>JADMLL010000002.1:576655-603085 GCA_016920875.1 Columbicola columbae
ACATCCTTACTGAAACGTCTAGTCGTGAAGAATATAAAACAAGATTGTTACAAAGGAAACAGTGAAAAATCTAATTAATAAATAACTTGTAGCCAAGGGCAGGTCCCATCATTTATGCTTATCCGTTTCCATCATTAGAAGTGAGACAAAGCTTTCTCCTTGTATGTTGGTGTGATACTTAAGCCCTCATTCAAATAACCCCCACCAGCCTCTTGTATGGACGAACATCTTCAGTGATCATCTCTTGTTAACCATTTTAATCTCTTCTACCTGCTTGACCTTGAAATAGCTTTAGGCTATTTTTGTAATTTCACATGTTGAAGATCCTTTGGAGTTTGGTCAATCCCATACCTTTGACCCAAGTCAAAGCAGATTAACTCAATCCGTCGCCAATGGCTTTGATGACTTTGTTGCTCTTCTATGTTTAAATGAAAGTCAAAAGAACGAACAAGAAACTGGAGGGCGAGTTCGAGGACGCTTTCCAAGCCAATTTCAGGTTTTCCCTTAAAGTTCAAGCCACGTGACCATAAATCCAAATTAATTACATAATGGTCCTTAGTTTCCAGATATAGTATATTCATACGGATAAAGAGCGAAATATTGGTCCATTAATAACCCCGTCGTCGGGTTTGACTCCAGGTTTCTGCTCATAAAAGTGTCATTTTCCTTTTTCAACTTGTTTTATCGTATTCCAGTTTGACATGATTCAACCTAGGCGCCTCAGATAAATATCTAAAGATCTTCTTATAGCCTCGTTAATTGGGGCTTGGACTTCATTTTTCATATGTCGAAGGACTAAATTCAAGGCCTTTTTATTCAGGGAAACTTCTCGAAAGTGTTCGTCCTTTCATTGGGAGGCCGCAGGAGGAAGGATTATGTCGAGTTTTCACCGAGCCCCACTAAATAAAAGATTTTGTGAACTCTTTTGCAACCTACAACCTGCCAAATTGGCAGAAAATCATTTTCTCTGCTTTGTGCTTTATTATAATTTCAAGGCCAGGCTAAAGGCCCTTTTCAAACTTTTTTGATGAATTTTCCAAGTTAATAATTGAGAAATTTATGTTGGCTGACCTGGTTGAGCCTTACAAGTAAATTATATTTTCCAGTGGATGGATATTTGTATTGAAGTAGGCTACTGAGGGCTTGAATGGATGCCTTTTGGAGGAGGTCATCACGAGCTGGCTGTGTGGACTGGTCTTCCCAGACTTTTCAAGGTCAAACCTGGCGTCCTCAATCACCTACTGTGAGATCATGGATGTTCGAGAACCCTTTAAGTGTATGGTAAGTTTGATGGGAAAAAGGAAAAAGGGGAGAGGGAAGGGGGAGCGTGCTGATTCGTTCAGTAAAAGATCTTTTTACATTTCATTCAATAAATATAATTTTAACAAGTCTACATTATATAGTAGGATGTGAATGAACTTATTTATGTTTCAGCTGCTTCCATTTTCATTTTATTACATGTGTGTGTTGGGAGCCTGGGTCGTGAGACCCAGGTCATATGTGAGCTTTCAAAGTCCCTTTTACTTGCCCCATGTTTACTGACACTAACTTTTTTATTCGAGTTTTTTTACCAACTTTTTAAACCTCTCAATAGATTATAGGGTCTGGTTTTGTGCGGTGCGACCCGGTGCGCGGTGTCTTAAAAGACAAATTTTGCACTAAAAGGCTGATTTGTAATCTATAACTAATTTTAAGCTTAGCAAATTTTGGTCACATCAGAAAGTGTCTTCACTCAGTAGTGAAATTATCGCAAAAATTGACTGTTTACGGCTCTTCTGATATATTTGACGCAAGGACAGATGGCATAAGACGCATCAGAATGTATGAAATTTGTAGTGCCCAAACGGAGGCATCTTGGGGTTGTCTAATAACTTCAAAGGGAAAGAAACCGTTTCGCGAACAATTTCTGAAACGATTCGGAAACAAAAAAAATTTCTTAGATGGGGGGTACTAGATTAGAGAAATAACATAGGCCTATCAGGGGTTACGCTAATGGTAAGAGGTTGGGAACTGCTCATTTAATACATTGTTATATTTTAATTCATATTAATTTTTATTTACGTGATGATTTGGAAGATTTGTGAGTAGTGAGAAAAATGGGTTGTGAGTTCGAATAACATTCTTTTATACCCAGGAGTGAAAAACGGGATTAAAACGCCAAATATTCTATAGTTATATATTGTATACAACCATATAGGGTACAATTTTATATATTACAATATATTAATACAAAATATACAGGTATAACATTGTATATTTGTGTTTGAATCATTTTATTCAATAACCCTGTTAAGAAATTTAAACTTTAGAGAAATTTTTTCATGGCCATAGTATTTTTGATTCGATTGTCATTTGTTTGTTTTTTCTTGCTCTTGGTTTTTTGTCGCCTTAAATTATAAGTTTGTAATACATTGTCTCACCAAATGCATGACTATAAGTTTCAAATTAAAACACATTTCGTTTATTGAACTCATTGTCAAAGTTTTGCCTTTCTAACATACACGAATAGTTTTTCAAATAAACCATATTAACAAAACTTTTTTATTCTTTCAGGCGGCTTGAAAATTCCATCTTTTCGCAGCTTTCAGAGTTCAAGCAAAAACTGTTCAAAATGATTTTTACAGTCCCCAGTGGTCGATTTCAACAGTTCAGATACTGGAAAGAATTTCGCTTCTGTAGACATTTCTTTTGGTTCTTATCTTCTTTGTTAAAGTAAGTAAATGTTTTTTTTTAATTTGTGATTTGGTTTTTGTCGAGGATACCTTTCTAATCTTTGCACAATACAGAGCTGAACCTTATTTGTATGATAGGAAACCACTTTTGGTGGTTAATTTCACAAATAATTGGACAATTTACCGTCAACATCATCCATATTTTCATCGTCGGTCGGCATTACCTTTGACAACAGTGTGACTTTGCTGAATCAGCCAGCAAAAGCGCGCTAAGTTGTGTATTCAAATCTCTAAGTCGGGATGAAGTTTTAAAAGAATCGTGATAATTACAAAACAGATCAACGATAAACAAGGGGGATAATTACTGTCTTGGATCGGTACGAAGGGTACTTGTTTACTAAGTGAAACAAAAAACTGCTCCGAAGGTATATGAAAACGCTATTTGAACGAAGATCCGAACCTGAAAATTTCCAAAAGCGAAAAAATTTACAAGAAAAAGAAGGAGTAGGAAGATGGAGGCACAGGAGGGCAGAATTCTCAAAACCGGAATCATGAATATGTTTTCTGAGAGGATTAACCTGTGAATAATTTTAGCAACAAATAAAAAACGCGAAAATGTCAAATTTCGAATGCCAAATAGGTTCGGTGTGTCTTTCTTTCTCATTTTAAGTTCCCGTGGGAGTAGATATATGTCAGGTTCATTTTAGGTCTCGTTAATTGGCAACGGGAAAATTATTTCAAATAAAAATATAAATTTAGGTATAAATTTATGTTTGCCACGAGTTAATAGGAAACTGTGGGCAAAGGACATCTCGGTAATCACCCACCCGTGTTCGAACCTCCGCAAATTTCTCCTCGTCCAGAAATTTTGAACGAAAGATTGATTTCTGGGAATCATTCTAACAGTTCTGTGGAAAAGGTTGAGGTTCAAGTTTTGTGCTAGCCTTAAAGCAAATTTGTTTGGTTTCGAACCGAATGGAGAAATCCCTGATGAACGCTCCAGGTAGTAGACTGGATAGTGGAACGTGTTCTTTTATGATGTTCTTAATAGTGACGTCATTCATTTTTATTCTTACCGTCAATTTGACCTCTGCATTCGGTTTATCAGGTTCTCTGTTCCCCCCGAGTGTGGGAATGATTTCTTTAAAGTCGATAAGATTCCATTTTCCTTTCATTATTGACCCAACTTGAAATGGGACAAATCACTGTCAGCTACCACATTAAGGCTTCTTAATAAGTAATTTTCGTTATACGTTGGTGGTATTACCACAGCCATCGTATCTCCTCCAATAATTTTCCTCTAACGTTCAGTTATTATTTTCTTTCCTGAGGTCTCAAAATCAGCAAATACATGCTTGCAACCGAAAGCAAACTCGAAATAAATACCTACTTCCAGTCTTTCGTTCGCCTTATAACCAACTTCGTCTTCTTTTATAACTGCTTCAAAATCACAACTGAAAAATTCTCGTGGAAGAACCTTTCAAGGCCACACAAACATAAAATAATTGGAAGGACGAGGAGAGGGGTTTCATTTAGACCCAACCAAGCATTTTATTGAAGGTTGTAAAAACCTTCTTTCAATCTCTTCTCCTCTCTGCCGACCTTCCCGAAAACTGAAGAAGACAATGTCAAATTAACAAAATCTTTGGCTACTAATATTGGAGGCTAGGAGGTCAGAGAGGAAAGAGGAGGAGGACTCTAATTGAAATCCGTTTCCGTCGGAAAACCAAACATGATCTAGCAGGTTTTGCGGTCGTGACGTTGTTCCTTTTTCAAAGGTGATGCCTGGGCTTCACGATCCATCTTGAGAAATGACTTCATTCGACTATTTATAGGGTCTGATGTTCTTTACATCAGTACCTCAAACTAAATTCCAGGATGATGAATTGATTAACGACGGATCCGAAAAGTTGCCAAATTAAAATTTCATTGGAAGGTGATGACAGGAAGGATAAGGAAGCAGGACCTCAAGGAGGCTATGCTTCCTTGATTTTAAATAAACAAGTTTGTAAATCCTTAACACCCGCCGATTTGGTTGATTGCGGTTGATTTTCTGAAAATGATTCCTTCTCGTTGAGAGAATAACTATAACATTTAAAGATGGTAAAAAATCAAAGGACATGTAGAGGCTTACCACAGCCTCTTTGGAAAACATAAGATTCTTCTTCACCCCCTAGCGGGTGTTCAAACTTTTCTTATATCCAATATGTTTGGTATATGCCACTAATTTTGTCTTTGTTTTCTTTGAAAGTTTTGCGTCTTGGATCTCCGGTACCTGACCAGCTTACGTATCGGGCTTGTTGTTTGCATTGAATGCAAATATGTTTTCTACTCTAAAAAACTTGGACCCAGGTTAGTTGACTACCATTTAATTGCATTTTCTTATCGGTTTCAAGGATCTGGATAGTCGGTGGGAGAGCTGTACCTTTGTTCCTTTAATAAACGGCCTTCACAAGGTGATTTGAGACTTAATACTCGGGCAAGCTCAATAACTTGATATATTCAACAACAAGTCATACCGGATGTGTTAAAAAAAATTCTTAGCGAATTCCTCAAACGTCGTACCTTCAAAATTTTTCATGTCTTTGGAGAAAAATCGACCCCCTGAGTTGCAATGTGTGCGTTTTCCAACTATATTTTGGAGAGTTGTATTTTTAGCTAAACGGTGTCCACCCATTTTCTCTTTTTTATCCTTTTTTACCTGTATCTCTCACCCACTTTCTTCTTCTTTGTTGTCCCACGCTTCCACCTTCGGGTGTAGGTATTGATTAAAACATTTTCAGCTTGAAACCATCCAATTTGGGGTTAAGAACCTTGGTTTTCATTCCAAATGAACCTTGGGATTGATTCCTAACAGTGCTTTCTATGTCTCGTTTGTATAAACCTTTTCCATGCTATTAGATTAAGGCTTATTAAGATGTCGATGCTTGATTTTATGTATGAAGAAGGTTTTGCCAACTTCATGACCAATAATTTGTCGATTCGTAATCAGTTGATGATAGATTCAGTATTAATTCATAATAAATATATACATAATAATAGATACATAGTCACATAAACGTTATTTGACAAGGTCAGTGTATGGCACTAGGATTACTGTAATATTGTTGCAGTTTTCCCAAACTTTTCGAACTGCTAGTAAGTTGTTGTATCTTTGATTCAAGTACACTTTAACCACCGGTTCGTAAGTATGGTGACGTCAAACAGAAATTATTAACCCTCTCTCTGCAGATTTTTGTTCTAAAAGCATACAAACTCCATTCGAGCGACCTGTACTTGGTGCTGTTGTATTGCAGCACAATATTTGCACATTAATAGTCTACTGAATATCCAAAATATTTTTTTTTTTTTCTGTCGCTTAAGACGGGTAGTGCTGTGCGCGTTTGTGCTGAGACAGTGACGGGATTTGTGATAAACCCAAAAATTTTATATATGCATATAAATTATGTGACAAGTTGTTCCTTCTCAACAAATGAAATAATAATTGGTAGGCGTTCTTCTTTACAACATTCAGAACGGTAACTGTTATACCTGGAGCACATTATTCCAAACATCAGGTTTTGTGGATTTCGCTCGTCAAAGCTAAAGATTTTACACATTAAGAGTTTTAAGACATAGGTTCTTCTAGACGAGTGTTTTACGACCAAATGCACAAATTTGGAGGGTGTGCGTTGTGGAGTAAAAACTTAAAAAAAATAAGGGGCATCCTACAACTCACCTTTAGGGTTCGATATTTTAATATTTGGCACCTGTTCTTAGATCGTTAATATCCTTAAATTTTTTAATTTTGGGCAGTAACAGAAATTTCGGTCCTTCTCTATCTTTATCACGAGACTATTACCCGTTTCTGTCCTTATTAACCCATTAAGTACCGAATTTTTTTTTCTTTAATTTTTGATTCATTTAGGTTTATTTACATCCCAATAGTAAGAAAAAAATGTATTTTCACTTTTTACAGTATCACCGTTTTCAAAAATTGCAATTTAAGTTCGATCCCCAAATGGGGATCATGCCACATGCCGTGTACTTTTGATGCTATGTCTGAAAGCATTGCATACGCAGTCTAGCATCACATATTTCACATTGTTCTTTTGAATTTCTTTTTCTTTAGATCTGTAGCCTAGGTTAGTCTAAGACAAGGGTCTAATATGTCCATGATTAGTCAAGAATCTTATGCAACTGCTGTCATTCTATGTGACAACCAGTGTTGGAAGAATCAAATCGGTGGCCGTAAGTCCTCCTCGTTGTTATTTCATATCTTTGTCTGCTCCAATTTTTCATCGTATTCCATGACAATTGTTCATCCTGTTCAATAGAACAGTTCCTGTTGCTCGTACATTGATATCTTGTAAGAGTTTCATAAGAGAGGTTCCGGTGAAAACACTGTCATACTTCATGTTTCCAAAATAGAAATCATCTTTAGGACAACAGATGTCCCGAGTCCCCTCATTGATGCGTTATCGTCAATACCTCTTGGTTTGCCTTCATATCCTTACACTTGATAACAACAGCCAGTTTTGGGCAACAGATCGCCCATTACTTGAATCCAAACCGTTTATGCTTACACCCAATGTATGGCTTTAGGTAATTACGTTCATAGCATTGAATCATTTGTCTATCGATTCTGACATTTTCTGAAAAGACTCCAAATAGCAGTAAGTTCTTGTTCAACTGGTCAACCAGTGGTCGAATTTTCATCAGTTTATCACGTTCCTGTGGTGCCATGTATTGTAAGTCGGAGTTTTTACTAATGTGAAGGTACCGTTCGATTTCTAAGTGTCTTTTACGACTTATGCATTTTCTCACACTTTCATTGTTTATACCATATCTTAACACCATCAAAGCTTTTCTTGAGGAAGATAATAAGAATGCCCAGAGACAATAAGAATTCCCAAAAATTTCGAAAGCATTCGTTTAAAAATAGAAATTTCAACATCTATTCGGAATCTCAACAATATCTATAGGCTCTTTGTCAGCATCCCCATGTTAACAAGATAATAAGACATCACAGTGTATTCAACCATCGATGTCCCTTAAAGAAATAAAACGTTGAGAAGCCATAACCCGCAGAATACAAATCCAATATACAAAATCCTAATGTACGATAAAAGTACACTGCATGAGGCATGATCCCCAAATGGGGATCGAGGTATTTGGGGCCGTATTTCCCACTTAAGTTACAGTAGCATCATGGAACCTTTACTAAAGTATACAGTACTCATCAACAATTAAAAATAATTCGCCACTTTGGAAATTAAGCCCCCAGAAAATAATTTTTTTCGCGTTCAAAATTAACGAAACTCACTAACGACAGAAAATCGCGACTGGCCTGATAAAATGACCTTTTCTGACCAAGAGGGTGCATGTACGTGGGCAGTTTCGGTGTCTTTATATTGGTAAGATCCTACTGAACCACATGAACGTCGAATTTTTGTTCCTCGACGTCAGATGGATGTTGTAGGTGCGTTTAAGCACTCGATCCCCAAATGGGGATCATGACACGAAATGGGTTAATGTCGTAACACAAAATTTTGAAAGAGGAATGTTTAGTTTAACTGATTACTAATTAAACTAATATGAGTTGGGACCATCTATGGGTCATGATTGGTCCATACTTTTTGATCCACTCAAAACTTTTTTTTGGGGAAAGTAAACCATCATATTGGTGTTCACTTTCATTTCCTAACACTTGTGAGCGACTTTTTATGTCTCCTCTGGAAACAGTTTTTCCTCCAAGTCACGACTTCTCCTTAACATTCTCTAGCTTTCGTTATTATCACTTTTTATTTATCCAACTATGACAGAGAAATATTATTTGCAAAAAATGGTAATTAGCATTGTCCAGCGCCGGAGCGCTCGCTCACCAACTCAACCGAATCCACTCGAAACGCGGAGAGAGGAGGCGGACAAGGAGAAGGAAGGAGAACCTGAAATTAATTTATAAAAAGACCCCCAACTTTAGTCGAGTCCTAATACCCGTAGGTATCAAACAAGAATATTTTAGCATTATAAAAAAATAAAGAGAGCCCGTATCTGATAGGTTTGAACGGTGATCTTCTAAAAATAACGCGACTTAACTAGACTCTGATTCACTTAATAAAAAAGGCGTTAGAAGTTGAATCATGATCGAGGGAACCACCATCTTAGGATTGTTAGGATATTATAAGACTGAAAAGACACTCATTTATGGTTCAGGTACCACAAAGTCTTGAAATCGTCTTACAATTCTTCCCCACGGTTACCACCAATGAGGGTCCGTTTTTTCTTGTTACGTCACATTTCAGGGACCAAGAACTGGAAGGCAGATCAGTCTGAGGAAAGACTTTACGGGAGGCAGGTGTATAAACGCGAAAAAATTAGTTGTAGTGTGCGGGGAAGGAGAAAGCTGTGGCGAGCTTAACGCCATGGCGACTGGTATGTTCTGATTTTTAGAAATCGACTGAAAAAAAGTTTTCTTTTTAATTATTGGTGTACTACTGAAATTAATTAATTAAGTTGATTGTGACGGTTATTTTTAATTAATTTATTGTTTAATCTGGAAATTTTTTGGCTTTATCTATTGTGGATAAAAAATATTCAACTTTTCTAATGGATTAACATTTACTGGCTTGGGATCGGTAATGTATGAACACACACCTAAAGGAAATTTTCACTAGAATAGTTCCTACCTGAAACCTGAGTGGATTTAATTCCCTTATATTTCGATTTTGCAATACATTCCTCTCACAGTCGGATTTCTAGAACTGTTAATGACACAATTTCTCCTTACTTTACATTTACTGTGGAAGAATCAAGTGGAAAGTATCCAAACAAAACTTATTTTCTTCTATATATGAATATTTTACATATTGTCTGTATGAAAATTCGTCATGAAATCTTTTCTTATTCCTGAGTCTATGTTCTTGAGGCTTTCCATTGGACATTTGCTTTCTCTTCCAGTCAGGAGTATAGACGTGATGTTCTGGAAAGGAAATTTTTAACATTTCTTTCATTTGCACGAGTTGTAGTGAAGGTTTGGGGGCGTTGGAGTCTGTTACAAATTTTTATGATCATATATCATTTGCAGTGGAGGAGAAACCCAATTCGGTCGTGTCAATGTCGAATTAAACCAAATCCTGTCCCCACTCCGAGCCCCTAATGTATTCGATGTATCTCTCTTTCATGTGTAAATCGAAAAAAAAAAAAAAACGAAAAGAAGGAAAATGTCAATGAAAACAAGCAAGACCGGTTAGTTTTGATAATGATATTAAGTAAATAAATAATTGAAGTAAAAAAGAGCGCCGATGGGAAACGACCCAAATGGCAGACGGGGATCGAAAGTTGACTCCACCGTACGGCTTACGAATTGAGAACAAATTTTTCCATTGTATGTGTGGCTTTCCCACCCTTTGGGGTATGAATGAGAGAAATAAGAAGCTGAAGAGAAAAGAAGAAAAACATATAGGAAAGGGAGAACACGAGTTGATGCTATATTCAATTAAAAATTAGTAGAATAGGAAGGAACGAGCAACACGTTCTAATAGAAAGTTCCAGAAAATTCTTCCCAATCCCAATTCATCTTTTAATTCCAGTTTTTCTCTTTTTGTTACTGACTCTTCTGACTTTTTCTCTTAATTGTAGTTTTCAGCGGAAAATTTTGACGAAATATGTACAGAAAAATAAGGAATAATAATAAGTTTGAAATGCAAGAAAGGAGAAAGCTGTGGAAAGCTTAACACTATGGCGACTGCTATGTTCTGATTTTTTTCAAAACCATCTGCAAAAAATTTATTTCATCGTTGAAGAATATGTTTGAAACCACTATTTCTGGAAAATTCTTCACCCCCACCTCAAATAAGAGTTTTCTTTTCTTTACTATCCCCGCATCTTATTTTTCTCCTCTTTGTCTTTGGTTTTAAAGCCTCAGAAAATTTTCTCAAACAAGTAATTTCGAGAGTTATAAATACATTATTTTTATTTTTCTACTTTTTTTTTCAAGATGGCGGAATCTCTCTGCCTTCCAGTGCACCATGCGTCATTCATCAAAGAAAGTCTATATTGTCTCTAGAAAATTGTCTTTACAGTTGCAAAGATAATGCGTTAGCTTTTCCTCTTCTACGGGTAGATGCATAAGATAATATAAGGTAAAAAATCTGAAATTAGCAATGCCTTGGTTGACACTTTCCTCTCCGATTTAGAGCAATTAAGCCGCCAAAGGTCACTTTCGTTTATTCTCCGCCGTGAAATGAGGTCTGGGGAAATGATTTGGGTTTTAGTTTCTTAGAACAACCTGTAGCTCCCTCATTTCCAGTTTTTTCTCTCTCTTAAAAAGATTATGAAAGACATTCTCTTCCGAAGATTTCCCTTTGAACAAACGTAGTTTGAGAAATCTGATAGAAAACTTCGGAGTTATTTTCGTGGGCTGAAGTCAGGTGTGGAATTTGTCTAGGTGTGCCTTGTCGAGTATTTTAGGGTTTGGATTAAGAACCTGTTCGAATATTTGACTAACCGGAAGTGGAATTTTTCACCTATGCCATGTTTCGTGTGATAGACAACTTCTTGTTTAAAAAGGTTTTGAGTACGTCAGAATCAAAGTTGCCTGGTCACGTACTGATTTTCCGAAATTTATGTGACCCAGATCATGATAATTAAGTCTGGTTCCCTTGTCTTCTTTCTGTTGCATCATTTTTTATAACTGGTTTTGTTCTCTGGTGGTTACTATTGATGGAACCAGGTTCGAAATTAAAGGTCTTGTTTTTTTTGGCGTTGGTTTCCATGGCTGTTCAGTCTTGAAGGGTCTGCCCTGAAGTGACTTGAAGACAACATAGCTCAAGCTACTCTAGCAGTGCAAAATTAATGCCATCGTGGACATGAAAATACCATTTCGAGAACAGAAAGGCAAAATTTTCAGTTCCGGATTCTTATTGTTATTTTATGAAAACGAACCCAGAGCCCATGCATAGGAGTAAATAAGTCTTAAGAAGACCGGTGAAGAAGGCAAACCCAAAGACTTGCAAATTATTTTTCAGGTAGAGACTCTGATTATCCGTCTGTTTGTCCGTCCTCACGCTACTTAATTACGGATCGTGGTTACCTCCACAAACTCTGCTCCATTTTTCGAGGAGGAGGAAGAAAAAGTGATGTTATGTCATGATGAGTACCGTTCACATTGTTTCCATAAACGGATGCAGGCGCGTTAGGTTTGACTTCGGCTGATCCGATAGGAAGACCGTAAAATAATTTTTAATCTTTATTCCATGTTTCTCTCTCTCTCTCTCTCTCATCTAGTAGTTGCTACAACGGGGTGATTGTTAAATTTATTACCAAACATATGGCTCGGAAAGTCGTGCTCAAGAGTTTGACGACCGTTTTTTTTTGCAAATTCTTTCTAGACACCCAGCCCCTCTTTTATGGCCTACGCTTTCTCGTTTTTCAATGACTCTTTTCATCTCAAATTGAAGGAAAAAGTGTCAACGTATAAGGTATCAACTTTTGGATTTGTTTAATTGCTTGAGACAGTGAGAAAAGATGAAGAGAAAGAAAGACTTAAGAGCACGAGATTAGTGATGCCAGCGATTCAAAAATAAAAAAAACTTGAAGCTTTTACACCCCGACCCGACACCCTTCTCTTGCTTCTTCCCCTCCTCCCTTTCAGACAAAAGACTAGTAAACCAAATTTTATATATATATATTAATATAACAAAAAAATTACCCAGGTAGAGACACGCGAAGTCATCATGCGGTCGCACAGCCGTCGCACATTTGGATAATCCGTCTAGTTTTTTTGCTTTTCGCTCTTTCTTCTTTTTACCTCCCACACAGGTCGTCCTTCATTTCGAAGCAAATTCCCATTCCGACGAGTTATATCAGGCTCCAGGATTTATGGTTCGTTTAAAACTCTTCAAATCCTTCCTCCGGATGTCTTCAACTCAAAATAATTGTGTTTGGGAAAAAATCTTTTGCTTTTCACTTCCCTCTCTTCCTCTGGGTTTGGGCCGACCTTGGAAGTCCGACGTTACCGTTTTAATCCATTGGTGCTTGTTTGGAATTGACGGGAAGACGGTTTTAGATCGAAATGTTAGCTTTCGTAATCGCCGACACCTAGGGCGTGTCTCCTTTGAAATCAGCCACCTTTGTATGACATATTGCTTCTCCAGTGTTATCTAGGTCTCATGTAGGTTTACGGTTGGCAAACCTGAGAATTACCTTACAATGATCCAGGCTCGTTAGTAACCACGATTTTGACACGAGGGCTTATAGGCAAAGTGAAATTAGTTTCAGTTAGGTTGTTCCCCTCGCTGTGTTTGAAGTTCACGGAGTTCTTGGTCTTACGACGCGAGGTGAAGAGCTGAGATCCCAAGAAAGTGAAACCGTGTGGCTGGTTTATTTAGAAGTTGGATTCCAGCGGTTTGTTAAATCGTTCAACTTGTTAGGTTGGGTCTAGGTAGGCTTCATGGTGTGGACTCGAGGGCAAAAGAACGTTCTTTCGAGTTTCTGTAAAAACGTGCTTCCTCTCTTAAGCTCAATTTGGTTTGTTGTTAGCATTATGATCCCTCTCTGTTTTAAGTTTGTTTATATTAAGGTTTCAACAAACGCACTGCCTTTGGGCGGTTTTAGCTTCTTATTTTGATCCTGGAAGTATTCTTATCTCTTTTGTTTTCTTTTTAAAGGAAATATTAAAGTTTGCTTACAACTTTCCTGTTCAATCAGTAACCTTCACCAAATATGTTAGTTTTGGCACCTTCTTCCTTTATCATTGCAATCATTCTAGTCCTTTTGAGCACCTCAACACCTCTAGACAACTCACGATCGTCCAGCCTCTGAGGTTTTTAAGAGCCCCGTTGAGCGAAGTAAATCGTCAAGCGCGTGAAATCGTTTTTCGTCCAAGAACCGTGGCAAGTCCTCCTTCCAGTTTTCTCCCGAAAGTTTCAAAATCTATTCCATTTTCCCCGGATGAGTTGAAAGAGTCGTGGTCACACGTCACGACCATGTAAATATGTAGAATAAAGATTTTTATTTAAATTCCACGAGAATTATCTTCATTCGGATCATTAATCACATTTCGAGGGCATTTTCTAACAAATAGCCTTGAAGGAGTTGGCATCGAAATGACGCGTGTGTGTATGCCGAGTATACGTCTTCCCAAAGAAGCACCCAAAATGGCTGCCGTCTTTTCTTCTATTGTTCGTATTGCTTTTTTTCTCTTTCGTTTCAATAATTGACGCTTTTGTCGATTTTGAAGATGTTCTTATAGGTGATGATTGGAATACCAGTCGTCTCCCTTAGGTTTCGAGCAATTTTGGGTGTGACCCTCGTCCTCATCGTAGGTGTTCGTATGATGTCACCCGAGTTAACTTCTTTTATTTCTTTATAATTTTTTTTTACGAAACCGCAACAAGGTTTTCTATCCCGAAGCTGATTCATTTGTTGGACAACCTTGGATCGAGAGGATCACTTCCCACATCATTCTTTTACGACAAAAAAATGCCAGAATGTGTTCCTGTCGTACCTACTTGGTATTTCTTCCATCTCCTCCTTTTTAGATATGTTTTCGAATTTAATTTCCGGTGTTTTAAATCTTTCGTGAACATTTTCCTACTTTCTGTCGAATTCACAACCTTTTGAGAGTCTTAGCTTATTTGAAAGCAACACTTCCGGTTAATAAAACATGTAAGATGAGTCTCACCATGCAGCGAAGACACAGGTAGCAAGCAAGCCCTTGACATAATTTCAGGTCCTCAGCACCCTCAATGTGGTCAAAAAAATTCGCATCGGAGGATGTCAAGGTCACGGAATTGACAACCCCCGTCAAGAGAGAAAGATGACACACCTGAGCCTGTGCAAAAAAACCTATTTTTGTTGTCTGTGCCTTTGTGAGAATTCCCCGGGACATTTACATAATGGTTGCCAAAAGTTAATTTTGACATTCCTTTCCATCCACCTTTTCTCCGCCTCCGCCTTCTCCTTCTCTTTTGCAACCTTTGCTTCTTTCCTTCCTTTCAATTTCCAAATTATTGAGTTAAAAGGCGGATTTCTGCCTGTGACAAAAGCTTTTTTTCTTCTTCTTCTTTAAATGAGCTACCTGATCGAAAAAAAAAACGGTGATACGTCTTTCGTTTCCATCATGTTTCTTTTCTCTTCATTAATCTCCTTTTGTTGTTGTTTTTGTTGAGGCTTTTTGTTAAACTTCACATACAAACTGCTTTTTATTTTTTTGTCCTGTCTTTTTTGTTTCGGTGTTTCTTTAATACTAAATTATGGTGTCAAGTGAGGATATCCCAAAAATCACGAGCTATTTTAATACGGGCGTCTGTCAGTCTCATACCACCAGTCAGAGTCAACCTTTGGAAAGACTCCTCAGTTTTTGCATTTGTTTGTAGAGGGCTGTGGCGTAGTGGTAAAGTGCCAGAGTAAGAAGTTATAGTCGCGAGTTCAAACCCTCTTCCCGTATCCTGTTTTACCCTAAAATGGTGAATTCGACTGTACCTATAACTATTTTCGCTTTTGTTGCTGCAAAATGTGTAATTCTATCCTCAGTTCAACTGTCTTCCTTCTTCAAAACTAAGAAGGTCATAGAGTAGAATTTTTGCAAAAATTTTAAACTCTGGAGTTAATTTCATTGGCTTAATTTCCTTCTTCCTTCCGACTTTAATTTTTCTTATTTTTAATCTGTAAGCTATAATTCAGTCACATTACCATATAAACCACTAATTTAGTTTGAAAAGTGTTTCATTAAACATCGAGAACTAGAATTTGAAAGGTTTCTGGATGGTGTTGTTTTCTTTTTTCAATGTCATACGAGTCTTTTGACTTTCTGAAATGATTTTCCAGTTACGAGACCTTGCATAGATCAAAATGTCGCATGAATGTTGGAAAGAGAGTTCGGGGGTCGCCATATTTGAAATTATTCAGAATAAAGCTATATTTCATTAAGTCATGGTTCAATAAAACAATACTTTGAGTGAAGGTAGGGGAAAGAATAAGTAACATAGAACGGAAGACCTAATTATGTCCTCTTATTGTTTTCAATTGGTTGAAAACGAACCGGAAACAGGTAAACAGCTCACTTTCATAAATTTGAAATTCTTTCCTGCTTTTTGTGTTGAGAGTTGTGTTTTAGCAAATGCCGAGGCAAGAAGCTGTTATGGAGGTGTACACAAGAGTCTAATCTTAGAAAAAGTTATTTTTGGTTCCAAACATGACAAGAAGAAACTTCGAAAGAACAATTAACAAATACAACACCTTAGAATAAAGAAAATCATAGCCATTCCATTTGAACGATTTCATATTTATGGGAAACTAGAGCCTTTGCAAACAATTTTATTCGCCAAAATGAAACCCCCAATCTTTTATGCAGGTACGAAACTTTCGCATACCTGAACACGTTTCAATCGACTTCTCTTTACAATGATTCAAACCTTTTTTCGGGTGTTTTTTTGTTGATCTATTTCAAAAGAAATTTTCTGTCATTTTAATGTCCAAAGGAAGAAGTAGAAAAGGAGAATGAAAAGAGAGAGGTAGAGACGGAGGGAGGGGCGAATATTTTTTTAGAGACAACTTTCTCCTTCAGGGTGTGAATAATAAATAAATAAACAAATTTTCATTCATTAGCCACAAAGGGATTTGTACAACGGATTTTTATGGCCCATTTATATTCTCGTCGTCGAGGCTTTCCGTCGTGAAGACTTACGGAATTACTTAAGAAATGAATGGAATGACGCCAGGATTATCTAACATGTGCTTAATTCCGGCGAATCGAAAGCGAACAGTCCTTTGTCATCTTTTCAATATTTAAAACTGAAGTCGGATAGAGTTTTGTTTAGGTTCGACAGATTTAAGTTCGATTTATAATTTCGTAAATAAGAAAATAGTCAATAAACCTAAACAGTGAACGATAAGAGGTGGTGAAGGACAGAAAAGTTTTCCTGTCCTTTTAAATTTCATTCCTTTATCGAGAGGAATATAGAGGTCGCTTCAATCTGAATGCTTTTCTTTAATTTTATGACTTATGAACTGTTCAGGAGTAGGTTCTTTAATACCTGAATACTGTCAGGTTAATGCCGAATGGATAAATCGAAAGTCAATACTTTCTATCTTTCAGATGACTTCAGAAACCCTCAAGACCCAAGCTAAACCCTCACCAACCAAGCCCTTATTCTCTGTATTTCCAGGCCAAAAGTTTTGCTTATGATTGAACATTCTCTTGATTTTTGAGGTTCCTAACAAACAAAAATTAGGAGCAAACGACAACATGTCTTTGAACCCTTCTCCCTATAAAACCTCTCTTTCGTTAATAAATTCAAGTGGTTGAATAAATCAGGTGTGTCGACACGGAACAAAAAAAAGGCAGACAAAGAAGAAGGGATACAGGGATTGTAAAAATCATATTCGCAAACACGTAAAACTAGACGAAGGCAAACAACAGGAAACAAAAACTACCAATAAGTCTATTAAACATGGCGGGAGGTGAAATTTTTTCAGTTTTAAACAAGAAAAACAAATTTTGTTCTTTGGGTGGTTGAATGACGTACGAGTGCATTTCGCAATTTTTCCTTTTTTTCTTACGGTTTGATTCGCTCGTACGGGTTTGTGTTCCCCGAAGTTCGTTGAGAGACAAGGAACGCACGTCGCATGTGCATTGATTAAAAAGTAAATACTGTATGTTGCCAACGAAAAGAAAACAAGGCCGTGTACCTAATAATTCTTGTTCTCTCTTTTGTCTCCTACTTGTTCTCCTTCTCCTCTTTATTGTATGAAAATGAGCGCCGGGAGAAATTTTGCCAAACAGAAAACAATTTTAGGGGTCGAACAATTGTGACTGAGTCTTGGTATCTGGGACGAAAGAGTCATTTTCTATTCCGGTTTCCGATGTGCTTTGGTTCAAGAAAGCAAACGCTCTAAGGTTTCTTGACTCCTCGTCTGAACAGATTTCACCTTTTTTGTATAAGAATCAAACAATATTCGAGGTTTTGGGACTTTCTTACGAAAACAGGAAGTTGATATTACGATCGTGGTTATCTTGAGTAGTTCTTTCAATTCCAGATGTAGAATAGTATTGCGAACAGTTTTTTTAAGAGAAATTCTAGTATTAGAACGCTAAAATCACCCGTTGAAGAAAGACCCCCTGAAAACTAGTCTAGTGACAACTGTGTTGAACTTTATTAGAGGAACGACAATCGGTAACTTTGGATGAACCTGAACCTTGAAGCCTAAACAATACCTGAAGACAGGGACATTTGTCGCCAACAATCATTTTCGGATTTGACCCTGTAATTTGCAACACCTCTGCTTTTCAATTTTGATCTAACCGACTCGTCGGTGGTCTTGAATAACGTTTTCTCCACTATAAAATGAAAAATAGCCCCAAAACCGGGAGAAGAGCGTCAGGTTGAATCCTCGGTTGGTTTCCTTGCCTCCATCGTCGTACTTCGACCGTAGTAATTAGATAAATTGTTGGCCGCCATGTGGAACGTGAGACCCCAGGGCTGATCCACATAAGAAACAATAACAGCAAAACGTGTGCGTAACCTTGGGATGGAAGTGGATACCCGTAATACAAAGTGCGTTGATCGTCATTCGTGTATTCTCTCTCTAATCATGAAGCTATAATAAAACACGTCGCGCCCATTCATACGGCATGTGAATGATTTCGTTTTGATTTCTCTCTCTTTCTGCGTACAGATGTATTGATCGGTTTGTATGATCATAAATACGAATGTTGACTCAGAACTATGCGTAGTATTCCGGTTTTGGTAAAGTTCATGTTTCCTTCTTCCGTCTTGGATAAGCCTCTAATTAGTCACAGGCCTTTTCAACACCCTTGAGACAATCATAGAAACTCCCGAGATGGGTTTCTTAGTTTGATGGCCGAGCGTTTGGTTCTGCTATCAACCAACGTCCTGATGGCAGTTTCTTGAAGTTCGACCCCGCCAACTATCTAAAAGTGATTTTCTTCTTTTCTTGCTACCTCTGAATACCTCAGACTAGGAAACTCCTAAAAACCATTTCCATTGTATTGTGTTGTTGGAGATAACAAATGACCGTCTACCCAAAGTTCACCACAGGTAATATTTTTTAGCAAACGATGGGAAACATCACTCCAGAGAAATAAAAAACTAGGACTATAGCAAATAATTTATAATTTTAAAAGCTGTACTGATTGACTCATAATATTCCAAGAAATTTTTTCAGGAAAATTTACTTAAAAGCAAGCATCGAAACAGATGAAAGGAGACAAGAACAAAGTGAGTCAGTTTCGGTACACTTCCAACAAACAACACAGTGGAACCCTAGTTTTCGTTTTATTCGATTCATTCACCATGAATTGTTTCAGGCTCGCCAGGTACCATTTTCACGGAAGCTGTCTCCTTCTCCTCTTTCTTCATCATCCCTTGAACACATGGTGTCTAGTTGTCAGGTCTAAAGAGAAACCCTCCTGTGACTTGTGTATAGTTTATTTCTTAAATGTTTTCTCGACTACGTTATTTTCCCGTGTACCTGAAACCTGAAGTATCCTTTTGTACTGAACTTGTTTATTGTTTCTGTTTCACCAGTGTGTATTCTACTCTTCAAGTCGAAATGTTTCTCCCTTTTCGTTCTCTTAAACCCGGATGGCAAAAAGTTGGTTTTCAGCTTTATTTTGTTTTTCCGTCTGTTAGATTGCCAACAGGATCTGGGACTGGAGATAATGTTGTCAGCTGCCCTCAATAACTTTCAGTCTTGAAAGTGTTTTGTTTCCTGTAAATGTGGATTATTTAACTCTTTGCTACTCTAATCCCCATACTTAATGCTCTTATTCTTTGTTACCTAGTGTAGTGACCCAGGAACCAGACTCAATAGCACTAACTTTAAGCTCTATTAGCTTTCGTTTCGGCTGTTAATTAAGTTAAGAAATCTGAATGAAATTAACACTTAATTTAAGACAAATTTTTGTCCTACAAACGCCGTGGGGATTGCCTTCAATGCATTTAATGGACGCCTAATTAAAACTTTTGGATCGGAGCTCCTTGCAGTCTAGAAACGCATTCAGACATGAACACGCAATCGCCATGTGGAGTGAAAAGAACAAGAAACGCGCAACCCTGCAAAAAAAATTTCGTTTTAAGTCTTTGAAGTACGAAGGAACACTCAGCTCAGAGTTCCGCTTTTTGTTTTGTTACAAAGAACAGGATGTGTCCAGGAGATCGTAAACTCAAAAGACATTCGGGTGGTGATGGATTTTGTTTTCCTTGAATTTCGCCTAAAAATTTTGTACCCCGGAAAAAAATCCGGATATTTCATGCGTTGGAGAAGACCGTCGCCGACCTTCTTATGTCACGGTCGATGTCTTTTAGAGGGAAAAAAACATTAACTGATGGGAGTATGTTGAACCTTTCAAAAGCTCGTAAATATTCCCGACATGAGTATATAGGACCTTAGCAACTGTAGTGATGTCACAATGACCCTTCAAGAAAATCAATGGAGCTTTAATACTTTTCTGGTTTCTATGTTAGAAGTCGATTTAGCTTCCTGTTGTTAGATATCTATCTTTAGCACTAACAAATGTACCAACTACAGCCTCCCCCTCTACCGGCCATGTTTTCTTAACATTGCCTTCAGGAGCAAACTTATAAATAACCTTAATATTGTGTTTTGTGTTCCACATTTATCACTGGCCTCTAGAAAATACAATAGATGGCAAATGTCATGAGTCGATAAATGAGCTGTTGGGACCCATGTCCTCTGCGGTCCGTCTTCTGTTTTTCTGTCCTATGAGTGCGGTTGGGAGGTGTTGTTTCATTTCCTCAACTTCCCTGCAAACTCCTATAATTGGATTTCTTATGCAAATTCATGAATCCGCATTTTCTGCTCCAGTTTTCCATTTTTAGTTTCTTTTTTATGTTTTTCTTAGACCTATTACCAGGTTTTTGTTTGCTTGTGACTCAATAAAAACTAGGAATTCAGCTTTCATTCTGTTCTTGCACACCTTAAGTCTTAATTGCTTAATTAGGGGCTTTGCAAAATAGTACATATGAACAAACCATAAGGTTTAAGACAACCTAAGTATACCAAAATAATTTAAAACACTGAGTCGCTGGAAACTACAGTCAACATGTCTCGGAAGTCACAGTAAATGAGCAAAGAGAATAGCAACTGTGAGGTATTGATATTGTTCTATGAATTATTAGAAGATTCCGAGCCTTCAAGAAGCCTTCATTTCTTTTGTAAAAAACGAAGACACCCTATACACTAACGAACGTGTCTGACCCCAAATTCCCTTTTTCGCCAGTGTATAAAATCGTTGTCGAAAGAGACGATAGTCTCTAAGAACCTAGGTTTCCCTTTGGCTCGCTCGTGAATTACCTCCAATCACTTTCATCGACGCCATCGTTCACTTTCCTTTCCTCTTTGTGTGTATGTTTTAATGCCCACCATTGGCGTCCTCTTTCTTATTTAAAAACTTTTCTCTTACTCTCTGTCTTACTACATCTCCTCCCACCATTCGCGTGTTACAAGTGTTAACTCCTGGGTTCTTTCAAGTGGGTCTTAAATTTCACATTGCCCATCTTTACACCTACTGAAACGATTTACAAGAAGAAAAGAAACTCCCAAGTGTGTGTGAGTGTGTATGGTGATATAACACAACGCCATACCGACGACGCGAAAAAACAATTTCACCATAAAACCTGTTAATTTCGAAATCCTGGGAAGGATCCTACATGAAAAACCCGCCAACGTGGGTTCCATTTTAAAGGGCCAAAACGAGACTTTCCATAGCCGTTTTATTGCCACCTTGGCTTGTCCATATATAGTGGGAACGACCTTTGGAGTAGGACCGGTCCTAGCGCGGACTCCGCGCAAATTATTACTAATGCAAATCTGGTCTCCTCTTCGTAACGCATACGCAAACTGACGTCATGACACTATCGTGATGAATATCCTCTCGAACGGTTTTTCTGGTGATTCAACGTGTGTTGACATCTGACTGGATGATTGTGTACCGTTTTCTGTGGTCGATCTTTTCGTTGAAGGGATTTGTTTGCAGGGCGTTGCTGGGGTTCACACCAAGTTTGGGGGGGGTGTTGGTTGATTGACAGGGTTTTTGTCGTTTGATATGTTTTTCTGAATTGAAGTTCCAAGGCTTTTGGAAGTGTAGAGGGCAAGGAAGAGGTCGTATTTTATGTATTAAGATATTTGTCGAGAGGTAGGGGTGATTTCTGATGGTAGACTGCAGCTTAAAGAAAGCCTAAGTTTAACCAATTGTGTGTTTGGAGTTTTTTTTTTATTTAATTTTATTGCCCTCTGCAAACTTTTCTTTGTTACGTCACCTATTTTGGATTTTGTTCTCACCCTTAACAAGTATTTTCAACTCCAAATATTAATTTACAAACGACACCAATTTTCTGAGCTTCTTCGCCATGTATACCACATTCCTAGTCTGTGCAAGTCGAAAACGGAAAAATTCTGTAATAAAATGAAAATTGTTTTCAGACGGTTATCACAATACTTGCTTTTAGTTTGCTAGAAAAACTAAAAGGAAAAGGAAGGAGGTGTGGTGTTGGTGGTTAAGCTTTTATGTTGTAAAATGTTTCCCCCTAGAGTCTTTTCAGAAACAAAAAATAAATTATAGTAAAAACTCTATACATCATGATGAAGTTGAAGGTGATGTGACGAACAGAATTGGCTTTCTCGTGGGACGAATTCGGGTATGATCTGAATGATATCATAGAGTAAATAAATCTTTCAATTAGCAAAAAACTGAGTGTGAATAAGTGGCTGAGAGAGGAAGGGAAAGTAAATAATATTAAATTATTCTTATTGAATGTTTGGAAAATTTTACATAATTTACGATTTGAAGTTTCATAGAGAAATAAAACGTTAATTTGTCCTGTGTTCTTCTGTTTTAAACCTCTTTTTTTTAATTTATTCCCTGATTAGAATGATTTGAGATTACATTAAACTTTCCATGATTCTTCTCTATGTAACATTATCTTTCTTCCACTTGTTTTGAAAAGATAAGAATGAACCGCAGCTATAAATCCCTTAAATCTCTCCAAATCACAAAATCAGGTTCGCACTCGTTCTTGAGGTTGAGCTTCACGTTTGGGGGGAACAGTTCAAGTTTTGCATTTGTCTCTTTTTGAAATTTGATTTAAATTTCCTATAGAAAAGTGAATTTCTTCACCCCGAGCGAGGTTCCAACTACTTTCCTTCCTTCGATTTCAATACCTTGGCTCAAAAACCAATTTAATCAGGTCCTTTCATCAAGCCTAGTTGTACCTGGCAGTCTCCCTCTATCACAGCCTCCCTTCTTTCAGTGCCAGCCAAATCTCTCTCTCTTACTGCCCACCTCAACCCACCTAATAACCTTCACTGGGGACCTGTTACCTTGTCCACAACTTGGTGTCTACTTGTTTTCTTTACTTTTTATTTCGTCTACTTTACGCTTTTTAGAATTTGTGGAGACTTTAGGGTATCTTTTTTCTCTTGGAATGTTCGTTTTGGTTTATTGTTTTATTTTTTTTGCAAAGTTTATGAATGTCTTTTGTGTTGCCGACAATTTTTCATCTGTTCACCTGTGTGTTAATTTCTTTTTCTGTTTTTAATTTTTGAGTTTGTTTACGTCTTACAAGTTGTCTGTAACAACTAGTTGACTTTCTCTTTAGGTTTTGTTATTCTCCGCCTTCTATCATTCCATCTATCATTTTTCTGTGACGTAATTGTTTTTGTTGTTTTTTTTTCATTTTTCGGTCTCTTTTAGTTCTGTGGAATGTCTTGATGAATTTTCGTCCTAAGCCTCGAAAGACTTTTAGAAAAGATAATTCCTTTTTGTTTCAAAACCTCAATGTCTCTCTTTCTCTCTCTATAATGAGAGTGATAGAGGCCACCTAAAATTGTTCTCGTTTGTTCCAAAGGGCTTTCAACGTGGTTTCAGCGTTGTTATTGCATTTGAGTTTTGTGCGCGACCTTGTGACGTATTTGATTGTGACAAACTATGAATAAATAAAAGTCCCGTTTCGCGCTTGAAAACAGGCACCGCCCATATCATGTCCTTAATGGAAAATCCGATTCACTTTTTCTCTTTTTCCTTCCAACTTCAAATCATGATTAGGAGCGTTTCCTGTAATTTTTCGGTTTACTGAACCAACATCACCGAAGGGAATAGCAAGAAAAGAAAAGCAAAACAAAAATTCAAATCGGTTTTGATTGAACAAACGTTCATCGACGTAACGGTCGTTATGACGTAAGCATTTATTTAATCTATGTCTTCGGTAACGTTTTACTCTGTGATCCATCATTTACTCACTCTTTCGGCGTCGCATTTTTCCTTTTGTTTTTGTTTAATTGACCTCATCTCTGTGTTTTGTCATTTCACTCGATTAATATTTTTTTTCTTTCTTTAATACGATGAATTTGAAGTATATGAGTTCCCCATAAATTGATTTCTTTCTCCTTTTTGATTAATTATAAAGATATATAAGTTTACTCTCCTTGTTCTTCTATTGATTTAATTAAATAAGATTAAAATTTAATTTTTTCATTCTTATGTCGTGGCAAGCGTGACTGGAATTAATTGAACGATTTCTTTGCTTCTTATTGTGTGGTCGATAGCTGTCATATTCTAAAACTAATTGAAGATAGAGGGAAGAGGATGCTATGGTAATTTGATGAAAGGTTTTGTGGCGAAGGTTGCTCTCCTTTCGAAGGCTCGAAAAGTTTATTTTTCTCACCGTGTTGTTTTGTCTGGTTACGTTAGACTGACTTCCTCATCGTTTTTGGGTGACACCGTGATGGGGATATTTGAAACGAAAAATTGGCAACAAACAAGCACATGAAACAGAAAACATTAGACCTCTTTAGAACAACTTGCTGTTCTAGATAATCTTTTGCCACCCTACGACAACCGCCGGTCTGAAGACCAGATCCAGAAAATGGGAGACTGAGATAAAAGGAAGAGAATGGTAATGAAAACAAGACACGCGATATAAGAAATTTTTCTCGCTTTGTGAACAAAAACCTGACAAAGTCTATGAATGACTGTATTTGAAAATTATATTTTTACGTTTAAAACAAATAAATTTGTAGCTGAAATTTTTCAAAAACAGATTTTTGTTGAAAAATAATAACTTGCTATTCAACGCATCTCCTCCCCAATCGTTTCTTCTGGTTGAGGCAACTTCAAGTTTTTCTGCATTCAAATGCTAACATTTCCACTCACTTTCTTTCTCTTCAAAACTTCAAGTTCTCAGCAAAAATCAGCCAGAAACAAAAGAGAGATAGAGGAATAATTAGCCCGAAGCATTAAAATGGTTTTAAGACCGGAGGCCGATTATTAGGTTTTGAATAATTAAAGGTCTCGTTTTCTTTCTTTCTTTCTTTCTTTTTCAAACGCCGAGGGGGAGAGATCAATAAATAATTTTACATAATTAATAGATTTAAAAATTTCGAGGAAGAGGAGGAGAGATGAGAGGGGGAAACAATATTTTTAATTTGGTAAAATAAAAATTAGCGAAGACAGTCTGCATGACATCGAAGATTTTTCTTCTGAAATGAATTAAGAGGAGAGGTGGTGGGCCTCTTCACTTTTCTGATTTCGCAATTTTTCTCATTTTAAATGAATCGCTCATTCAATTTGACCTTTCATAATTTTCAGTTCGTTGTTTTTGTACAACACAAAATGCACTTTCAGTGATTAGGGCTGGTAACGAAGAAAAATGAAAACACCTTCTTTTCTTCTCTTTGTTTTTGTACGTTTGATTCAGACTCAAGATTTATTTAGTGTAATATTCGTCACCCTATAGACTTTACCTCCAGTCCCAACGATTTATTCAATTCCTGGGGCTAGGATACCGGTCTACTTGATGTCTCGCTGATGCCAGACCAACTACTTGATGTCTCGCTTAGAGAAAGGTGTAGTTATTACGGATTCAAAAAAAATGGTTACCATTATCATACACCTTTTTGTTAGTCATTCACTGACTGGATGGGTTTGAGCGAGTTTAAAACTCTGTCTCTAAAACCATAGGTCGTGGAAGTTTTTCTTCTTAGAAGAGTGATACAGAGGATCTTCTTCGCTATGATGAAGGGGAGAAGGCTGCCAGCCAGATTTAGACAGTTTGTCTAGTCTCTTGATCACCAAAAAAAATTATCGTTTTTAAATAAAACGGTCGGTTTTTTCACGAAACAACATTATTTCATCTAAAAATTCTTCTGTTCAAATTCTTCACCTCGAAGTCTTTTCTTTTCCTCCCCATCTTCAATCGTAAGTATTAACTCGAAACAAATTAACTCAAGGGTACCCGGAGAAACTTTTCACATTGGAAGCGCTTGAGGGAAAGAGCCGCAAGTGTCGTAAAATAATAATTTCACGAAACAAAAACAAAAACAGAATACCTGAAAAAGGAAAGAAATTTGTAAAACTGGGTGATTTATTTTCTCAACCCACCATACCTCCTCTCCTGCCCTTCTTCTTTTCATAATTTTATTGCATCTTTTCTTCTTGTTGAAGGGGGTAGGCGGCCAAACAAAGGAAAACTTTTTGTGGGTTTCAATTGACAGTTGCATGACATTTAATTGAACTTCTTTTCACACCGATTTTGCACACCTTCAGTCACCTATGTCACCTGTTAACCTATGTTTTCAGTATTATTTTTGACCTGATTTTATTTCTTGAGGATTGTCAGATCAGTTAGATCATATTGAGTGATTTTTATTATAATAAAATAAAATATCCAGGATCAGATCCTCGTGTCTAACGGGCAAGTTGTGTTGTCTTTTTCAAAGCATCATGTACGAGTGA
>JADMLL010000002.1:603185-910627 GCA_016920875.1 Columbicola columbae
TGCGGGGCAAGCGAAGCTAAAATTATGTCCCCTGCCCCGTGGCTACGTGATTTCGTTTCCGGCAGGTTTTTAGTGGGTAGTCCTATTGCACACCCGGGACGAGTCCACACTCCCCATGGGTACGGGCCCATGGGGAGCATGATTTTTACCTGCCCACGAAAAGTCCCCAAAAAGGATAAATGGCGTCACGTCGGAGCCTTTCGACGTGTCCGTTGGACTCCGCCAAGGGTGCATGCTGCCTCTCCTTTTCATAATTTATATGGATTGGATACTACAGCAGCCGAGGAAGTGAGAGTTTCAGATATGGGGACCTGAAGGTGGGGCAATTTGTTTATGCGGATGACCTCGTCCTACTGGGATCCACCCAGTTTGAACTCCGGCGGGCACTTGACGGTTTCGACGCCGCATGTGCCGAGGCCGGGATGAAGATCAGCGTGACCAAGTCGGAGGTGATGGTGATCTCGAGGAAGCCCGTTAAGTGCGACATCCGCCTACTCGGAGCCGCGCAGGAGCAGGTGGAGAAGTTCAAGGTACGTTGGGGTCTGGTTCACAAGTGATGGCAGGACAGACGCAGAGATCGTCTCGCGTCTCGGATCGCCAGGCTGGCGCAGTGATGCAACAGGGGGCAGTCCGTAGTGCGGAGGACTGGGCTGAACAGCCAAGCCTGCATCTTCCGGTCCGTTTATGTTCCTGTCCTCCTTATGGCCTCCCTTATGGTCATGAGGTGTGGGTGATGACCGAAAGGATCAGATCCCGGTATAAGCGGCCGAAATGAGGTATCTGAGCGGTGGCTGGTGTGTCGAGGCTGGATAGGTGTCGTAACACAGCCATTCGCGAGGGGCTTCGGCTTCGAGCCGCTTCTTCTCCGGATCGAGAGATCCATCCTCCGATGGTTTTGGGCAGGCCTCCCAGAACGTCTGATTCGTCGGGTCCTCGGAGTGCCCGGAGGAAAGCGACCCCGCCGTCCGCGGCAGGGTGGCTCAGGGGTGAAGGTCTTGGCCGAATCCCGCCTGATAACCCCGGGTTCTCTGACTTTAATAGCGGAAGATCGTGCCAGTTGGAAGTCCTGATTGCTTCCCCCGCGACTCTAGCGGATAAGCGGGTTCACGAAAAGTAAAAAGTAAAGTTTTTCTTATATATTTTAAAGCTGCGCTTCCATCTTGGTAGCTTTTGTTTGTTATCTAGGTGTTTTTCGATAGACAAAGAAACGAAGCTTTGATTAGCTTAGTTCGATTCGTGACGCTCAAATGTTTAAAAATTATTTTAAACTAACCGTGGATAGTACGGGTATTATCCTCATGAAGAAATGGAAACTTGGGAACTTTCCAACCCTCCGTCCTCACTCTTTCACGAAAATCCCAGAAACGAGTCCAACATGTAAATTGAATGGAGGATATATTATTCAACTTTTATCTTAATGCAATCTACCCGATTTGCCAAGCTTCCTCTGTTATTTTGATTGAGCACTCATCGGTTTTTATCTTTGCCTTGTCCTCCATCTTCCTACTATCTTCTCCCCTGTTTCGTTCCTCGCTCACTCACAAATCTCCTCCCTTGCGTTTTCAGTTCTGGAAAAGTGGTGGAGAAATTAAATGCAAACCTTGTTGACAGTATTGTGTACTTGTTTGAAGAGAAGATGCAAAACAAAAGGCGCAGGGAGAGAAGTGAAGACTGCTTCTTGTAATGGTTTCTTTTTAATGTTTTGCCTCAAACTCATCTTCAATCGATATTCGACTCGCGAACTCTTCACCTTCCTCTAGTTACCTTTATGTCCTGTTTCTTATCAAACGGATCCTCCTAGGATTCCTAAGACTCGACGCATTTAATTTATCACTGTTTGCTTAGATAACAGGTGACACCAAAGTTTTATCATTTTTCCTTCTATTCAATATTCGTTCATTTCACTTCCAAATTTGTTTTAAGCCTAGTTTTGAAATAAGGACGGACGGTATTACAAAGCTAGTTCATTTCATAAATACTGTACGGTTTTAAAAAGATATTGGTTCAAAAGGGTGGAAAACTCGGTGGTTTCAATTGCTTTTTCCTTTTCTCCCTTCTTCTTCATCCTGTTCGCCCTTTCATTCTCGCGGATTTTTTTCCTTTGCATATTTGCGTCAAATTTGTCCTTATTTTTCTTTTTTAACTTCTCACAGAGAGCTGAATGTTGTACCAGAATGAGGCATACAACAAGTGAAAGTTAGAACTGTCCTGTAAAATGTATAGTTATTTTTTTTGCCACTCAGAACTCTGTTTTTGTTAGCAAATTTAATAGACAAGTGGAAGGAGTAGTGTAGAGGAAAGACGTGTAGGAGAAGTTCCTGACTTGGACGCAAATGATCATGAGTTTGAATCCTCTTCCCGCATTCTGTTATACCAAAAATTAAGGGTGAAAACGGGATTAAAACCATCATTGCCACCAAATTTAATCGACATCTATGATTAGTGGGCCAATAACTTAAACCAAGCATCCATGCATTGGCATTATAACTCTGTGGAGCCTTGACCTTCACAGTTACTCCTCTCTGTCCCTCCTGGCCCTTGCCTACTTTTCTCCAGCCCCAAACTCTCAGCAATTTTAAGTCTTCTTCTACTTCTTATAGTCATAATTTCTGACGCCTGCCCGGTTGTCGTTTGTTCTCAGAGTGCGGTTTGAGGACCAATTACTTAATAAAAAGTTCAAATAAATAAGTTATGTTTTAATCTATTTTGATGTAATCTCTGAGTATCATTTTTTTATAAAATTTTTCTTTTTTTCCAACAGAATGAGAAGTTTTGCCATCCAGGCAGCAGAGAGATTGAAATTTATTGTTTCCGAATGTGTGAACGAAGGAAAGAGAAAATGGTGTGACAAATATATTGAAGAGAAGCAATAAAAAGGATTCAGGGAAATGATCTGGAGGTTCCTTTAATTTCTGATCGGTTCCACAAAATCAAAAATTTTTAAGTGAATGACGGTCAGTTTCTAAACAGACGTCGAATTTGTACGCTGTTAGTCTTTTATGTTATCTTTTGCCACACGAGGTAACTTACAATGTTGTGTATAACTCAGTTTACGGTAAACCCCAGTTTAGTTTCTTTACTGTTTAAAATTGAGATTGATTGACTTTTCTAAAACCGAAACTTTATTACCTTCGTTACGGAGGCTTTCCTCCTTGTGACCACGTGTTGGACACGCGGACAAATTAAAACGCTTTATGAAAAATTTTGGAAGTCAGCAAAAAGAGAGGGAAAAAAGGGAAGTTTAGGAAAAAGGAGAAACCTTTAGTTGTAATAAAAAGTTTAATTTAGTTTGAGAAGGCAGAGGAGAGGGGAGGAGGGGAAAGGTCTTTACCTCACTGGCGACAGCGCACAAAAGTGGAAATGAATGGAGGCGGTGTGAAATAAGAGAGACCTCTGGACACTTTTCCAGTGTAAGGGTTAAGGAACTTGGACAGCTGAAAGTGACACTGGAAAGCCTTTTGCTCTTCCCTCCTCCTCCTTCACCCCTGCCTTTTCCTTCTCTCTCTTTGATTTATAATAATATCATTTAATTATGTTTTGACGGATCTGTTTCTTCTCAGACTTTCTTTTCCTCTTTTTGTGACTGGAAGGAAGCCAGATGAATTTGAAATTTTTGCAGTCATAACGTTGCGTAAAACTTCCAATGATATGAGTTTCTCTTGTCTTCTTCGGGTTTTGATTTTTGAAATCTGCAGATATCTTTCACCAAAAATTTTGGTGCACATTTTTACGTTTCCGACACGTTGTCTTGTCTTCTTCCATCTCCTTACCTATTTTCTACTTTGGTGACGTTTGTTTCTTTACGCTTCTTTATATCTTTCTTTTTGTTTACAAATAACATCGGTTTTCACAGTGCAATTAGCCTGTTCAGTTTCAATCTGTTTGTTTGTCTTGGTTAATACCCACTACATCCCATTTAGTTCCTTCAAAATAAATTCATTAAGCTCCGATAAACACTACCTTTAAGAAAAAGTGGTGTATGGGCTTGATCAAAGTGGACACGTCGGCACGCAACCAAGCGTCTTCCATCAAAGTAAAGAGCTTTTCCATGCTTTTAGAACATTCAAAAGTGTCAAGACAAAAAGGTGAAGCGGAAGCTTTGTTGTGACTGTTCAAGAAGGTTATAAAAGCTCTGAAGGGAATATAAATATTTTCTCGCCACTAATGGTAATTCAAGAACTTGAAAGGACCTGCATTAGTCCTACGATATTATCACCGTCGTAGGTGAAGCGGAAGAAGAGGTGAGATTACGGAAGAGTTTTCGGGGGTCCGTCTCACCGTCCGAGCCTAGTTAGGTCCACTCAGGATTTTAGTGGGTGCAAATCCAAGAAATTATTAGCAAGAAATTATTAGATACCTTGATCAAACGAATAGAAAAATAAAAGATTCTTTATTTTAAAAACCTACAGACAGTACAACGATAAACTTTTCCTTAAGCCAACAGAAATAACATTATAAAATAAGAATAAAAATTATTATCAAGGTTTTAGAATATAATGAGTATAAAAACACTTGTGGAAAAAATGAGGAAGTGGACAATCAAGGATTGATGTCACTGTTACGTAGGTGGAAAAGTCTTTAAATAAATACACAATAGCTGCGAACCCGATACTTCTTCCTCTGCCTAATGAAACAAGCAAGAGAATTTGAACCTTTTTGGAGAGGTATATATTGCTCAAAAGTACAAACGAACTATTCCTCCTTGTGAAATCGAAGAGAATCGTATTTCTTTCTTTCAATCGGTCCTTCGCTTGTGTTTCACCTTAACTGGTGATTTGGTAGAAACCCAATGTTGTTGGCTTTTTGTTCCTCTCCCTCGGAACACGTCATCATTTTTTCCTTGCGTTGATATAGCGCGAGTGTTAAATAATCAACTCGCTTTCTCAAGATCAAAACCTAAGATAGAAAGAGAGGTGAAAGAAAAAACGGGAAGAAAGAAAGGATAGGAAGAAAGTGAAGAAGGTAGAGACTAACTTTTCCAATAATCAAGAAAAATTTTTAACGTTTTTGTTATAAATTTCGGGCTTTGAGTTGTTTTCCTCTTCTTTTCACTCAGATTATTTTTGATTGATTTTATCAAATTATCTTCTGGTTTTCTTCTTTCTTTCTTTTTGTTTTCTTATGTTTTTATTTTTATTTTTGAACTAGATTCCGGCTACAGTTACAAAAACCAAAAAGGATCTCAAAAACCTGATCAACACATTAATTTACTTTTGGTCTTTTCATTTGTTTGGTATAGTTTTCGAAGTTGCAAAACGAACTGTTACTGTCTTTTAACTTTTCATCTTTCTTTGATACTCGAATAAAATAATAAATCCTTTTAGAAGGAATAACTTGGAGTCACTTATAAAAATGCTTTACTTAATTTTGCTGTGATCTCTTCTCTTTCATTTATTCTTTCCAAGCCTCTTACAATTAAAAACCCTTTTTGTCGTGAACCAATCGAAATCGACATATAAATCATTCTAATCTAGGAAGAAGAAAAGTGAATCAGTGTTTTCCAAATGGCATTCAATTTATTCGCAAAGTGTAGACGAGAGGAAGACAGGGGGACACGAGAAAAATATTTTAGGAGCCGACATATCCCGAGGGTGAGAGTGGGGAGGGGAATAACTGGGGGATTCTGGAATAACTAGAGGAAGATAGACCGCAATTTTAAATTTTTTTGAGGCTGGAGATAATGCGAGTGATGGAAGCGCAAAATCGAAAATAAAAATTTAGAAAAGAAGGTTTGGAGTAGACGGAGTAGTAAAGGGAGACGGAAAGGAAGGAAAGAAAGATTTCTTTTTGTCTCTGTCTCTCGCCTTTTGAAAAATGGAAGGCAAAAAAATGAACAAGTGTTCAAAGTTAATCTGTCAAATATGGATGAGCGAAAACCATTAATGAGATTCTCAGGAAGGTTGTTACGCCGGTGAAATCTGGTCCTGGATTAATCTTCTAAAATTTAAACAGGAGGAAGAGAGATAGAGAGGAAGTGAAAGAAAAAGAAAGGAGCCTTTGTCGTCTTCTTTTGAATGAGGTTTGACGGAGCAGCAAATTTGAGGCTTCATTTTTGAAACGTCGGATACGATAGCGAGGAAACATATGCAACCGTGTTTCGTAGACATGCATTAAGGCAATAAAATCTAAATCTTCTAAAAATGTTGAATCGATTTAGAAAGTGAGACCCCGAGGAACTGAATAGCAGTGGCGACGACATTCGAGAGGTCGGTGCAGTTTATCATTTCATTGACTTAAAGAAGGGAAAGGGAAGTGATAAGGCAACTGCTGCTAAGGTTTTTCCCTTAGGATAGCGTATAAAAGACTAAATTAAAATATATTATTATATTCGAGGCCAATACTATATGTACCGAGTTTTTGTCTAACAACATTACCACTCCAATAGGGGGGGATTCAAAAACTGGAGAGGAATTGGTTCTTGCAAACTATCTTATCTTGACCGTCATAGGTGAACTGGAAGAAGCAAACCTATGAAAGGGATTTCTGCGTTCGGAACTCTAACATCTAACCGTAAATCCCAGAAAATTAAAAACTAAACTAAAAATTTTTAATCTAGATCAGTGTTTCCCGACGTGGGGCCCACTCCCACGGGGGCAATTTAATGCACCCAACATTAGTGGATTTATCTGATATATCAAATATTCAGTATCAAGAAGAACTAGAAGAATTGTAGTAAATCAGTAAAAACTTTATTTAATACAAAAAGAGCGATGACATGGTTTTGTGAAGGAACTAAAACTAAATACCCAAATGCAACCAAATTAAGAAGAAAACTCTTACTACGGTTTTCATCTTCATATTTGGCTGAATGTGGATTTAGTGCTGTAAATGATTTACTGAATAAAAATACATCGACTTGAAATAACAAAACGCGCAGACTAAAATAAAATCTCTGTGCAGCAAGAATGAAGCGCAAGGATCGCTCTAAATTAACATAGGAAAATCAATTTTAGAATTATTTTGAATTTCAGTTTTTCATTATATGCTTTGAAATTTTACTTGCGGTGCTTTGATAACAATTTCGTAGTGATTTTGTTCCTAAAACTTATCATCTATATTTCTTAGGGGCACAACACAATTTTTAAAGGTAAAAATTATGTGGGGCACACAAATTTTAGAAACGTTAAGGTGGGGCATGGCCTAAAAAGATCTAGGTCCTATCAAAATTTGACGTCGCCGACAACGGTTGCCTAATCACTGTTAACACGGCGCTTTCATTAAATATTTTACTCACTCGGAGAATGAATCCTGAGAAAGACTTCGATCGGAAATTCGAAGATATTGTTGACCAAGAAACATGACTAAGAAGAAAACGCGTTAGAGACTAGGGCCAATCATTAAATTTTAATCTGAAACAATATATTTTGGATTCTTTCAGAACTAAAAATGTTGATGAAAGCAAAAGGGCAAAATTTATATCACCATCTACAAGACATCCAAAACAATATTGACTCTACCTGACTTGCTCATTCCTGAATTGGTACATGTTGGGCAACACTGCCTTTTTTTGGTAAAGAAATTTGTTACTGTAGCGGAGTTCTCGTTCTGTACTACTCCGGCTGGAAGCGGTGAGTTCTGCCCAAACAAAATATTAAGCCCAATGGAGTTTCTCTCGGTTTATAAAGAAATAGTTCGATTTGCGTTGTACTTAATACTTATATTTGCTAAATAATTAGGTTGTGCCTACTGCGGCACTACACCAAAAATAATGATGAATAGACTTGGGTATGTGCCTTCATCAACCAAGTCGCACACGTTCGGACGTCTCACATTTCAATCACATTTTGCGACGCGATAAGACAGGGATGGCGAACCTATGGCACGCGTGCCACAAATGGCACATTTGAAAATTGTGATGGCACGCACAAAACCAAAATTATAATATTATTTTTAATAAGTTCTTTTTTGATAGAAATTGATTAAAAATTATTTGTGGCGCGTCACCTATTTAAAAACAATTTTTTTAACTTTGTGGCACGGACATCAAAAAAGGTTCGTCATCCCTGCGATAAGATTTTACAAAAGGATATTCGCTTTACTTAATTGTTAAGTAAAATGTCAAATCAAGCGATGATGTCCAGTGGTGGTTCGTAATTTTTACATAACTCAGAAATTCCCCGAAGACTGTAGAAAACTGTCGGGTGCATTTCTCAGCTAATTTTCAAATTTTTTTTATTATTAACAGATAATGTGAGATTTTTAGGTGATGTCGGAGTTTTGGCCGACAGAGCCTCGTCACCAAGAATATCTAAAAATTCATTGTTGACCTTCAAACATTTCGAAGACAAGTACGTCATGAACTTGAGGCGCACAGCCACAACCCAAAAGATAGAAATGTAAAAAAAAAAATTGCTCGTTATCTTTCGGTTCACAGCAAATTTATTGGGAAATTTATTTGAAAACGACCTTTTAGTGTTCGGGGAGTAAGAGGAAGCGACGGAAGGAAAGTTGAGGAACGGCGATATTTATTTTTAAAAATTTTTGCTTCATTCTTAAAAATGTTTTCTCTTTTGAAATTAATTGCCCAAACGTTTTTATTTTGCTTCCTTTCCATCTTTGTCTTTCTCTCTTCTGTTCTTAACAGAAACAATAAAATGGATTATTGTTGTGCTCAGCTTTTAAATTTAACATTTAACTCAAATTTTTGTCTTTATGGCCTCTGGAGGAAAATTATTTTTCCCTTTTTGACCTCCTCCTCCGACAGTCCCATTGTTTTCAAATAAATTTCCTGAATTTCCGCCTTTTTTCTTTCCTTTTCATGTCAAATCTTTAGACGAAGAAGAGAAAAAAGGAGTTTAAGCGACCCGTTCTTTTGCATTAGTTTGTTTTCCTTGGTCTCAATTTTTATTTTCACTTATGAGTTGTTGTGTTTCTGACACGCCTGTCAGGTATCGAACAAAAAATTGGATAGACTAGGACAACCGATAGAACGACAACCGGTCTCTATGACTTCCACTATCTTCTTTTGGTGAGAAAGTGACATACTATGTGTTCAAATAAATCAGAATAGCAATAGTGATCTGCATTTAATGGTGCCGTCGGTGTGGCAAGGCGGTCAAAGGACAGGCGAATGTTTGAGTTTTGGCGAATAGGCCTACACTTAGAAATAATTTTTTGTTGGGATCTGTTGTTCTTTGTTGAGTTCCAAGAACTCAGTTTTGGTATGTCCGTGGTTCGATGACGAGGTGCGCTAAGTCTGCTGCTATGCCGTGTTGGAGTCATCGGTCAAGTCATGTTGGATTTGCTATGTGCAGTTTTATAGCAGTTGGTTTTTTTAAGACTCAATTTTTGTAATGTTGGTTACATCTAAAAATAATAAATATAACATTTAAAAATACTCGGTGTTTCTTGCCTTTTGTCATTTTTTACTTTAATTTTATTCTGGCACTATGTACCTATTTTAACTCGAGTGGTCGAAAAGATGCCAAAGAATACACAACGAATAGATCAGTCCTGTTCGATGACCGTCTTTTGTCTATTCTTTTATAGCTCCTTTTGTCAACGAACTCCTGTGACGGAATTACCATATTTTATTGATTTTTACGCTCATCGAAGAGGTTTGTTTGATCCTTGAATGTTGACAGTCTAGTTAAAACCGTTGCTCAGTACGGACGTGTTATTGTCAATTCGCTTCCTGACTTAACAGGTGATTTCGTTATTAGTCATTTAAGTTTATTTTCTTTTTTTTTCCTTATTTTTTCGGGATGAGCAATAAGTTAACTTTTTAATAAAACATAGTTTTAGTTAGTTTAGTTAGTTTTTTAGTTAAACACTCATCCGGCGGAGTAGCCATGAGTGACAAAAATTATAAATTAATACCTGAGGGTGGTCCATCCACCTTGTCAGTGGACATCGGTAAAAACTTGTCAGGATGGCAAGAAGTAGCAGGGCGAAAACGCCCCAGATCGTCTCATGAAGCAGTCCCATACAAAAGAACACCGGACAACTACTGGCTCAGTAAGCCAGTTGAAACTAAGAACAGGTACAAAGAGCTTGAAAAAATGCCGACAGAGGAGACTCATGACTATAAGTCACCCCCAATTTTCGTCTGCAGAGAAAGACTTTTGAACAGCTTTTTATATGTTCCTCCAAACTTGGTACACATTTTTGACTTTTTCCCCACACTACTAGGTAAAAATTGGTCGCTATGCGCGCCTTTTCCCAATAGATAATGCACTCATGAATAACAATGTTTGGGCCTTCATTGACAGTTAAATACACTTCATGAGTACTGTAAAGCAGAGTGCTGCCAAAACTTGCCAATTAGAGGGTAGTTTCTAGCTCATTATTTGATATTTGGAGTCTCCGACTAAAAATATATATGTAGAACTGCGTAACTACACTGACATGCTGACTATTCAAAAACAATGCGTCTACTAACAATATAACAACCAGAACAACATGTAAGCTTACGTTCGATTAATCCCCTTAAGTAGTAATATGTTTCGGTGAAAGTCGGCACGGGTTCCTGTCGTCCTAAGTACTTGAAATTTCACCTGCGATTGTCTTAACATCATTGTAAAAAATTAAGAGGGTATGCGTTTTTAAATAAAAATTTTTGATTTTTTTTGGGACACCCTAGTATGTATGTTGATGAATAAGATCATATTCCATAGTTAAACAGTAAACTTACTGAAAGGAGTTTGAATTAGATGATAATATAAGTTACACACATATGTGATGACCGGGTGGTGCGGATTCTTAATAATTGGCAGACTTTCTTCCTTTTCAAAACTTTTTATTTCTCTCTTAACTTTACACAACCTCCGGACTCCTGGATATTCTTAAACCTTTTTTTGTCTTACAGACTGACTAACCAACTATTCGACTCTGACAAAAACCTGACTCTCTTCTCCAAACACAACTGACTTCTTCAAGTGTCTAACCTCAACTCCACTTCTTGACAGACCAACTACGACTGTACTGCTCGACTGTCTCTCTACGACTCTCTGAACACGACTGACTCTTTCGGCTGCCTAGATACGACTCACAAACTATCGATGACCAACAAGGTGACTGACCGACAGTCTATTTGTTTCTTTCACCTTGTGACAAACATCTATTGTTTCTGGAGTTGTCACCAGTCTTGGGTCAAAGATCCTTATTAGTAATCCTTATAAGTAAGTCCTTAGCAATCATTATAAACATTCCTTCTGCTCATCATCCCTCGATGATCAAATCCAAGTCCAAGAGTCCTATTGTTTCCGTTATTCTTAACAACCCCAAACCTTGACCGGTGAATAACCTCGGTCACTGACATCCCGGACCATTACACACAAAAGGAGGAGGGACTTTTCCTTCCATTTCTTATTCAGACACCAAAGACAAGTTAAATTTTTCAGTGAAAGAAATAAAAAGTCATTCAAGAATCCTCTAGAAAATATGCAGTTAAGGGAATAAGAAGTTCAAAAAAGCTCGAGTAAAGGGTAGATGAAAGAGGGTAGCGGAACGGGGAAGACCCAGAGAGAAATAAGTCAACCAAATGCGAAAAGAGAAAATTTCATGTAAACGAAACCCCAAAAAATGATCGCCATAATGAGAGCTGAATTCTCAAAAGACTGGGAGGCGTGGCGCCCATAAAAACTTATTTTGAAATATTGTATCTAAGAAATAAGAGAAGGAAGAAGAGAACTCGGAGTCTTCTTGATGTCAGTCGAGTCTCCATTTTGTTCAAACTAAGTCTTTAATCTTTTGCCCGGGTTTCTGATAAATTTGTTTTTTTTTCCGTCTTTCTCTCTCTCCCTCTTTCAGAGACTTCTCGCTTCTCCCTTTGTCTTCGGTGTAAGGAGAAAGAAAGAGAGGGACGGAAAAACGGAGAGAGTGACTTGATTTAAGTCCTCATTTCCATTTCATTAAACGGCCGAATCCACTTCTCCTCCCTGTCCCTTTCTCGCTGCCATTTGACTCTCAGAAAATCTTTGGTGAATTTCTAATAAGATCTGATAATGAGATCGATGCCTCTAAGCCAAGTTTAATCGAGAGAAAATGGGTTTTTGATCTCCCCCTATTCAATTCTTCTCTTCCCTTCTTCATGCGCTAATGCAAACGGATTTCCTTCCCACTTTCATCTTAGATACAAATAAAATAAAAACAAAAAAGAAACTGGATTGAATGGGCCTCACCATTCCAAAATTTCTGATGTGGTCCGGTCGACGAGCATTCGATTTCTAGCCTCTAGATGATTTTCTGCCCAAGGGTCAGTGAGGTTTACACCCCCAAATGTAACTTTGACCTCAAAGAGGAGCAACGAAGAGGAGAGAAGAGAGCGAGAGGACGGTAACCAAAAAACAAAGAAAAGCTTTCGACACGTTGCTATAGCAATAAATAACAGTTCGTTCTTGAACGTAACCCGTCAGTTTTTTCATTTCATTTTTCTTTAAAAATATTTCCTTCCGTGTTTAACCTATGACAAAGTCAAACTTTTATGTTTGGTGTTTTTATTTTATTTTTTTATTACTTTTCCTTTCAACTTCACAAAAACTTCTTTTTAAGTTTGTGAAAGTTTTAAAAAACATTAAAAAATTCGAAATTTTTCTTTTTGAACACTGTTCCATCCTCTCTCCACTCTCCTCCTTACATCCTTTCCTTCCCACCCAAAATAAAAACAATTATAGAAAACGGAAGAAGTGGCAGGAAAAAAGATAAATTGAGACTTAATTGATTTTTTTTTATTTAACGTTTTTCCTGCAGGAATAAAGGTAAATCAGAGGAGAACACACAAGCCTCAGAATTGAAGTATGATATCGTGCTTTTTATAGTAACACAATTAAGGGAAAACTAATTCAGTGTACACTTTCTCATCCTCATCATCATCTCTTTTCATCCAGTTCAGTTTCTTCTATCTTTCTTTCTACCTACCTTTTTTCCTCGAGGCCATTACTTTCTTTGAAAGCCGAAATAAAAAAGTAAAATAGAAAAATTTGGAAGGAGGAAGAATGAAGTTACATTAAGGTCTAATTTTCTCTGCATATTTAACGTTTCCGTTATTTCTGGTTATTTTGGACCCTGTAGACAACTGAAAAATGTCTTATCACCTCTCTTACTATTAATATTTCAAAATTTTGACTTTAACACTTCTTCATGGGTGTTCATTTACACAAGTTGCCTCCTTCAAAGTCCAAAAAAAATTTTGTTAATTGAGATTTAAATTAGACTCGTTTATTGTTTGGAAAAGTTTATACCTTTGGAATAAACAACCAACTTTTACCAACATAACCAAACTTAGATTGTTATATTTATATACGTTTAAGAATATGATATATAATGATTGGTCTCAGTTTTAGAATATTGCTCCAGAGGAATTTTAGGGTGACTTTAGGCTGTAATATTAAAAATGCCGTTTATGGCAGTAAATTAAATTGCTTGATGTTCATTTACATAAACAATATATTGTCAAATGTAGTTACAAAATGATCACACTGAACAGTACAGATTATGAGCTATATTGAATGATCGTCTTTACCAAGACTTTTACACCACGACAATTATGTAACCATGCGCGGCTGGCTCAGCACACCTGGGTCGCGTTCAGTGGCGGCTTCATTACTTAACAGGGGACTTTTCTAGACAAAGTAGGTGTCAGTTTTTTTCCCATTTTTTATAACATAAAAGTTGAATCCTAACAACTAATGAAAATAAACAGCCATAATGCAATGGAAAACATAAAATTTTACATAGTACACTATGATTTCATATGAACAAATTTGGTGCATTTGGTTTATTACATCTCCTGCATTTGTGAGCTTTTTAATAATTTTAAAGCTCGTTTCAGTTCTCTTAGTCACGTGAACACATAATAAAACAACCCTATTCCTTACAAAACTTAGTATTGTACAATTTACATAGCAACGAGTTTTTTCGAGGAAAATTAATATGTTCTAAAGCCTGGATTGATGCTCCAAGATGAATTATAAAAAAGTGAAAAAATATAAAAGGAAGAAAGTTGGTTCAGTTTCAAAAATTTTATTCCCAGATTTTTTCCCTCCTCTATCTCTCTGAAAGAAAATAGAGTCCAAAACCTTCCGGAAAAAAAATGCAAATGGCCGGTTTGTTGCCGTCTCAGGCTTAGAAAATAAAACGGAGAAAGCTAGGGAGGAGGGAAAGAGGAAAAGAGTACAAGAGAAGGCCGTGCCTAAAGCGCAAGAGTTAGAAAAAAAAGTCCTTTTGATTCAGTTTTATGTAAATAATTAGGAGAGAAGTGGGGGAAGAGGAGAGGAATCGAACAAAAGCTGAATTTACATGAAAAATACGGGTTTTTCACATTTTTTTTACTTCTCTCGTTTCTTGTTGAGTCTACCATTTTGTTTTTCTCAGGGTGGGAGATGTTGATTAGAAAAATGTCGAGTGTAGTCATAGTAACATCGTCACTGTTCCATTATCATGGGTAATCTCACTCAATATCGTCCTTGACTGTGAAATTTTTAGTCTTTAAAACAACTTCCCATACTCGCTGCCTTTGCCCTTCTCCCCCGACGACTCAAAACCCAATTTCAAATGCATAGCAAGAGTCCGAAGAAAAACCGAAGAGAAATATTTTTGTCGGACGGTCAGAATTCGGAAATTTGTTTTTAAATTGGGAAATACGAAAAGAATAAGGACGGGCGGGAGGAAAGAGAAGAAACGGTAGAGCCGAGACCTTCAAACCTTTACTCATCCTCTTTCTCTCCTTTGGTTCTCTTTTTTGAAAAGGGAAAACACATTTGGCACTTTGGGATTTGTAAAATGACAAAATTCACGTGACACGTGTTCTTTTCCGCAAGTTATTTATCTAAAACTGAGCTTTCATCCTATGCCTTCTACCTTATGGCCTCTGGTTTGCTCACCCGACGGGGGAGTAAAGTAAAGAGTAACGAAAGGTGGCAAATGAAAAAGAAACACTAAGAAACTTAAAACAATAGACACACTCGTACGTATTCTCCTCGCCTTGAACAAAAGCAAAAGAGCCACAAAAACTCCAGAAATAAAATTTTGGAGTCAAAAATTCTCGGATTCCCTTCCTCCGGACTCTGCATTTCTTCTCCTCCTCCTTCTCCTTCGAAAAACAGAGGAAAAAGGAAAACCTTTTCTCATTTGTTTTCCACAAGAGCATAAAAAAGAAAAACAATTCAAGAAATCCGGAAAATACTTAAAAAGTTTTTGTTCAGAGCTTCCGCCATCTTAACTCATTTTCTACATCCATCTCTCTTCTTTCCTTTCCTCTTCCTCGTCTTTCTTTTTAACTTTTACTTGCATCTGAAAGGGAAATTTTTTGCCGGCGGAAAAGTGGACGCCAGCGTCACCACCCCCAAACTATTTAAAACGGAAGTTGTGTTTCAATCGAAAAAAATAAAAGCGGAAGCGGAAAGGATTTAATGGCGCAAACCATGGCGTCATATTTTTGTCTCTTAGTTCCTCTCTTTCTCTCTCTCTCTCTCTGTGTTTTTTCCTTTATTCTTCTCCTTCTATTCGCGCACTTTTTTGCAAATCTCCTGCTACCTCCTTCCGCGAAAGTTTTAATTATAAATGATGAATATTAATTATAAGTCCGCCCTCTTCCTCTGTCCTTTTTTCCTTTCTCATCTTTCTCTTCTTTGTAGTCCTTGAGAGTTTCCTAAAAACTAGAGGAACATTCTCAAATTCGGAAAACCCTGCCGACATCTGATTTACAGCTCTTGCCTTTTGAGCTTATGCTTTAGAGGAAAAAGGTTTGTCATGCGTTTTGCCTTTTCACAAAAAAAAAGGTTTTTTTCTGTTATTTTCTTTTTTATTTCCGTTTTTTTCCTTTTTCAGAACGGTAACTTGAAACATGAAAACGAAAAGGAGAAGAATGGCGAAAGGCAGGGGTAAATTTAAATCTTTAAAGAATAGACGTTTGTGTCGTTTTTTTTCCTTTTTCTTTTTGGTAAAATTTTGTTTTCATTGCGTATTTTGAATTTATCTACACTTTATCATGGATCATTTTAATTGGCTGTTTTGATAAATATTTGAGGTAACTGGAGGAATTGTGAATTCCTGTCGTGTCTTGGTGTGTGGTTTGAAATTTTATGGTCCCTGAATAAAATGGGAAGGTTCGCCAAGGTGAAAACGCAGAAGTATCTTTCGGCATTTCTTTAGCAGTCATCAAGTATTCTTTTAGGTTTTGACTTTTTTGGTAGAGATTCAGCCTCCCATTTTTCGCCCCTTTTCATGTAAAGTTAGGCTACAAAATAATGAGGATAATGCTACTGCAGAACAAGTAGCTAGCCACAGACAGTTGTTTAGCGAGAAACGTTCTGTTTTGAATGTTGTACCTCTCGTTTTTGTGAAACAAATCATTAGATTTATAGCCTTCTTTGACTTGGTTTTTTTATGTCACTGAGATAAATAACAATAGAGCAAGAAGTGTTTGTGAAATTCGACGTGTATCTTGTTGCAGACGGCTACGTAACCACTTATAGTAAACATATTGAAAGAAGGGTATGGGATTTGTTTTTGAGAATTTCAAGCTTATCAAGATGGCCGAAAAGGCGTTGAAGAATAATGAACAGCCCCGGGTCCCACCCTTACGTCAAAACGAATAAAGATATTGAAACAGTCGGTTCAACTTGATGGTGATCTAGATGTGCGCGATTACGCTGGATAAAAATTATTCGCTGATTCGTAATTTGAGAATCAAAAATGGCTAACATACCGTATAACGTTCATCCGGTTACTAATTAGTACTCGCCTCCTCGAGTGAGTACTTCCATACTCCACAGAATCGTAGGACTTTGCAATTTTCAATATTGCTTCTAAGAATTGACAAGAAGTGCATGAGGGCTTTCATTGAAGGTGAAAATGAGTTAATATGTATATAATCAAATTGAAATATATATATTACACAGAAAGAGATAAATCGGGTGTTATATACAAAAAGTAATAAAAAAAAGAGGCAGAAGAAAAATCAAACAAGATCAAGCGGTCTGATCAAGGATCATTTCGATAATTTTATGATTTTTATAGATTTTTAGTTTTCACAACAGTCGACATAATGTTGTTAGTTGTTGGGTGAAAACACTCTCGAATATCCGACTAAGAAATGAAATATTGTGGCGCTCGCCACATTCCGATTCCGGAATGGGCACAGTAAAATGAAGCAGACGAAAACCGAAGCCAAATTTATTCAGTCCCGGAGCTCCGCATAATCAGGATCCTTGCATTTTCCATTCTTATTCTAAATTATGGTTATTGTAACATTTTGTATACCAATATACAAATACGTTCGGGATTAGTGTTGTACATCTACGACACAACCTGGTCCCGACAATATATTGACGTAAAAATGTTTACAAAAAGAATTAAATTTCGCGAGACCGTTCCGAATCACTTTGAGCTGTTGCCGAATGTTGAGGCTGAACGAAGTCAGTACGAAATCAGTTCTGAAATGTTTTTATATGGTTACTGTATTTGGAAACTTCGATGGGTTACGTGCAGGATTGGCGTATCTTGCAGCCTGTGAGGGACAAGTTGAATCGTGTCTCAACTTGTCCGATTCCTGTCCTGCGACAACTTGTTTCGTTCGGTTTAATTTTGTTTCATTTGGTCGCCACAACAACAAATACACATTTTGATACATTAGTACAAAGCTTCAAGCCGGTTAGTTGGTAAAATTTTCAACTCATTTAGAGTAGATCGTAGCTGCAGCAACAATCCATTTTCCATTTCCACTTACTGTCTTGTTCTAATTACCTCAAATTCAGATAACACCACTCAGTAAGACATCTACATCACCCATCTAGAAATATTTCCACTAACTCAGTACCTTAACATCACGTTATTAGCAATTATATTTGTACCTCCTTAAAAATCGTTTCCTTTCCAATGTCATCCCCTAAATTAGCTTAAATATATCAAAAATTTAAAAATGAGCCTCCAAAAGGCAATAAGAACATTAAAAGATGAAAAAATCAAACAGCCAAAATTGAATCGAAACATTTCCTACAACAGAAGCAAGTCGAGAAGGAAGGGAAGAGTTGAAAATGATAGAAAGATGGAAAAGACGAAACGCAAAGACACTGTAATAAGAAGGAAAATAAGGAGGAGAAAGGAGGAGAGCGAGAGGAAAGAAAAGTTGGAAGTTCAATTAATGAACGACAATGAAGTTAAGGGGAAAGACAAACAAAAATGCCCGGAGAGGATCTTTTCAGAAAACTTTAACAAACAAAAATGTTTTTTTCCGGAATAGGATTCCCGAGAAAAACTTTTGCCAGGGATTCTTCCTCTGACGCTGTTTCTCCTCTTCTCCTACTTCTTACCTTGAAGAGTGAAAACAGAAAGAAAACGAGAGAAAGCCGGGGAAAGGGAAGGAGGGGGGGAGAGGAAAAGTCGAAGAATAACAATCTCAACTTTTAACTTCTTTCAAGATTGAAACTATTTATACATAATTAAAAAGTTAAGAAATCGCGAGACTTTCGCGTGTGTGTGTTTTCAAAAGCTTTAGGAAGTGGTAGGCCGAGGGAGGAGTGTAGGGGTGGAAAGAATAAAGAGAAGAATGAGTTGACTGAATGAATTTTCCTCCCCCAGTGCTCATATCGTATATTTAAAAGACATTATCTAGAGAAGAGAAACAAACCAACGAATGATTACGTACAAACATTTTAAGACCGTATGTCTATTTGGGGTAGTGAGAGGATTAAAGAAGATGAAAAAGTAACATTTTCACGAATCACGCCCCAGTCGGTAGTGAGGAAGAGTTGTACAAAACGCAAAAATTACCCGTCCGAATTGTCTGGAACGCTGTGTGCCCAATTGTCCGTCAACTTCTGTTAACGAAATTTGCGAAAAATCCGATAGGAAGTCAAATCGCTTTTTCCTTCCTCCTCATCTCCATTTCTACCTTCTCACTTTTAAAATATATACAGTATATATATTTTATTTATACTGTGTTGCGACAGGGGGCAGTGGTGCGGTTGCTGGTTCTCGATCCTAGCAGCGAGAGTAATGAGATAACCGAGAAATAATTGAAAAGTAGGCTTTGAGATTTGCCTGGCAGCTGTAAGGGAGGAAATAAGAAGTTGGAATGCTTTCCCAACCTCTTATTTCCTTCGGGGAATCCTTTCCCTGAGCAGTTTATCCTTGTGAACAGGACTATGTCGGTCGAGATGACCGCTAAGAAACGCGATCGCATACTTGATACAATATACCGAGATCCTTATATTCCACAGATTAGGAATTTAATGAGAAAAGTTGGCCACGTGTTATGACTGAGTTTTTGACGTTGAAAGACTTCGAGAGACTACGACGAAGCTGCGAGCATACAGCTCGCACAGCGAAAGATTTTTTGTACTTTCTCGACTCTGCCTCCTTCCGACGCCTAATTCAGAAATTGGCCCAAACATACCGTATATATAAATACCCATACAAGAGGGAGGAAATGTAGGTGGACTGGGTCTCTCCTCTCTTCGCCGAGGACAGGATTAGATCTCAAAACAAGCCCTTGACTGGTTGACTGGAAGACCTAAGAAGACGTGGAGGCGAAAAGTCAAAGAAGAGCTGGTTGCAACAGAAAGAACTTGGGCGGCAGCAAAAAAAAAACAGTCCTCAACTGAGTCCGATGGCAAACCCTTGTAGACGCCCTTTTCGCTCCAGAAGCCGCAAGTCTGAGCACATTATTTTATACACATATATTTCCGTTGGATTTTTTAGTATCAAAAAACACAAAAAATTTCGTTACAAAAGTTGTCTTTCCCTTCTCTCTTTCTTTCTCCTTTTTCTCTTTCCTTCAAAAGAAAATCAAAATTTCGTTTTAAAAAGTCGTTACGTTCTAAATCATAAGACTCAAAAAGAAGAGAAAATTCAAAGAAAGAGAAATCCAAAACTCATTCTCATTTTTTCGAGCGGAAAACGCAGCAAAAGAGAAAAAGGAGGTTTGTCAAAGGAGGAGGCGGTAGGGCAGAGCGGGAGAGGAGAGAAAGTGTATGTGAGACCTCCTACAAAAAAATGAATGAAAATTGAAAAAGATAGAAACAAGTGTTCGGAGTGGGACGGGAGTTGAGGAGGACGATATGCATCATGCATGTAGAAAAATTATATATCAAAAGATACATATTAAATTAAATTGACATATCCTTTTATCAGGGCTAATCAACAATTACATTATCGTATAGACCCACACTCATCACTATAGTCTCTTTTCTCTTTCTTTAAATACAATACATAACCTAAATACATAATAATACATATACACACATAATATATATATAATAAAACTGTATAATATACAACACAGTATAATATATACTTTACACTATAATAGTATATATATTTTACAGTATATATTACCGTATATATATTACACTTCTTAATCTCAACCAAAAAGCACACATCTCTTCGTCCCGTCCTCTCTTCTGAGATCCTTATGTCAAAAGAAGTATTTATTTATTTATTCTAACAAAGGAAAAGACTAAAAAGAAAAATATGTCCCTATCTCCGCCTTCCTTCTTCCGTCTCTTCTTTTTGTCATATCGCTTGATGGAAATTATGATGACTCTTGAACCTGATTATTGCAACTTGCGGTTAGCTTTCAGTTTTGTATTTAAGACGTAATTAAGACGTAATTATTCGAAGAATTAAATATTAATGTGATTCGAACGGATTGAGTTCGAAAACACACATGAAATACTTGGAGTGATCATGTGAACTAATATTACTATGGTACAAGAGTGTTTTAATTTACTTTTAATCTATCTTGAAATCCATTTAAATTTACAGGATCTAATTATGGGGTCCGTTCATCAGCCCCCACCTGGAAATTCTGGAACGTTCTCAATCCAAAACTTTAAGACTCTTGGTTGGTGCTCATTGGTTTGTTACAATGTCATCTGCAACGATCTGGCTGTTCGATCTGTTGTGGATATTGCTTGAATTTTCCTCTCAATACTTTGTAGAGGTCCTCTACCTATCCCATATGTTATAGCTTAAAATCTATATCTCTGCCTTTTTCCTTTCCTGCTTCGCTCTTTTTCCAACCTTCACCTCCTTAACGCTCTCTTTTCTTATTGTTTCGTTGAGAATAGGCTTAAACGTTTTCCAAATTTTTAACAATTTTTACAAAATAAAATCTGAAACTTTATTGGAACGAGGTATTCGATCAATGTATTTGACCGAATGTTAATCTAGTATTCATACGAAAACTTATATATTGAACTCGAACAAAAGTTTGTAAAATTTTCTAAAATTTTTGTGGAATGGATTGGCCACATTTATATGGACAATATTTAGTAACATTTAAGCCTTGACTGAAAAGAGTAGGCTGTTACGACACCAATATGGCAAGCCAATCAAAACCATATTCAATCTATCAAATGTGAGATTGAAGTAGTCTGTCTTTTGAAAAGTCCTGTCGAAAATGTCGACTTATGAGAAAACTTTTTAAAAAGTATTTTTAAGAAACAACTTCAACATTTTGTGGAAATTCACTTTGAAATGAATAAAAAAATGACGAATAGAATGAGAAAAAAAATGAAAAGGCAGAAGAAAAACATCAAATGAGAAATAATAAACAAATAAATGAAATTTTATACATAAAATAAAATAAAATTTTTTTTTTTTTTTCTATTGTGAGAACGTCAGAGCGGGTGTGACAATGCGGCGAAATTAAGGATGATTTCCATAAACTTTCCTCCACCGCAATTATTCGTCCTAAAATTTTTGAGCTTTCAATGGAACCGTAAATTACTCAAAAGCCGACAAATTTTTCTTAAAATCAATTTTCTAGCTTTTCCAGCGAAATTCCAATAAAAAAGAAGGAGAAGTGTTGAAGAAAAATCTAACACTGCCGATGTTTAGAGTGTTTGGTTTGCGACAATTTAGCTTCGGTATGACTGGTCTAGGAACTACGACTTGGACCGCACAAAAAAGAGATCTTCAGAATAATTTAATGTGAGCACTCCAATGAATGTATTAATAAATCAATTTTTTTCTTTCACTCTATATCTTCATGTGTTTTATTAGGAGCCTTCTGGGTAAGGTCTTTGATGCATACTGATCACGTGTCCAACTTATTAATTGAATCCACAAAAGCTATTAATAAGTCTTTCATTTCTTTAAAAGTGGAGAGTTCGATGGCTTTCCCCTTGAATGTCACCGAGCTATGTTGCCTTGTTTGTTATTTTAAGTGATAGGAATGAAGTTTTGAGGCTGAAAGCACATCATAAAAACAATTTATTAAATTGAGACTAGAAGCCCATTTAGCCTGAGTCACACAAGTCTGTACCTGTAATGAACTAGGTCAGGGATGGCGAACCTTTTTTGATGTCCGTGCCACAAAGTCATAAAAATTCTTTTTTTTTTAAATAAGTGACGTCCCACAATAAAATTTCATTGGAAATGTTAGCTTGGTGAAAACAATACGCAAGTATAATTAAATAAACAAATACAGTAAAAACAATTCTTTTTTTATCGGCCTTTCTTCGCTGTGAATCCGATTCGTTTGTGTGCGTCTCGTGTTGTGCAGTGTTTGAAGTGACCGTTTTTAAAAATACAAACTATGTGGCTTGTGAAAAACCAAAAAGCAATTCTTCTTTAAACAATTTTATCTGGTGGGCATCTTTTTATACTTCGAGAGATTCCATGCAATATTTTAATAATAAAATTTATAATTTGACAGTTCTAGTTAAGATACTTAGATAGGTATTCGGTTCTACAAATTTATATCATAAATAATAAATTAAGTGTAGATTAATAATTTTTAATTAATTTGTATCAAAAAAGATAGCTTTCTAAATAAAAAAAAAATTGTTTTTGTACGTGCCATCAAAATTTTCAAACGTGCCACTTGTGGCACGCGTGCCATAGGTCGCCATCCCTGAACTAGGTAAATCTTAGCAGGCGGTTTTTGTTCCGGAGGACAACGCTGCACGGGAGCGGCAGAGCTCTGCTGAGGACCGTTTCCAGGCGGTTTACCCTGAGAGGTATACCTGGGGGAAGACAGTTTAACCGTCTCAAGCCGTAGAAAGGCGGCAAAGCAGACCAAAGGGCACCCGAAAAGGCTCAAACGTGGGCACAGGCGCGGTGGAAGTTCCACTAACCGTGCTCGGACAGGATCGCTGATTCCCACCTTGCCCGAAAACTAAATCAATCAAAAGTTACAAAGAAGAATTTACTAACACAAAATAATTTTTCTTGAGGATTATTTACAGAACCCATTTGGATTTTCTAAGGCCGACATTTAAATTTGGTTCTTTGAGCCTCATCCTAATTTTGTTCCGGGAAATTTTCGACTCTTTTTTAACGTGAACATTTTTAAATAATCAATCAAGTGTGGCTTAACGGTCCGTCGAGGACAGAAATACTTCTTGTTTATAACAGTTTTCTAACATGGGGTTCACTCTTCGAAATATATTATTATGTACAGTACACGGGGAGAAGCTAAGTGCAAGGCTGTTCTTGCCCCTTCAATTGTAGCCAATCTACTTCATGGTTTTACTCCTTACAAAACTTACTACGTCTACAACTTTTCTTTCAAATGTTTGAAGGTTCTTGCTGTCTCCTTTTGTTGTCGTTCATGTTTCGGCCAAATATGTGAACAGCAATCTCAGGTGGGCCACGTCTATTTTGGATTCATAGATTCATTGTAGAGGCACCGGTTGGCTGTTGCAAATCTCGTGTCAATTTTATTATCAGCACCGGAAACTCTCAGGTAAAGTTTAATTTTTTTCCTGTTCGGGAGGTCAAAAATAAAATTTATAGTGGTAAAGGAAAAGACAAGAACAATGGACCTGTTCCCCTCCACTTCTCTCTGTAGTGCCTGCTTTTCAGTCCTAAAATTCAATGACCTGTTCTCTTTAACCTCAAAAATACCCGGAAATAACAAGACTTGGTGGCTCTTTTCTCACTTCATTCCTTCTCCTCATCTTCTTCACCAGATAAACACAAGAATTTTGGGTGTAAAACACCCCAAAAAGGAAATATTTCGCTGTTTATCAAAGGAAATATGTATTTTCTGCCACCACCCGCCGGATAAAATTGGCGCTGTTACAGAAATCTTAACATCTGTCAGGACTTTACCCCCTTTCTACCCCTCCCTTTGTCTTCTCTTCGTCGATTGCGCCATTATTTTTCCGCAACCACGACTTCGCGCTAATGTCTTTCGCTTTCTTTCCTTCTTTCTTTGTGATTTATTTTTATTTTCGTGGAGGTCGGGGGGAATAAGGAGGAGTGAAAGTTTTCTTTCGATTCTGTGGTGTTTCCTCCCTTCACACCTCTGTTTCCTCCTCCCTTAACAGCGGTTTCCTCCCACTTCTTCGGGATTAGCATTCGTTTTAGCAGACATGATTTATCGTGATACACTCAAAAGAGATTTTCTCTCCAGTTTTCCGGGAAAAGTTTATTCTTCGCTCCCTTTTTCAGATACACGCATACACGTCTCGTCTTTCCCTCTAGAATTTTCCATGTGAGCTGGCCCATTTCACTTCAGGAGCACCTGCTCCTTCTATAGCCAAGAGATTGCTGATTGTAATTAAAATAAAGTTGAACTGATTTTGGCAAATAACGAAAGAGTTTGGAGCCTCGTAGTCTTGGTTTTGTGAGCTGCAAGATAAACTCTGGGTTTTGTCTAAATATAAGCGAACTATAAAAGTCTTTAGCACTCAATTGTACGGCTGTTTTATCATTTTACTCTCAAACACGGTTAAGCCGTGCATCATTTATGACTCACCATTCGATATATACCATCAAACGCGATTCATGCAATCTTTTCAGACAATAAAATTCTGCCAGGTTTTGTTGTGTGCGGTCTACATGATTCTCACAAAATTTTGTTGTAACTTCATTGAACATAATTACTGTAGAGAAATGGACTCCCAAAAAACACGTTTGTTTTTGCCTTTTCTGTTTTGCTTTCTGTAACAAATGTAAAAAAGACTTCACACGTGCACTGAACGCCAAGCTCACTGTAAGCATTCTTGTAAAATTCAGTTAAGGAATATACCAGAAATGGCACAGTAAGTGCATGCGTGCATTCGGTTTTATACCAATTACAGAAAGCAAAGCTACCAAAGATACCGTATTTAGCCTACCTGTTACACTTCAATCTGCGATCTTTGATTAAACTGGTTGTGTAAGGACAACTTATCAGTATAGCTAATGACCATAGTTTTAGTACCTCACTCAGTATCTGTGCTAGCCTGAAAACTGCTTGGCTCTCATCTAAAATCTTTCTGAAGATAAAGATTAGAATTTTGAACTCTGACGTGAAATCTGTGCTCCTCGGAGATCATCCACAAACTACAAATATTTGTCAACCGCTGCCTGCGATATATAACAAAGATCTGATGGCCTGACAACTGGCTCTCAAACGAGGCTCCTCTCAAAAAATGCAGCATTGAAGATTCGCGAACGGAGATGAAAGTGGATCAGGTACACTCGGAAACGTGCAAACGAGACTTGTCGCCAAGCCCTGGAATGAAACCCCTAACGCCGTAGGGGAAGACACTGAGGTTCGTGGAGAACAACGAGAGGTATTGAGTTTTTTAGATTAGAGCCACCTATGACATGCTCCTAAATAGAGTGCCTGACGCATAACAGGGACAAACAGAAATCCTTTGTTGCAGCCCTTTGTGTCCCTTAGGCACGGGAAAATAATGAAAGAAATAGCTTAGTATAGTCTTTTATGGCTAATTAAGATCTCATTATTTGTAAATAGTATAAATCACAACAAAAACAAGATTTTCAAAAAAATTAGTTAAAAGAAAATCTTGTGGAAAGCACAGGTTTATGTTGTTACAAAAGAAAAAAAAGACGGAAGAATGGAGAAGAGGGAAGAGGAGAGAGGAAAAAGTATATTCTGATGAAAAAATAGAGACGTAAAAGTGTCAGAATATAAAGAGAAGATGAAAATAAGACTTTCCCTTGACAATGCAGCCAACTTAATGAGATAAAAAAAATGGTTGTAAAAAGTGGCGGTGGATATAGCTGTAGGGTGTTCTTTTACAGGTTGAAACGAATCTTTCTTTTTTTTTTAATTTTCATACAGTACAAAAAGAGGAAAAAGAAGAAGAAAGGAGATGAGAGAAGAGATACATGTTGAAATACTAAACTTTATTAAATTAATTATTTTCTGGTGGGTTTGACATTGGAAAGGATTTTGGAGGATGGACTGTTCGATTTTTAAAGAGGACATAGCTTGTGGGAATATTTAATGATTTGTTTGAAAGAAATATATCGAGTATAGTTTTCAGATAGAATATGATAGAATTTTTTTAATACTGTATGGCAACAGAACTGGTCGGTAGCATCTGTTAACATTGGCATAAGACTAGTAATGTTAAGAGATGCTACAATTAGTTCTTCTGTTCCATGAGAATATAAAAACAGTTTCTTGGAAAGAAATAGATAGTAACCGACCACAGTAACCTATTATAAAACAAGGTTTTGAAGAAAAACTGGAAACAGAAAAAAAGCCGCAGACGTGTCCTTTATATCCCTTAGGCGTTTAACTTCGACTTGTTCAGCTTCTTCAGTCCCGATAGGGGTGTGTACACATTTTTATGGATATTACCATCATTAACTTCTTCATCTGCTCTGTAAGCTTTTGTCGGATGACCTAGGTCCTTAGGTTCAGCTTCAGCTATATACTGCTCCCACTATATTAGATTTACTCGACAAATGCTCCTCACTATACTCGCTTTGGCGGTACATATACAGCTATATACTACAAGAAGTTGATTTGAACAACAAAGTTCAACTAATCCGTTAACAGTGACTGTTAAACGTTTAATATAATTTAAGTTCATTGTGATACCAACGAATACTTTTAAACATAATTAACCTACAGTATATATTTTCAAGGTAGTCGCGGTCAAGGAACAATATACCTTTGTCTTTCTCATCGTCGTCAAATCAATAAAGAGCAGCACAATGGCTTTCTACAACGGCGTTCGGTTCCGTTCTGCCTCTTTTATTGTTGAGTTTAGTTCGACTATGTGGAGGTCTAACAACACTTAAAAACACAAATTAAGCGCATGGTCTACCTAAGACCGATGCTCACATATGCGGCAGAAACAACAGATCAACAAAAATAGGAGACCGGAGAAGCCGCTAACTTTGAAAACACCAAACCAAAAGCACCTGGTTCTATTGGTTATGCTCTAAAAGAAGATTTAGACGCCAAACGTAGAGCGTCATCAGTAGAGCCATGGAGTGGATTGGCCACATTTTCATCAAGATACATCAAGGCACCTTAGGCTGTTTACCAACGTTATAGGACACCAAATACTCTTCTCTATTTAAGAATTTCATACATTAGATCGAAATGGCATAGCACGCTTAACAGAAATAATGGATAAAGCGTAATTGTATTGGGAAAATTCAACAACAGAGTTGGAATGATATCCAGAATCAGGGGGTGAATGGTAATCTTGGAAATTGACAAAGATAAATTTAATTTCATGGAAAAAAAAGATGGGAAATCTATCTTCCTTATCTTTTCTTCACCCCCTCCGAGTCCTTTCCATTTTTCCAATCCAACATTCAAGAAAAAAAGCTTCGAAAAGCTACTATCAGAGACGAAGGGGTTAATTAATAAAAGCGAGTTTTGTTTCGCAATTGTCAGACGCAGAGGAAAGTTATAAAAAGACAATTGCTGGTTATGACACGTCTCTGACAATGAGAGCTAGGAAGAACAGAAGAGAGAGGGAATGAAGGACGGTCGAGGAAAGAGAGAAAGGGACTACGCCCTTCGTTTTTCACGCAACTTCCATCTCTGACTGACAGTCGCATGTAACCCATTTCCGGTTAATTAATTAACCAAAAATAAATGAAGGCAAAAGACTCAAAATTTTCAATTCCGTGAATCCGACAGCCGGATGGCGGGGTAGGTAAGGGAGTGGAGAGAGCACAAAAAAGGAGCACAGTGAATTTATCTTTAAAACAATTTCTGCATTGTTTTGTGGTTCCTCGTTCCTCCTGTCTAGGAAATAAAATTGAAAGAGGTTTTTGCTTGAAGAAAAATTTTTACCATTCTTCTCCCTCCTTCCGCCCTTCAACCTCACGCAAATTCAAGATGTAAGGTCCCAAAACTCGAGAGCTTTAATTACCGGAGGACAATGGAGATGACCGGGCTTAGTTTCATTCAAGAACAATGATAAATCCAGGCCGTTGTTGTAATTTTCATGAAAGGCAGAATGCGAAAAGGAGGAGAGGGGGAGAAGGAGAAGAGGGATAGACATGGAAGAACTGGAGGTTGAATTGTGTCGGTTTAACTTTTCCTTTTGTTTTTGAATGCTTTATTGAAGCCCGTTCGTATCGAACTATGTGAAAAATATTATTTTTGGGATGTGGGGAGGGGGGAAGCAAAAAAAATGAAGAAACTTTGATTCAGAAAAAAAAGTGTTTAAGCTTTGCAGTATCCCGAATACAAGCTGATGGTGAGAGAAACATATCGATGAAAGGAAAGGCCTAATTTAAACTTAGATTCACTTCTAAAACACAAAATAACCAGAAACAGTTTGTGATATAACCCGCAAAAAGTTTTCACGGACTGGAAGTGAATGAAAAGAACAACATCTTGCGAACGAGTCCTTTGTGACTTCGATTGAGGAAAGTTGGCTTTCGAATTTCTAATAATAATTTGGCGCAGAGGTTTCTACCCCCGTCGTTGCCTCTTCTCCCCACCATTTGTTCTTTCTGATTTGTCTTGAAGATCCGGTTTTGAAGCTAAGATTCCCTACCGACATTTCCATCATCACTTCTTGTCAGTCAGCCAGCTTCGCCGAATCCAAAAAATCATTCCGAAAATATTTGGGAAGAATCCTTTATATTTCCATCTATCTTACTTGTTCAAACCGATTCTGCTTCTTCTGAAACAACTTCCGGAAATATTTCCCTGGCAAACAAGTATAAACGAACTATAGCTTAAGATTGTAACGTGTGAAAAGACACCAAATGACTTCAAAAAAAAGGTTCAAATTGACGATTCGATCTCTTCCAAAACAGGTTTTAGAGCACAGTGAGCAGAAACAACGAAGAAGGGTTTAATTACAAATTAACAAGAATTTACTTTCAAGGCCAGAATAGATGAAAAAGACGTGAGAAAACATGACGGGAATAAAAAAACAACAAAAAGATAAATTTTTAATAAAATATAAAAATGATTCCCTCCATTCCAACTCACTCATTCCACTTCTTCCTTCTTTCTTCTTTCTTCCTTCTTCTCCATCCTCAAAGGATACATAATATAAAGAGAATAGATAATCTTTCAATCCGATTAACATTAATCTCTCATTTAAGAAACTCCCGCGAAAGATCTTCACGGAAAGAAGGTGAATACATGGTGGATGGGTGGAAGAACGTGGAATGACGGAGGGATGAGGAGAAGGTGAAGCTGGAGCAGGAACAGAAGAAGGAGGAAAGTCATTAAACGGTTTCCCCTTTAATTAAATCATTTGCCCAATTTCCATCTACCCCAAATTCAATTACAAAGATTTTTTTAAACAAGATCCGAAGGTCTTGGAAAACTAGATTCTTCATCTACTCCTTTCTTCTCAATCTTCAACTTTTCTCTCTTCCTCTTTTTCCGTTTGAACGCTTTCCCAACGATTTCCTCAATACGGTTCCCTTCCCGCTCGTAATTAAAACAGGGCCTTGGGGGCAACACAGTTTCAACATTTGTAAAAACATCACGGAATGACCAAAACAAAAAAAAATTGAGATAGATAGAGGGATGGAGAGAAGACAAGATGAGGAGAGGGGAGGGTGGAAGTGTGGCGAGGAAAAGAGTTTTTGGCTTTTGTTTTGAACTTCAAAAAGCGAGAACGAATGAAGAGAAGAGTTTCTTTTTGCGCCCAAAGCAAAGCCTTTGTATGGATTGTTAAAGTTTTCGGCATTTTAGCTTCAGTATATTGTTATCTAGAGGAGTGTTCCCTGTGGGTGTTTGGTGAAAGCCTGGTGGACGGTTTTTCCCGAGAATTTCGACTACGTGTTTTTTATACGAAAACACCTTTGCTTCTTTTTAACAAATAAAAATGTCGACGATCTTCCTTTTGGCTCAGAATTGGTTTGTTTTTATCCATAATGGTGTCATTTAAGTCAAGATTTTGTTAAAAATGAAACAAGAAGAGAATGTGAAAAGAGAATACAGAGAATGAGTATAAAAATAGAAGAAACGTGTACATGATCGTGTAACGTATTGTTAATAACCGCTGAATGTCCGCTGTTGTCCGGATACCTGTAGCTCACAGTATCCTCTATCGTTAAAATTTAACACTAGATTTACGGGCGTTTCTTATATACAAAAGTATTTTTTAACATCCACACATTTTCGACGAGTCATTTTGATTTGAAGAAACTTAGTTTTATTGCAACAGAGCTTTTACAATGCTGTTCTTTTGATATTTTAAAGCACGAACACTCCATCAGTGTTTATTTATGTAATTGTAACCGTGTAAATAAGCTTGTGAAAATCCCAAAAAAATTGCCCATTAACTATTTATGTCCTTTATTAATCCTAATTAATTAATTAATTATTAATTTATTTATTAATTAATCCTTGACCCTTAGACCGTAACAAGGTTTATCATATCTTCTTCACTACTGTTCAGACTTGCGACCATGTCGAAGAAACTTCATTAATTCATTGGCAAGGTGATTAATTCGGTTCAAGGCCAAGAGGTTTTAAGAAAAAGCAAAATAGCTCAAAGGGCCGCCCGAATGAATCATTACAAAACTGTAACTGTAACTGTAACTGTGTACCTATAACTATTATGATAATTGTAAAGTGATCCATCCAGCATTCAATCCGAATTTTAAAGAAAATTTTTTATGAATACAATAGGCCGTCCGGATGGATCATTATAGTAGAAAACTGTGGTCAAACTCTTTTTGGGGTATAAATACTGGCTCACATGAAATAAATAAAATATTCCGAAATCAGGAATCAGTTGGTTTGTTTCCACAACCGTACCATACTCCGTCACCACTAAGGGTGAATCAAGAGCATCAGAAGTGTTGTTTAGAGTTGTTAATTAACAATCTATCCTCACACACCTCACCGACCGCCACAGGTGATTTTAAGGAGAATCAATCCTGAATCAAGAGGGTTTTCTCTGTTCCGAAGTCCGAACAACTACAAAGTGTCAAAGTCTACCAAACTACAACCGAACGACATTCAAAACAGCAACAAATTATCATACACAAGACTTTGTCATTGTCTATGAAAGCTCGGGGGAAAAGACCCAACATAAAGACTTACATCAAGCTCGGAAGTCATTTCTCGAGAGAAATGCGCCCCTTCAACAAAAGCTAAAAATCAAAATTATCATACTTTCCTGTTGCTGGCACCTTTCCTTTCAAGCCCACTTCCACCCCACCCCCTTTCCTGTCCTCACCACGCCATTATATTAACACAATGTTAGTTACATCCCTCGCTAGGTCAGACTGAAAATAGTATTATAACAACTTTCTCCAAGTCTGAAGCATTTTTTTCTAATTCGATAGGAATTTTTCGCATTCCATTATTAGGCCTATACTTCAAGAAGGCCGCAATTTTCGAATCACGAACGCACATTCGAACACCACAACAGATAAAAGAAAAGAAAAACATTGTGACAAAAAAAAAGACAGATATCTTACCTTGCAACCGGATAAGCAGTAAGGTTAAGTTGAGCCACAGGTGTGAAAAGGAAGTCATGGTCAACTGCCTCATTATTGATCTCTCCAATTTCAATTTCCTCTTTTCCCAATTTCCCGTCTTTTTTTTCCAAATCTCCTCTAATTGATATCCCCGTTTTCGTTTGCTTATCAATTTTTATGTTTATATAGATTCACGCTCGAACGAACCTGATTTTTCGTTTTTTTGTCTCTTGCACCTCGTCATCCGGAAGTTTTGCTTTTGGATTTTTATTCACTGTACTTCCTCTCCTGAAAAAAAAAATTAAAAAGAGGATTAAATTTTTTTGAGCTGAAACATCCCTCTGAAAATAGTGGTACACTTATGTGAAATTTTTTTTTTCCATTTTTCTAAAATCATTCATTTACTTAATATATTTAAAAAATTTTATAATATAATTTAAATAATATAATATTTAAAAAATTTGTCGGAGGAGTAATGTAGTGGTTAAGTTCCTGACTTGGACGCAAATGGTCGTGGGTTCGAATCCTCCTCCCGCATCCTGTTGTACCCAAAAATTAAGGGGGGAAAACACGATTAAAACCACCAACAATTATATTTAAAAAATTTATTAATTATATCATATTAATTTTGAGTAACGGAAATAAAAGGGGAAAATAAGGACGAAACAGAGGAAACAGGAAAACAGTAAAATAATGAAAAGACCTTGGAAGAGAGAAGGAAACCAAAGAAAAGTGGTAATCATGGGACATTCAAGTTAAACACTAATGGTAATGGTAAGTAAGTAAATAAATATATTGATCCTTTGTGTGCCCTTCTCGGGTTTTTGCATTAGCAACAAAACATTCAAAAATTAAAAAGTAAAGAACAAAACACAAACCTAATATTTATAACCCTGCTTGGGGTTCCCAAAAGAAAACCAGCTTAAGAGAGAGAGCGAAGATACTGAGCATTGACCGGGTGGAAAGAGCATCAGTAAATAGCCGAATACCACCTAGCCAGAACAAGATACACTCCACACTTTCTTAGCACAGAGGTTCGAAATTTCGACATCAGAACCATTGCCTCTTCTTTCCACCGCCTCCCCAAAAGCCAAATTGTTGAAAACAATTTTCTAAATTACCTCTGCCAAACAAATGAATATTAATGATGAAAGAGAAATAATAACAATATTCAGACAGGTCACGACAGAACAAACCTTCCCAACTCTCCAATAACCAGTCCAAAATAAAAAGAAAAAAATCAAAATTATTCATTACCAGTTTAAAAATCATCTATAAATTGATTGATTCCGATGGCCAAGTTGCGAGGCGCATCAAACTACTGGAACAAAATAAAAATAGCAGCGGCGACCATCAAAAATTAAGCAGCGACCCCCTTTAGACCAGCCAAACATTTTTTTATTATTATTATTTTACTCCCCTTGCTAACTACCTGTCTTCAAGCATGAGACACTATGTATTTGTTCAGAGTAGATGTGGAGGGGAATGGTTTGAAGGAAGTCAAAGGAGGGCTGGAGTCATATGAGAAGAGGTGGGATAAAGAAAGAAAGGCAGGAGAGAAATAAGAAGGTTTGGCTAAGAGAAGCGTGTTTGGGATCGACGGGTTCAGAGAGGAGTGAAGACGCAGAAGGATTTGGGTGGTTCGCCAGTCTGGAGGAGTATTTGCGAGTGAACCTTTCGATTTCCTTCTTTACGGAGAAAACTCCCAGGTCATCGCGGATGATTTGGTTACGAACAAACCATGGATCATTTACCATGGTTCATAGGGTGTTCGATTGGGATCTTTCGAGGATCTCGAGGTTAGAGTTGGCCGAGGAACCCCAAAGCTGGTCCCGTAGGTCCAGATGGGTTTCAGGATGGTTTTGTAAATTAGGAACTTGTTACCAGTATTGAGTTCAGAGTGCCTTCCCATGAGCCAGAGAAGTTTATTGAGAACTAACTGGGCTTGGACACGTTTTGTTTTAACGTGAGTCTTCGAAGTCAATCTACGGTCAAGGTGGATACCTAGGTATTTGACTTCAGGGGACTGGGGGATGAGGGTACCATTTAGGAAAACTGGCGGACACTCCCCTTTTCGAAGGGTGAAGGTGATATGGTGGGACTTTGTTTCGTTTACTTTAATTCGTCATTTTGTTATCCAGTAGTTCAGTTCGTTTAGGTGTTCCTGGAGGTGTAGAGAAGCAATTTGGGGATCGTCGTCTGTAGTTAATATGGCAGTGTCATCCGCTAAAGTTGCGGTGATGGTGTGAGGAGTCTATAGAGGGGTGAGGAGTAAGGAGTAAGTATAGATAAGGTGTAGTCGGTCCCAGCACGCTTCCCTGAGGGACACCAGAGTTGATGAGGAAAATACCTGTCTGCTCATCACGGTATTTGACGTAGAAATGTCTGTTCTCCAGATAGAATGTTGGGATGGGAAAGAGAGAGGAAGGAATGTAACTTCTCAGTTTATATCTCAGACCTTCGTGCCAGACTTTGTCGAAGGGCTGGGAGACATCGAGGAACACTGCGGAGCAGTACTCCTTGGTTTCTATAGCGCTGGATATGATTCTTGTGAGGTTTACCAGGCTTCGCGATCATTAAGATGTGGGCTACCTTCCATTAAGTGAGAAAATAGTCTAGTTGGACACATCGGTTGAACAGGATGATGAGAAGACGGACCCACCTGGGGGTAACTCTTTGACTTCTCGTCCAGCGATGAGATCCCATCCAGGGGGTTTTTTGGACGAATTTTCTGGATTTTTTCGGGGACTTGGGTGACTCGGATAGGGGTAAGTGAGAGTTATTGATGGATTCTGGGGAGGATTTGGTTGGAAGACATCAGACAGGTGGCGAGAGAAGTCCTCGAGTTTTTGCAACCAGGAACCGGCACAGGAGCGGAGGGGGGATAAGAATGATGGGTTTTTCAGCTGCTGTCCAGAGGTTGTAGTTGGAGGAGTTGGAGGGGGAAAGACGGGACATGTAGTACTGCGTCTGTTTTTGTTTGTTTAACTGCAACAAATGCTTGAGATCTTTTAGACATTTGTTGAGTCCAGCCTTGTCTTCTGGACTACGGGATAACTGCCAGATTTTACGCAGTTTACGATTTACGGTTTTCAATGTTTAGCCAAGCATTTAGGCGAGGCTCCCTGAACGTTTCAGGCACATGGCTTGAACTCCGCGTCGTTCTCCTGATTCGCTGTCGTTAGTCTCTTCTTCCGTCGTAAGCACTTCATCGTACTTAAGGACGTTTCTCCGAGTCATTGGCTCTGGGGATCCTCTTTGTTCGGACTTCCGAACGGAGAAAACCCTATTGCTTCAGGATTGATTCTCCTTAAAATCACCTGTGGCGGTCGCTGAGATGTATGAGAATAGATTGTAATTAACAACTCATCACCTAATCACCCCTAGTGGGGACGAAGTATGATAAGGTTGTTAGAAACAAACCAACTGAATCCTGATTTTGGAATGTTTTATTGATTCATTCGTGCCAGTATTTATACCCCAAGAGCCCTCCTTATCAAGCACTAAGAACGAAACTTACTGTTCAAAATTTTTCCTTTCCCCTCCATCCACCTCCACCATCCCGTTTTGTCCCATTCCCAAAAACTCTGATTTCAAAGCCATTGAAAATACGAAAGATTTTTTTGGGTTTTTCCAAGCGGGCGGTGGAGTAAGTCGGAGTGGATAAAAAGGGTGGAAGATGGCGGTTGCGTCGGGTTTTAATAGAGTTTGTTAACTAGCTGGAGATTTAAAAAATAAATAAATAAAAAAAGAAAAGTTTGTTTTGGTCTTTTGACTTTTCCTCCTATTCTTTCACTTTTTTTTAACTTTCTTTTCCCTTTTAATCTCTGCTACTTTTACGTGTTTCGGGTTTCCTTATCTTACTCATCTATTTCGTGGTTTCCTTTGATCTTTTTCCTCATTCTCTTTTTTTCTATTGGAAAATTAAAACAAAAAACTTTCTCTGGCGAGTGACTACGTAAAGCTGTATTGGAAAACCAATGTGAAGAAAACCAAAACGAAGATGAAAGAAGAGAAAAACCGTAAAAGAAAAGGGGAAGTCAGAAAATTATACAAAAAATATTCTCGGTAAAGAGCGGAGCGTGAGACAGAGAATAAAAAAAATTTGGCGGTAATCCGAGGGAGAAGATTTAAGAAGAAAAAAAGCAACAAATGAAGGAAGAAAATGAGGGAAACCAGGGACCAGGGGAGGGGGAGAAATAACAACCTCCTCGAATTTTTTTTATTATTATTTACTTTCACAATTTTCCGCTTCATCAACCAGAAAAAGTGGATTTTTTCGCTGAGAAAAGTTACGTTAAGTTAATAATTTTTTATATGATTATTACTCATCCAAAAATTGATTTGATACGTTCGCTCAATTGAAATTCTCTTGTTTCCTTTCTTCTTCTCTTCCCTTCCATCAACTTTTCTCTCAACTTTTCCTCTGTTTTTCCTTTTCACTTTCATTAGGCTTAGATTTCATTTCTCTTGAGCTCTTTTCATGAAGTTTTTGAACCCAAAATATTGTTTAACACACCCTAAGGCCCTTGTGTTGTCTTTAGACATAGCACGGGCCGAGGGCGAAAATAATACTTATCAATAGCAATTAACGACGTTTACAACTTTTGCAAATCAACTTAAATCAAAAACGCTAACAGAAGAAAAAAGGAAGAGGATGACAAGAAGTGACAATCTCTTCCATTTATGTCCTCCCTTAACATCTTACAACCAAAAAACGGGAGAAGAGAGGGTCGGTTTTAGTCAATCAGATCATTGATTGGGTGATCGAGTGATGGTGATGACTGCCTACAGTTGACCATCCGACTTGAAAACCCTTTCCTAAAAGTCACAACAGAAGTCGAGAATTCCTCTTTTCCACCTCTCTTTCACCCTCCCTTCTCCCTTACTTCTTCCTTCCTCTTTCACAAAAAATTTATCAACCCTTTCCACGTCACTGACTGCTCATGCTCGCCCATTTGTTCCATTTTCCTTCCCACTCAAAAAAACTGAAATCCAAGCCGAAAACCTAGAAACACAGCCTCCTCTTCCAATCGTGGTCACTCGTTCATCCCTACCCCTCTTCTTCAAACTACAACAGGAGACAAATTGAGATCTTGGCACAGAAGAAAAAAAGAAAAAAAATTTTTTGTCGGCTCATCTCATTTTCTTTTGCTTTTGGCTCCTGATTTTGAGAGGTTTTTATCTTTTTCCTGTTGTCCAGATCTTCCCCTCGATTTTCCTCCTCCTCTCCCTTTCTCTCTCATTCCCAACTCTACAATTTACTTTTTCCTGGCTTTTCCCCGGGAAAATTGGAAGAGATTAGAGGCGCCCTTGGTTTAAATCCAATTCCTAATCCGCGTCTGAAACAAGATTTTTATTTTTCCATGAATTCTCAAAAAGTTTTTTTTGCCTTTTTCTCTTCACTCCTTCCCTCCTTCCGCTACCGCTTTTTTCGCTCTTGATGATGAGGAGGATGATGATCGTTCCTGTCCTTCTCTCTTTTCTCTTCTTTTGTCTCATGTTTCCCGCATAAAGTTCACAAAGCGAAAAAAATGTGGCCAATCGACGTTGACGAGCGGACAAAAAACGTCATTTTCAAATTCCTACATGTGTATGTGAGAGTGAGACGAGAGGTGGAGAAGAAGGGAGAGGAAAAACGTGTTTTTCAAACCCCTGTCGCTTTCAGGTTTGCGTCATCTTAATACGATGTTGACCGCTGTCTGTTATTTTGAAAAATTTTCACGTTGATACAAAGTTGACTTTTCATTCTTAAAGCCAGATATCACGTTTGAATAATTTTAGCCGGAAATGATTTAATAATGTTTGAGTGATGAAATAAGGGGATAAAGAACTGTTTGATAGAATAGGCTGGATTCATTTGTAACTGTGGAAAATGAGAGCTAGACTTGGTGTATTTCTGGTCCGCAGTCAAACGACTCAAGAAACCCATCACTCCTGTTCCTCCCCTCCGTTCCTCTGGCGAAGTGCCGAAAAAGCCGGAGGTTTTCCAACCCAATTCCCCTCAAAGCTCAACAACTCCTCTCCTTACCTCCTCACAAACTATACTTTCCTCTCCTGAAAATCTTTTAAGGTAAGTCAAAGACTTACCTTCCAGGTGCATCTGTCTTTTCACCATCTTTTTCAGCCGTTGCGTTTACCTAGGTTACTTCCCTTCCCAGTGGAAGGGAAACCGCAAAAACTTGAAAGCCTCCTGACCAGTTAATCTCCTACCACGCCATCAGTCTCCTGCCCTTATTCTCCAAACTCCTGGGAAGAGTCCTCCTCTCCAGAATCAATACATCCCTTCATGACCACAACCTGACTCCTTTTCACCAATTCGGTTTCAGAAACTGCCACTCCACCATTGAGCAGGTACATCGTCTTGCGAGGACAATCTCAGGGCCCTGAAGGCCAAGGAATACTGCTCCGCTGTGTTTCTTGACGTCTCTTAGGCCTTCGATAAGGTCCTCAAACATAAACTGAAAAGCTCTGTTCCCTTCTCTCTTCTACCCATACTCACAACTGATAGCGGCTCCCAAACTGCCACGCAAAACTTACAGATACACTTAGACAGACTGCAAGACTGGTTATTTAATTGGAGAATCAGAGTAAACCAAACTAAATCCAATCACATCACGTTCACCCTCCGAAAAGGGAAATGTCCGCCAGTCTTCCCACGGTCGACCGAAGTCAAATATCTCGGGATACATCATGACCGCAGATTGACTTGGAAGACCCACATGAAAACAAAAAGAGTCCAAACCCAGTTGGTTCTTAACAAACTTCTCTGGCTGCTGGGAAGATACTCAGAACTCAACCTTGGCAACAAACTCCTAATCTACAAAACCATCCTCAAACCCATCTGGACCTATGGGATCCAGCTCTGGGGTTTCTCTGCCAATTCAAACCTTGAAATCCTAGAACGTTTCCAGTCAAAAACCCTACGAATCATGGTAAATGCTCCATGGTTCGTTTCCAATCACATAATCCGAAATGATCTGGCGATTCCCACTGTAAAGGAGGAGATTGCCAGATTCGCCCTTAAATACTCCTCCCGACTGGCGGTCCATCCCAATCCTTCTGCCACATCCCTCCTCAACGAACCACATGACCAACGTCGGCTTAAACGTTACAATCCGCTTGGCTCACTAACACGCTTCTCGTAACACCTCTACCTCTCCTACACCTTATTACTTCTTCACCTACTACCCCAACCATTATTCCTCTCCTTATCCTTCCTTCCCACTATCCCTTCCTTATTCCCATCTCACTAACGCCAAACGAGCCATCCCTACACAGACCTGATTCCACTCCTGGGGCTAAGACGCTGGTCTGTTCCCCAGCCAAATCCCCCAACTACAAACTAATTCAACTAGACCAACTACAAAATGTCTAGTGTTTGTGGACAGTTGGTAGTTAACGGGGGTAATAAAAAGAGTTGGTTTATGGGTGATCTGCCCTTAGCGATGTTCTAATTTTAAATTAATCCCCACATTCATAACTTATTAATAAATATTTAGATTTGTCTTATAGTGTAGCTTCAGTCCTATTATTCTTACTATTCTTCTCCTCTTTTAACTAATTTTTGGAGTTACGGCAGAGGTCGTTTTCTAGACAAGAGTCTCCCTTAAAGTCAGATCAACCACTTTTTGTCTCGTTGCTTTTTTTGTACTAGGACGAATCCGATGGGTCGGGCACCTTGTGATAATGCCTTCGAACTCAACCGCCAAAGAGCTATGCTTCGGCATTCGAGGAGGAACGAGAATTTCAGAGCGCCTCAGAGCTCGATGGCTGGATGGCGTAAGAGAAGACCTTCAGAATCTCGGTTTGAAACTGGGAGTTGTCGGCGAGGGCTGTTCTGTCGGGAGAAGGTCAAGGCTGTTATGCAGCTGTAGCGCCACGGAGTGAGAGGAATATGTTTTATATTGTAAAAACGAAAATACCATTTTTACTAGAAATACGTTTATTTATAAATAAGTTATTGTTTACATGACACTTTTCATTCAAAAATGACTCACGGACTCACTGACTGACCGATTGATTGACTGACCACCCGGCAAAGTGCGATCTCTTTTATATATCTACAGATAAGCTAAGAATAGTCTCGAAGCTTCCGGAAACTAGTACTCGAACTTTCTTGAATTTTATGGAAGCTTCTCTTCCCATAAGCTTTACATGAGAGAAAGTTCTCGTAGTTTCCCAACGCTTCGAGACTCGTCTAAGTTCTTCCTTTTTGTCCTGTCGCTGCCTGCACCGCATTTCTTTTGTTTACTTTTTGTCTTTGTTTTCTTTTGATTCAATAATATTGTGAGCGGCTTAAGACGCTACATATATCATTTACCGAGGGAGTTGATGCAGACTATCAACACACCTAAGTGGTAGTCAACAACTCAAAAAAGCCTCCAACAGCGCGTTTTTTATTAATTCACCCTCTGTCCTCATCGTACTAGCTTTCAAACAGTTCGTTTCATACTCACATACTGATAAAACCCGAAATTCAATATAAAGCTGATGACCTTTTTGAATTTTTTCTTGGTAGGCCTCAGAAACTTAGTACCCACCTTCAGTGCAAACAATTTGAGAGTGAAGAGGAGGAAGAAAAGAGAGAAGGGAGAATCAGTATGTTAACAAAAAATAGAAAGTGCACCCCCGCCCCTAAAAAAAACAATGGGCATTTGTTTTAATTGATGTGGTTTTCACAGTCAGGCCATTCAACCACAAAATACTGTCTCCTTTTATGACCATCATCCCCTTTATTTCAAAAAATATTTTTTTGAGAAATATAGGTGAGTTCTGTCATTGAAAACATTTTCTACTGGTGTGGTACTTTGCCCCCCAAAAAATACATCAGAAGCCGTCAACAATTTTAGTTTTGTTTTTTCCTCCTAACCCGCACAACTATTTATGCTTAAAATTTTCCTTCGAAAAGTTTGAGTAAAAGAAAAAAAAAGTTCTGTGAAAATCTATTTTTGAGATTTTCCTCTCTCACTGGTATTCTCCTTCTCCTCCTCCTTCCTAAAATTTATTTAACTTTTTTAAACAATAATTGTTAACCACTTAGTCAAGTCTTTTCCTGTCCCCCGTACTCTTTCCCTATCACTTTTCTCTCTTCATTATCTCCAGAGGATAAATGTATTCAAGTTTCGGAAAAGAAAGAATCTATCGGAAAAACCTTTTTTCTGAAAGAAAAATTAAAGTGTCTCTCTTTTCCTAAACTCCACCCTTCCCTATCCCTCACCTATCCTCTCGTTTGAAAAAAACTGAAGTGATCACAATAATGAACTAGATGATGGCTCTCAGTAAATGGAACCTGGATAATGGGAAGAAAAGAAGAGAAAATGAAAGAGACCAGAGGAAGAAATTTGAGGTTCAGATGACAACTCGATTATGAATGAGCCCGTCTACCCGCTATTTTTGATAAATTGAACGCCTCAACAAAATTTCCACCAATTTTCCACAGAGAGGTGGGAAAATTTTCCGATTTTTTTTTGGTTGGTTTTTTCGTTTTGCCGAATTTTATTGAGACACTACGCCAACCCTCAAGTTTGGCAAAATATTACTCAATTTTTCACTGTTTTCCCTGTTAAGTTCATTCAAGAATCTTTACTGCATACATCCTGTATGTTTTCTTTTCTCACTCAAATTATCCTCTTCTTACTATTGTTGGGTTGGTTCGTGTAAAAAGTAATGCTCAAAGTCTTTTATGTTTTCTTTTATGACTAGATCAAAGTCATCATTCCAACGATTCCTCCCTAGAGTCTGCTTTGAATGATATTTATCACTGGCATTCGATGTCTACCATACGATCATCAGGTCTGATTTTCTCGAGCACCACAGCTTGCCCAGATGGCTAGCCCCAGAACGTTACAAAGTCCTAAAAGCCTAATTCCAGGAGATGCTGAAGCAAGGAATAATCAGACATCCAAAAGTTCTTGGTTGTCAGCATTACACGTCGTCCCAAAGAAAGACAACGGACTTGGCCCTTGACTACAGACCGCAGAGATTTCAACCGCAAAACCATTTCTGATCATTATCCAACAACGCGCATGGAAGATTTCACGCCCCCGAGAAAAACTTCAAGACGAACTTTTCAAAGATCGACCTCGTGCACGTCTACTATCAGATTCCAGTCACTCAAAGGTGAAGTAAGCGATTATGTCAACGATTTCCTTCTGGTTACTGGGAAAATCATATTTTTAACAAATGAACTCCACTCCTGGGCAAAGACGCTGGTTTGTTCCCCAGCCAAATCCCCCTCAACTAGACCAACTACAAAATGTCTCGTGTTTGGAGACAGGTGGTAGTTAACGGGGTAAAAATGAAAGAAATCTTGTGGGTGTGGAATCTAGGTTATTATAAACGTCATTAGACAGGATACTTTAAAGAAAGTAACAAAGCAATATAACTTCACATAGGAGAAGAATTACTAAATACTAACTACTACAAGTACTCAAATTCAAAGCAGGATCGCATGACAGAATAGACCTGTGAGTATCCAGGGAAAAGAAAGAATAATGGAAGACGGACATGTAGTTGAAGATTAAGAAAAAAATCGAAGAAGTGAGAACAGGGAGCTGAGAGAAAAGCATAAAGAAATTCAGGCTTTCCAAGATTAGCCACTAAACACTAATATAGTTAACAATAACTGGAAACAGATAAAGGAGATAAGAAATGTTCTTTAGCCTTTGTCCGTCTGTCTTCTTAATCTTCAGCCCTGAGTTTCAGCGAAAATTGATCTTTTCTCTCCCCCCATCAATTCCTGAAAGGAATCACTTTTCCTTTTTTGCAAAAACAATACCGAAGCAAAAAAGATTCTTCCCCGGATTTAGGAAACGAGTTTTCTCCAGGCCAATAAAAAAAGAAGGAAAAGATTACAGACGGGAGATGAAAAAAAGCCAAAGCGAACGTATTTTGCGAACGAACGGATCGAGGGCAGTCATCAGTATGCGACTCGAGTTTACTTTTACCGCCTTTTTCTCGGAATTTTTTTCCTTCCTTATCCGGTGGACCGAGTCTTCTTTTTCCTTTTTCTGGTCGCCTCACTTCTTCCACCCACATCTTTCCACCTCTTCCTTCTAAAGGCAGTGACCAAATTTGAAAATCTTTTTCTAAAAAATGGGGGTATAAAAACGAACAAAGAAAAACCGGAAAAGAAAATTATACGGTAAGGAAACTTATGGGTTGGGAAAGTCGATTTCAAAATTAAATTTTTGGCGTTTTGAGAACGTTGAACCAGTTATTTTCCTGAGGACATTGGTCGGCGGGAATTTATTTCTTAGGAAGATTTTGGCTTATCTCCGAAAGCTTTTTTGCCGGAAGGAGAGGATGGAAACGTTTCAGATACTTTCCCACCTTTTGTCTGTCTATTTGAGAACCAATTTTAACTTAATAGTTGCAGAAATTAATTAACAATAAAAAATTTTATTTTACAATATCATAATATAATCGAGTTATTTTCATTTCCGGTCTTATCTTTTCTCTTCCCCTTTTTCCTCTTTCCTTTTCCTCTTTTTCCCCACTTTTACTGATTAGAAATGAATTTGAGGTTTATTTGGTTTGTTAGTTTTAATGATTTATGCATAAACAGTAACTGTGGTTCTGTCGCTCGCCTCTTACTTTCGTTAAATAAACAGTAGATGGTGAATTAGGCTACCAGAGGTTCTCTTTATAATTAACCACTCCTCTCATTTTGTGTACTGCTGATTCATAAGATCCTAGATAATTGTCTTCAGAATAGCCTAGTGAAATGGCGTTACATACAATACAAAAATATGTTATATTCATTCCAAATTGTCTGTGTATACAAATTGTAATTCTGACATTAAATATAGTTTATTGATGTTAGTGGAATTTCTTTTTTTTAATTTATTGATCAAAGCAACTGAACATCTTGTTCATCCAGCTAGTACATATCAGAATTACAATATTATTTATAACATAAATATTACACTATGAGGACATAGAACTCCTTCGGATCTAGTCCTGGCCCCGTAGTAGGTCAATGAATTTTCTTCGCTGAAGTCTCCTTGCTTCTGGCGACTGAGCTAAGTTTCTTAGTTCACCATTTTGGTGGGAGAGAAGGCGCTCTAGGTGCCTTCTAGCCTGCGCACGAATTTCTTCCTGCACCGTCTTCATTTTTAAATCCCGGTGGAGGTTGTCGTTTTGGATGTACCAAGGAGCGTTTACGGAGTTCCTTAGAACTTTATTTTGGAACCTTTGGACCATCAGAGCATTACTCTTGCTAGTACAGCACCACACCTGCGCTCCGTAGGTCCAAACCGGTTTTAAAATTTGTTTGTATATAATGAGTTTGTTGTCGAGAGACCAACCTGACCTTCTTCCCAACAGCCAGTACAAACTCCTGTACCTAGCGTTGAGCTCTTGTATTTTCTTTTTGACGTGTTCCTTCCACCTGAGTCGAACATCTAAAGTCATGCCCAGGTATTTGGCCGTGTTTTTGTTCGGTATGACTATTCCATTAATCAGGATTGGCATGGGGTTAATCCTTTTCAGTGAGAAGTCGACGTGCGTTGACTTACTTTCGTTTAGCTGGATACGCCACTTCTTAGCCCAAGAGTTGACCCTGGTTGCCGCTCTCTGTAGCTTGTTAACTGCTTCTTCCGCAGTGCTCCCGGATGTTAGGATGGTCGTATAATCCGCAAACGTCGCCACTTGCACCTCATCGTCGCATGGGAGATCCTTGAGTCAAAGAAGATAGAGAGTGGGGCCAGGACGCTACCTTGCGGAACTCCAGCCGAGATGTTTTTAAGCTCAGAATATTCGTCCTCATACTTCACTCTGAAGATTCTACCTTTTATATAAGAGGACAATATCTGAAAGAACTGTCTGGGCAGGTATTACCACACTTTGCAATGTAGGCCCTTGTGCCAGACTCGATCGAAGGCTTTTGCAATTCATCAAGAAAGATGGCAGAGCATATTTGCCGTTTTTGAAAAGCAGATTCAATGCAGTCAACTATCCTGTGAACTTGTTTGATTTCAGGATAAAATACGCGAATGGTAGTGAAAAATAAGCGGGAGAGGTCATATGGAGCGCCAGTGTGGTCGTAGACGGTAGACATATTGTTATTGTAATAGTTATGGTTATTGATTTTGTCAACATATCAACTTTAATCTAACAAGGTTAGTGCACCCTACTAACACTCTTAACCTACAAAATGGTAAAGCCTGGTTTTCCGTTCGAATAAGGGTGACTCACCCTACAGGAGAGACAAAATTACGAGTAGGGTGGATCATTCTGTGGTTTGGGCATATGATGCAGATGCCTTCAAGTCGCCTTCCACGGATTTCGAGGAGGCAGGCTACGAGGGAAGACGTATGAGAGGTCACACACAAACCAAATGAGAGGACAATCTGAAGGAAGCCCAGGGAGCGAGGAGTGTCAATTGAAAGGATGCCAGTGTCCTACTCCAGAACCGTCAGACGTGGAAAAGCTTTCTAACCTCGACATCGCAAGGTATACGAGAAAAAACTAAGTACAGTAAGTAAAAGAATTTGATGACAAACGGTCACATCTAAGGAATTCAGAAAGTTCTACTCGAAGGTGACGCTGTCTCCTGAAGGCTAAAACCGTTAGGAAAAATCTGGTTTGTTATGTTACTTTTGTTAACTGGCTAAAAAAGCAAGAAACAAATCAATAGAGCTACCAAGCTGAATAGGAAGAAGTTGAAAACGGAGTGATTATCATACGAGTGAAGTGTGATCCGCGGCACCCCGAAGTGTCGTCGTTTTTTTCCCGTTATTCATGCTTTAAATTACAGTGTGTCATAGGAAAATCTTAATGAAAACCGTCGGACGCCTCGGTTTGTCAATTGTACTTGTGTAGTATGAACTTTGGACAGTTCCGACAAAATAGTTATTATCAATTTCGAAAAACTTTCAAAAGCTCTCGTCAGCTCTAATTCCTCGTATCAGTAACTCTGATTTCTATTAGTACACACACTCTTCACGTTCGAACGATTTCTACGTCATCACAAGTCTAAAAAGCCTCCGGCAGCATTCGTCATTCATTTTCGTTTTTTTCCTCCTTTTCTTGGGAATCTCATCCATTGACCTTTTCTACCGCGATCTCACTCTTTCTTTTTATTCCTTTACTCGTCTCCTTACCCCTTTTCTCCCTCTTCGTTCCCTCCCCGAGGCTTCATTTTTAATCTCGAGAAAAATTTTCAAAACAAATTAAAAACGGAAATTTGTAAAATTTAAAGTCATCCATCATCATCTTCCTTCCTTCCTTCCTTCCTTCCTTTCCTTTTTTTCTACGTTAGGTTTTTCTGAGAACGTGGAAACTGTACCAATTTTTTTTTTGCTCTCATCGGAAGGAGATGGAAAGAGGAAAGGTGACGACAAGATTAAAATTGTTTGAATTGGAAAACACGAAATTAATTTTTTCTTGAGCTGGGGGTGGGTTTTTGTTTTCGTTTTTTATATTACTTCCTCCTTTCTTCTTTCTCTCTTTTTCTCCCTTACTGTTTTTCTTTACCCTTTCCTTGTTTTAAAACGCTAATTAAACAGAATCCTTTAAAATGTTCTTTCGCGTTCTTCTGTTACTCCTCTCCTCCCCGCCTCATTTACTTCCTCTTCATACTTCTTGTTCTTTCTCTTGTTTTTTATTTTTGTCTGCTTCTCATGCTCATTGATATGCGAATTGCTTGTAATTATATTTAATGAAAAAAGGCAAATTAAAAGGCTTTTCCTAAAAGGAAGGACGTCAACTTTCTCTAATTTAAACGAGTTTTAATTTGATAACTTGAAGGAAGGAGGAAGGTACTCGGCATTTCTTCTTTTCTTTCAATTCACCCTGTTTTCCTTTTTCCTGTCAGTCATTATATTTTTGTTTTCTTCTTCCCTTCTAATAGGCAAGACGATTGATAAATGAAACGCCGGAAGACATGGAAACACGTCAAAGATTGTTGTAACGAAACGTAAAAGGTATATTTTAATAATGGCTCAGATTTTTCCCTTTTTTTGTTTCTTGCCGTTATTATTTCCTGCCAGTTCCCGTTTGTCAGGTTTATACCTGAGATTTTATTGCCCATGTAGAGAGAATATGAAGTGAGAAAAACGTTACTGTTTTTGGGGTATGTGTCGTAAAACTAAAGACTACGATACAATTTGAAACTTTCTTTCATTGATCAAACCAAACAAGCAGCAACCTGAAATTCTTCTTAACCTGTACAAAGTTGACTTCATTACTGTGACGATTCTACAAACGCCTCTGAAATATCCTAAAACTCTCTTACTTAGGCATATGTTCCTAAGAACGAAATAAGCGAATATCGTTTCCCAATATTTCATCGCGTTTCAAAACGTGATGACATGAGACACCTCCGAAAGCGTGCGACTTGGATGGCAGAAGGCACAAGCCCATGGTATTCATTTTTTTCTTTTTATTTTTTTTTCATTTTTTATTCTTTGATTAGACTTTGTACACTCTTCGATTGATTGTCAAGAGAGTCGGAAGTCAAGGACGGTGGAGGGCTGTTGTTGAGACGAAAATAAATAAATATAAAAAAAATTGCAGGTCTGCACCTGCTTCAGATTTGTAAATTTTTAGGTTTTGTTTCGACGAAGATGCGAGACAGTCTCTGTTTAATTTCGGCTGATGAAAGACGCCTGTGATTGTTCATTGTTACTTTTTCTTTTTCGCGCTTTTATGCTCTATAGTATTTATTTCCATTTTAGTGTATTCTGGCAGGTAGGGTTCCTTTCTTGTCCTATCCTTCGCACCCCTTCCGCCAGTAAACCAGAGTGGACGCTAGTGAGGTAAGCCTCGATTTTATTATTTCTTTGTTTCATTTCATCAGTCGGATTGAGTCTCAACCAGCTGTTGTTTTGAGTCCATTCTGTTTGTCCTTCCAGAGGTTTCCCTCTTTTATTATTATTATTTTTTATTCGAATAGTTTCCTTATTATTATTGGCTTTCTGTTGTATATAGTGCCGCAGTAGGCACGACGTTTAATCAATTAAGATAATAAAAAAAGGAAAATATACCAGACGAACTGTTTTGTTTATCAAGCCAGTAGAAACTCCATCGGGAAATAATATGGGACAGAATTCACCGTTGCCCACCACCTGGTCGGGGGTAGAACTAGAAGAAAATTCCACTACATTGCAATATGTAAACAACGAAACTAATGAGAAAAATCAGGTGGCTAACAAACATTACCTCAAATAACTTCACCTCTTTCCCTCTTCATCCAAAACCAGTGAAATTACGGATGACGAAAGCGACCACAACAACAACTACTATAAACAAGGAAGGAGAGAGAGAGAAAAAAGCAGAAGGTCGTTAAAATTAAAGTCGACTTTCCGCAAAATTCAATAGCAAAATGAAAGAGAGAGGCTCGAAATTGTCGACCGCAAAACTTGATTACGGGAAATACGAAAACTTTAAATTCTGTCCGGAAGGAAAGGATAGATGGATGGGTGAAAGGGGCAAAATCTCCTTCCAATCGGACAGGAACATTCTTCATTCAAACGAATTCCCAAATTAAACTATGAGTGGATAAACAATGAGGTTATCGCGTCTGCCTCGAGGTATTGCCACCATTTCTTTTTCAATGAACTACAGGGGCTCTGGGATGCCCCAAAAGGTATAAAACCATGATTACGTGGCTCAAATTATCAGTCTACTGGAGACGTTCACATCAATAATATGGACTAAGAGTTTAGTTTAAATTTTTTAAATAGTGACAGTGTTGCTCATGTTTTGGGTGCATAAGAAAGGAGCTTGGGAAATTTTCACTCAGCAAACAAAAGTCACAAAAAAATCCAAATTGGGTTTTTCCCGTCCCTTCCTTGAGAGCAATTCCGACTTTAGGCCAATGTGGCAACACTCCAACAAGCCATCCTTTGAATCTGATTTCGGCCGAGGACGGTCTAATCTAAATTCCATCTGATTCTTACTCGACACGTTCAATCGACCATCTTCCCTTTTTCTCCTTGAAAACCTTGGTAATATTCAATAAAGTAGGAAGAAATGGGAGGCAAAAAAAGAGAGCTTCACCGAAGAACCTCGAAAAGGTTCAAGATTACCAGCGATTTGTTGACTTCTTTCCTCCTGCCAAATTTTCTTCTTTGCTTCCTTTTATTCTTACTTTCACCCCTCACGTTGTCCCCCCGGGAGACGTTCTCCCACGATAACTTGATAGAAATTCGAAATTAACATCCTTCGGGAGTTTGGAAGAGGATTCTGAGAGTGATGAACTGGGTTAGGGAGAGGGCCAGAAACTACAATCACAAAATATTTTCTCTTATGGGATCGGAGGAAAGATCCTTTTGATGAAACATTTACGACCTCTTTGGAGGACATGGGTCGCCCGTTTTCCTCCTCCCTTTCCCTCTCTTCTTCCTTTTGTGGCATCGAATTAGTGAAGTCCTTGGTAAAGAGTCATAAAGGTGGCGAGCGGGGGTGAAAATTCTTGAAACCACGCCTGCGTACCTACGATGAACCCCGGTTTTTATACTGGGCCTTTATTTGTTTACTCGAATTCCGTTTTCAAAAATTTCTCTCTTTTTTTTTGTTCTCTTTGTCCTTTTTTGTGTCTTTTGTCCAGTCTAAATTGAAGAAGGACGAGAAGAGGTTGAAGGGAAGGAGATAAGAGAGTTTCATTTCGAATGTCTCCACCTTCTGTTAACTGTCTCCTCGACATAAAAAATATTTTTCAAGTTTTTCCCTTTTTCTGTGCTGTCTTTGACTGTCATGAACATGGTTTTGCCCTTTTCTATTTTCCATTTCAAAAAGTCTTCTTCCTCAGCAACAAGAAGCTTCTTATTGTTTTGGTGAGGACAGAGATCCTCTACCGAAAAAAAAAATTCATTACAAAACATATTACGACACTCGTAAGCTGGTCACCAGGAGCCCTCTTAATTGCTTTCTGATCGGACAGAATACTGTTAAGTAGCGTTAGGGATTGTCGGTTTCATCACTTTGCCCCTTCTACAAAGCGCTTAATTTGGTTTTTAAGCTTATCGTGCCAAAGCGGCGAACGACCATAGACCACTTGGAACGATGATCAAACTGCTTAAGAATACAATTTGAAACACTTCCAAGAAGGAGACAACTGTAGTCAGCGTCATCACTCACTTCTAAATCAACTCTTATCAACTCAAATCATCCTATTTCAAAAATTTTCATCCAGTACATCAAATTCAAATTTCTAGAATATCAAAAATTTTCAGTATAAAAAGATGTTCCTCCTTAATTGTTTTCATCTAGTTTTTGCTTCCGTTCTTACCTTTCGCACCTCGATAAAAGTTTATACATTAGCAGTTGTGTTTATGGTGTGACATTTTTAGGAATGTACGTCTGTGCTTTATTATTTAGGTTTATACTGAATTAAAGATAGTTCATGAATACGATCTACACGTCAATATTTTTCATGAGGGAGTTTTTTTTAACAAAAAAAAACATCCTTTTGGGAAAGCAACAGACAGGCGAACATAAAGAAGATGAGAAAACAGAGAAAGGACTTGATTTGAATTTGGTGCAGGGGGAAATTTCAACTGTTTTCAAATAAAGCAGAAGAGTTTGAGTGATGTTTGGTTCGAGCTTTCAGATCGGATGGAAGGAAACAATTGTAGCCGGGACTTTGAAGTTACCCTAATCAGAAGTCGCTGGACATAAAACCCTCACAAAATTCAAATCATACCTGACAAGCAAAAATGACAAGGTAAAGAGTGGATAAGTGGAAGAGGAAACAAAAGAAGCGAAAGGGAGGAAGATAGATGAAGCGTTGAAAATGAAAGCTTTGATAATGCGTACCTGAACCCTCGGCAGCAACAACAAAAGCGTGAAAAGTGTTTCCGAAAAGAGCTTTTGTTTGCTCGATCGTTGTCCAAAGTGAAGGGTTGTGGTGCTTTCATTGCTTTCACTTCAGAGAAAAAAAAATTTTTTTTTATTATGTTTGATTTCCTATTGTTTAAAAAAATTTGAAACAATGTCAGGAATTTTTCAATATCGGTTGATATTTCTTTTTTTCCTGCTTCGAAATTTTGATTTTAGATCCCCTCTCATACTCTGTCTTCCCTTATGCCACCACGACCTTTACTCTCAAATTCATTTCCCTTTCCCTTTTTCCAAGTTCCTGTCTAAGTGTAGATGGTGTATTATTTGTCTCAGAGAAACGGATTTCTTTCGTGGAAACTGCAGTTACTTTTTAAGTTTTGAGTTCCAAGCAGCTTATTTTCGGTATCTGGAGCCCCTACTTCCTGTCAATCATAGCCTACTGTATCCTCTGTCGTTTTCCAGCTTATTGTCAGAGAAACTTTCCACGTTAAAGGTTTTTTATAGTTTTTTTGTTTCCGATTTCCTCTTTTTTCCTGATGTACGCTAACAATTTCGTCCTTGAGTTGACTTGTACCTCATGTAACGGTTGAACGAATTCTTTTAACCCTTAATTAAATCTTTATCTCTTTTGATAGACCGATTGTTATCGTTTTTTGTCATTATTTCCACTTCAAGACCACCCCTACTGACAGTAATCTTTTCATACAATTTTTTTCTACGTGACCAACAATTCACGACATGAAGATGACGAGAGACTGGAAGTACGGAACGCGTTCTGGTACCAAGAGGGAAACAAAGTGAGAGAAGAAGAGAGAGGCCATCTTCTTCACTACTGTCTCAACGTAGGTCGCGTTAAATTAAAAGTCACTTTTCTCAAGAATTCTCGAGGAAGATGAAACCTTCCTTGTTTAAAAACTAATTATTACCTAATATTTAATTAACAATAAAACGAGAAAGACATTTTTTTAAAATAGTAGAAGGCGGTAAGGGAAGAATGAGAAGACAGAGAAGAAAAATGATCTTAAACTCAAAGAGACTCGTGTTTCGTTTTTCTTACTTTTTCCCGTTTAATCTACTTCTTTCCCTCCCTTCCTCCTTCTTCTCACCTCTTTTTTTCCTTTCTCTCTCTGAACACCTTTTTTTTGTCTTTGGGAATTAAATTAAACATTTTTCAAGAAAAATGTTTCAATCGTTTCTCTGGACTTATATTTTCATGAAAAACAGAGGAAGTGTAACAAAAATCTAAAAGAGTGGAATGTGAGAAGGTGGTGAGGAGAAAGAGAAAAGAGAAAATGCGTAGCACAAATATTCTGTCAAAATGTTTTGAATTCTCGTTAGCAGTAGATTTAGAAATAAAAAAATCGAGAAGCACTCTGAAAGAGAAGCAAGACAGGCGGAATTTTTTTAGAGCAAGGGAGAATTAAAGGTAGCAAGCAAAAACAAAACTGCCAAAAGAGGGACTGAAATAGAATATAATAAACTGAAAACGGCGAAAAAGAAGGAAATAAAGACGGAAACAGAAGTTAAAATGAGCAAGGATGAGAATAGATGATGAGAGTAGTGTGGAAACAGAACAATGCTAAATCCCACCATTCACAAGGCCATCTATCAACCTTACTCAGGCAGTTAAGAAGAGGAAAGGGGAGGAGCAAAAAAAGTTGAAGGAAGAAATCAAAAATGTCGACACTTGGCTGGAAAGCATCGGAACGCCAACCTCGAAGAGAATCGGGAAATCCCATCAGAAGCCAAGCAGCCGGGGGCCATGAAGTGAAAATTTTTGTCAGCATTACCACCAACAGCAACGGCAATTTTCCCAAACTTTCTCCCCGCGAACGCGTCAAGTCGGAAGCGTGACGTGATTCGCTCATGAGTTTTCCAAACTTTTCCTTTCCTCTCTTTCCTGTTCCTACTCCTGATTCTCCTCTTCTAATTTATTGCAACCAACTTGGGTGCAATTAATATGTTTTGCACTTGTTTATAATAATTTAGAATGCATGCCATTCAACATTCCTCGTCATCTTCCTATCCACTCTTCGAAAACGATATAGAAGAATGATGTATTTCTCTTGCAATGACTAAGCTTAATCCGTCCCTGAATCAAACCTTCACACAAACACAATTCTTAAACTACTACTTTGGAAACGTCAGCACTGAGTACTAATGCCGTGGCTCGCATTTAAGTACGCAAAGCTTCAAAGGTAATTCCCGTAACCTTGGAGAAACCTCTTGACAGATTAAGAAACTTCTTAAATGTTCTGGAATCTTCTTCAATGCCACGAAAGCCTCTTCGTTCATGCACGCTTGGGTCAGCACATCCATCTAGGTTGTGGCGGCTCTATGGCACTGCACATTATTTCTCAAACCTACTATTTATTTCACGTCGGTTGCCGTGCGACTTAAGACTTATCACATCACCTAACTGTCATATAGTGTAAAAATGACTAATCACATTCACCATTCACATTCCACACATGTTAAGACGCTTTTAGTAGCATTAAATGGAAACTCATTTTAAATGAATTAGCTCGATTTATACCGAGATGGCTATTAACCATTATTGCATCATACTTCGAACACAGAGAGGTGGTGGTTGAGTGCTGCAAGGGCGAATTACTGGCCTTCCCTATGGAAACAGGTGTCCCTCAAGGATCAGTATTAGGTCCCACAGTTTGGAACTTTGTGTACTCAAGGCTTCATTATTCAATAGGTCATAATCTATTAGAAATAGTTAGCTACGCTTACGACCTCGTACTTGTAGCTGGTCTGAGTGATGGCGACGAGCTGCCCTTAATAGACAACGAGATACAGAGAATCTACAAAATACTGAACTACTTAGGCTTTGTTGGATACGAAACCCATTTTCCAGCAAGCTGCGACGGGCGTTGTTCGGGCCGGTCAGACTCGACGGCGATCACCTGTTCAGCTCACAGTTTCATACGCATTTTTGAAATAATAACATTATATTGATCAAATATCATACATACATTATACACAATAGTGGAAATGCTTATTTTGTGGTATTGTCAATAAGCATAGTTTCATACGCATTAGTTCAGTTTTTTCATACGCATTGGTCAAGTTACTCTACGCATTGTACAGGTTCACACGCATTGTTCAAGTTTCATATACGCATTGTTCGTTTAGTATACGCATTTCTCGAGTTTAATTTACATAATGGGCATTTGTATTTTCACTGTAGTATCTGTCAATATTATGTGAATATTAGCCAATATAAATTATATTTTTCAAAAAGTCACATTCACCAAATACACTCAAATGGCCGCATGCACTTATGGTAGTATGGTGGTATGGACCGTTTGAGTCAATGTTGTATTTGTGATATGTTTCTCTTAAAACGTTATTCACCTTCTACTTTGGAAAAAAGAAAGAAAAGTGTGGGAGAGAGAGAGAGAATGAGGGCCAATGAAAGGAATCGAAGGAAATCGAATTAAAATCCAACCTTTACAGAGAAGAAGGAGAGGAAAAAAGAAGACGGTGGACGGGAGAAAAAATCTGCAGGTTGAATAAATAATATCATGATTAATGATAGTATTTCAGCAATAAGAAAACTTTAAACAGATAATAAAGCAATTTCCGTTTCCGTCAGAAAATTTTCGAATTTGGGGAAATGAAAAATGGGGGACGGGAGAGCTCGAGAGCTTTTTGCCCGCTTTTCCTTTATCATTCGATTTCATCACTATTTTTTCTTCAAATAATTTCCATTAAATCATTTTTTGAATATGAATCCTGGGAATTGTAATTACTTAACCTAAACATCCCCCCTCTCTCTTCCATCATCTTTTCCTCTCCCCTTTCCCTTCCTCTGTTTCTCAACCTCTCCACATTCATTAGGAAAATACTTTTCTTGAATTTTTTACAAATAATTCAATTTTTTTTTTAATAGGTCATAAGATTTGAGTTTCATAATCAATATAGTGATACAAACAGGTACTTTTCGAAAAGGAGTGAAGTTTAATTTGATTTGCGTTTTTTGGTTCCCTTGGCTCTACATCTTCTCATCTTAGCTTCTCCCATTTCGACATTTTTACAGTTTTAAAGGTGTTTCTCTCACGTTAACAAAAAAAAAAAATTTTTTTTAAAGCGCTTTCATTCTTTTGGGCTCAAGAACCTAGATCTTCGCTCTCCCTCATTAGAGTGACCATTAGCTCTGAGCAAACATCGGTGGTGGTCTCTTTAATCCTCCCATTTTATTTGATTCTGGTGCTGTGGTCATCGGATTCTGTTCATGTTTTTTGTGCTAGCATTAAAACTTCTGGTAATCATTAATATTTTTCTTTTTGAGGGGGTGGGGAGAAGGGGGGAGATTCCAAAATATTGAAACCTAGTTTAGTTTAAGGAAAGAAAAAGATGAAATAACCTTTGACATGGCATTAGAGCGATCTCTTTCTCCAAAATAAAAGAGATTAAGAAACAAGATCAGAAAAGGCTTTTTTTATCTCGGAAGAAGGGTGTGAGGAAGAAAAGTTTTTTGTCGCTACAATTACAGTTTTCTAAAAGTCAAGGGAAGAGCGGGGGAGACAGAAAGACTGACGAAGTACGAAGAAAACACATTAGAAAGGTTGGGTCGTTTTCTTCATCTCATTCCATCCTTCGAACCCATTCCATTTACAACTTTGGGAAGAAAAACGCGTAGGCATGTATCCCCTACCACTCGCCCATCCTTTGACTCACGCCCGCGTCAACGCGGATGAAGACTTTTTATCACTTTATTGGAAAATGGGTAATTAATGTCTCGGCTCCTTTTCCTCTTTTTTACTCTCCTTTCCCCTTGCCTCCTCTCCTCTCTTTCTCTTCTTTTCATCCCTTATTTTTAATCCACTCTCGGGGTGTCATATTTTTTGCTTTCGCAACCAGTATGGATGTCGACGTCGTCGTCGCTCTCGTGTCACACTTAAAACACTGTCCCGCCCGTCCGCCCGTTCGTCCGTCCTTCCTATTTATTATCCTTAGTTTGGCATCCTTCCTTTTTCTCCGTATTTTCCTTATCTCTCGTTCGATTGTTTCTGTGAAAAAATTTTTAATGGTTTCTTTTCAGTAACGTAGATCCTTGATTACTGTCAAGGTGCCTGGCATCGGAGCCCTAACGCTTCTTTGAAGTGAATTTTTTGTAGGCGCTCATCATTTCCCTATAAAACATTTAAATTTAAAGGGTTCAGTTTTAAGAATACCGAGTCTTTCAAAATGATTACACTGATTCCTTTGATAGTAGATGGACAACAGTCACAAGTCATTCAAAGGCAAACAGAATTACAGAGATGTTTTAAAACATATAAAAGGCAAAAGCAACATACTTTATAAAAACTACTTAAAAAAAGTCAAAACCTATAAAAACTTTTTGGCATTAAAAATTAAACATTTTAGAAACGCGCCTAAAAAACAGACTGCAAAAAGGTTCATAAATTTATCTCCTTTATCGGTGGAGTCAACATTGTTCTCTTTCCACCTCGTTCTTCCTAACACCTGTCCGCAGAAAAAAAAGGTTCTTAAATGCCTTTACTGTCTTCTACCCTTACGCTCCTACCCTAACCTACAGACATATTTTTAATTTCCTGAAACTTCAGCCACTGAACCCAAGATCATCCTTCCGATTCAATTTTAACCTTTTCATTTTCTTTTTTCCGTTTAGGTCATGCAATCATTTTGAAAACATATCAGTGAAAAAGTTCAAAAGGGTGAAGGACGATCGAAAGCAAGAGGTGCTTGTGTTAGTGCTTTCTATTCTAAAATTCATTTAGAAGCACGGGATCCAATTACGGGGCTCCACCAGCTCCAACGTAGAAATCCTAGAGCGTTTCCAATCCAAAACCTTAAGAATCCTAATTAGTGCTCCTTGGTTCCCTTTCGTTTGAACCCGACCCAACAACAACAAAACAATCAGACTTATCTTGAAGGCTTTCTTTCAAATTCCTCTCTCAATCTCAGCCTCCTCTTTGTTCTTCTCCTCTTCTTGACTTTAGCCCAGTGAAGCCAGGCGAACAAACAATATCTCACCAAAAAGTGTTCCGCGTTGGTGAAACAAGATTTTAAATCCACCGCCCCCTCCCCGATTTTCTGACTTTAATTGGGAACCATCAACTTGTGAATAAACCTTTTCTTATCTGCCTCCTCCTCTTTGGACCCAGCCCCACATCTCTTTAAAATGGATAAAAATTATAAAAAAAAAAAGTTTCCTTCGGGGCTTTCAACTTATTGCAAAGAAAGCTTAGCGTGTATAAATCAAAGTCCCATAACTCATCTTTCTCCATATGTCAGGTCCAAATGTTCGGCTTTGTTTTTGTTTCCTTTTCGTTTTTGGATTTTGAATCTTTTGCTTTTCGGCTCCCGATTGCTTCTCAGTTTTACCTTTCGACAAATTCTTCCTCCCAAACAGGATTTTTCTTTGTTTTATTTTCATTTCTGTTCGATATGTCTCCGTGTGCATTTTCAAAATAAATGTTTTGTGTATGTGTATGTGTGTCCTCCTTTTCCAACCAGCAGTAAATCTTCTTCTTCGGTAAAAGTAAAAATTGGAAAATACTTTTGGAGGGAAAGTGAGGCGAGGGGTAAGGAAAGGAGAAACAAGAGAAGGGAATTTCGTCGAAGTTTTGTTTATCTCTAAAATTAGAAAGCAATAGCTTAACTTTCCCGTTTTCTTTCTCTCTTTCTTCGAACTCTGATATGTGATTCAGGAAAGACCGAGGGAGCGGTGGTGGGAGAAGGGAGAGTTAATACAACGGAGTTTGGTATTGATTTGCTGCACGAGAGAATATTTGAAATTTTTAAACGGTCTTTCCAAATTTTTTATATAGCCTCCAAACAGAGCGAAGGAAGCTCAAGCTGGAAAGCTTAATATTTGTGTGATAAATATTTAAAAAATTCTGTTCCCTACAGAAACAAACCATGTCACTCCCATGTCATGTCTTCAAAGTTTTGGCTTCTACCAGGAAGCAGTTGTATTGCTATCACAGAAGTGACTGGCTCTGACGTTAGTGGGTACTACATCTTTGAATAAGCACTTCTTGGTTTAGCGAGAAATCTGTCTATGAGTAACAAGTTCTTGACAACAGTATTCATAGGTTCTGCATTCTGTGAAGCTTTACGAATTTTCGCTTTGGTGATATCATTCTTGATTCTCGAATTGAGACTCAAGAATGATCGCCGCAAAATAATAGTGTAGAAATGTCAGTAATTAGTCTAGATTTTGTAAAAACATTTCATAAACTCATAATTTCGGTTTTTTTTCACACATTCACATCAGCCGACTAGGAATCACGTAGATTCAATTTGGCGAACTTCGAGACTCTGGTTTTCTCTTCGCCCAGTAGTTCTTCATCCTCTTTCTGTGAATCTTCTTCCTTTCCTCCGTTCATACTGTTCCCGTCTCTTCTTTAGCTCCTCCTCAAAACTCTGATGATCGAGTTTCTTCCACAGGACGTCCCATCGCATCAGGTCCTGTTTAGAGATTCCCAGTTCTTTGAGGTCCTTTTCAGCGTTATAGAACCAGACTCCTTTGGTCGAGTTATCCCGAAAGAAGGAAAAGATTTAGTTAGTTAGTTTGTTGGGTCTGTGCCAGCAAGGTGGCTAGGTGATTACTGGGTTCCGGACTTGAGTTTGCCGAGCGTCGTTCGTCAGATGTTAACAAGCCCGGAGAGGTGGAACGCGGTGAAGGATTTCTGCGAGTCCGTACTCTTGCAGAAAGAAGAAGCAGAGCGGTTACGAGAGAGAGAGAGGCGGGCTCGACGACACCGAGTCTGACTCTCTAAGACTTTAGTTTATAGTGGTGTGAGTGTCGAAAAGGTGTAAGTGCGCGAGTGAAAGTGTAGTGCAGTGCTTTTGTTTAGTGCGCGAGTGATCACATGCGTTTGGTGCTGTGATAGTGTTCCAAGCGTATTGTGGTGTTTCATCAGCAACAACCCGTTGACTGATGGAACGCCAAGTGTGTGCTGTGTGCCCGTTTCGTGCCGTGTCACCCCGGATCGTCCCGGGATATCCTGATAACTTGGAGCCTGCATTTCTGTACGCTACATGTTATCGCTGTTAGGGATCGCGTGTGCAGTGTAGGGAGGAGTTTTTAGTTGGTAAGAGTCCGACACTACCCAATGGTACGGGCCTTTGGGTGTGCATGAGCATTTTCTCCTACCCACGCAAAAAAAAAAGTGATTACTGGGTTATCACTTTTTTGTAAACATTTTTAGAGATACAGGCAATTATTTAAACATTTACAAAATATCTTGTCAACTTAACCTCTTGCAACCTCTTTAAATCTATTTTTCAAACATGTGGTGGTATACAGGTTGCAAAAATTCAAAACCTTCGTCAAAAGAATATTAACCGAGATTTATTTATTACAAAAGCTAAAATTTTAAAATTTTCAAAAGTGTTGTTACACGAAGATTCGAGTCTAATTAATAATGATTTTGTTTGTTTTCGCTTCTGCTTTTTTTATCTGTTTTTGAGAACAAATGTGACACGACCTGAGAATGTAAAGAATCGCCAAAAGATGTTAGCACATCTAAAACTTTAACACTATCTACTTCAAATAAGTTGTGTTCATTTTGTTGCATGTCGGTGGACATAAAAAAAATCGAATAGGCTACAAATGAGCAATTAATAAACAGTTTCCTACCTCTTATCTCACATCCCAATAAACCCCACTTCTTTAAAAGTACTCAAAAAAAAATTTTCTAGAGGGCAACAATCTTTCGATAAGCTTCAAAAACAAAACTGTCGAAATGCAACAGCACAACGGAGAGAGAGAGAGAGAGAGAGATACTGAGGGGAAGAAAGGGATGCGGGTACAGAACCTAATTAAATAGTTAGATTTCAGGTCAGGTAATTCACCCAAAAATTTTAAACAATTATAAGAACTGTTCGTTAAACAGTTTTTCCTTCCCCGAAAGTCTTGGAGGGAGTAAACAGTATTTCTCTTTTTTTTCTTCTTCGTCCTCCTCCTTTCTCCTTCTCACTTTTCCTCTCCCTCTCTTAAACATTTTCCTTTTTAACTTTCTCTAGTTAATGCTATGAATAACATTAAAAGTTGAAAACAACTTTTATTTATTGTTAAATAAACAGACTATCTCTTGCCAATTTTGATGCTCTCGCTGCTATCTCACTTTTCTTCCTTCTCTCTCTCTTCCCATCATTCATCTGAAACTCCTTCAAGAATGTCAATTCCAAACAATTATTTAAAATAGAATTTAAAGATAAAATTTAAAAAAAGGGGGATTTCATTCTTAAAATTTGCCTTTCCCTGTAGAACGTCAATTACTACTGACCGGGAGAGAGAGGCAGAAGAGAATGAATAAGAATAATTATCAAAACAAATTATGACGTCAGTCGAGCTTTGACAGCTTCAACTTTTCGTTGGTTATAAGGTGATCACAAGATGAAAGACAATTTTTCAGAAGGGAGTGAAAGGGAGAAAGTTACTTGTTCCTTTTTTAATGTACAAAGATTTTAAGTTTATCCAAACTGTATCAAATTGCTTCGTAAAGGCTTAGCAATTACAGCACTAAAAAACAGAAGAATCATCATTTTAGTATACAAAGCACCACTTATTCGGAAGAAACACTGAAACTTCAATGTAAACGAACGTGTGCAAAGCGACACGTCTATAATGACCGACTGCGATCACTGCGTCTTGTAAACTTTATATTAATGCGAATATAAAGTAATAATACTAATATATAAAACTAATATATATGTGAATCTCTATGTATATGGCTCTCCAAGAGCTCAAAAAGACCCCAGGCAACAAGAAGCATATGCGTCCTTGTCACTCTTGACGTCAAGAACGCCTTCAACTGTGCCAATTGGAGCGTCATATGGAGAAACTTGGGCCGAAAAGACCTGCCGGCCCAAATTTTTAAAGTAATATCTTCCTATCTCTCTGAGAGGAAGATAATCTACGGAAGTGGAGAAATGCTGGTGGCGGCCGGAGTTCCTCAAGGCTCGGTGCTGGGCCCCACCCTCTGGAATGTACTCTATGACGACGTTCTACGAGTAAAACTTCCCTCAGGAGTGGAGGCAATGGCATACGCCCACGACCTGGGCTGTGTGCCGTTGCAAAATCTGCTGACGAACTAGAGGTTAGGGTCAACGGAGCCATTCTGAAGGTGGAATCCTGGATGAAGTAGAACGGCCTCACGCTTGCCGCAGAGAAAGTCGGAAATTGTGTGGCTCTCAGGAAGGAAGAAAGTGAGACCCATCGAAGTCCGAATGGGAGGAGTCCGAGTGGCTTTCAAAGAGAAAGCCCGGTATTTAGGAGTCACTTTTGACAAAAACATGTCTTTCAGAGCCCACATTGAAACCCAGGTTAAAAAAACCAATCGACTCACGGAAGCTTTGAAAAAATTGCTTCCTAGTTGTTACGAATTGGAAAGGAAAAATGCATAGTCGTCAGGTGCAATCGCGCCTGAGTTGGAGATCTTGGTCACAGTCACGGACAGGATCCAACAGGGCGAAGGAGTGACTGAAATGACGTATATGAGCGGGATGGTTGCGCCCATACTTCGCCTTTGTATGGGTCGATCTTAGGTCTTGTTGGTCAGTCTTTCGTCCTGGCCACGCACAAAAAATCAGTTTAAAAAAGGAAGTCTTAGTTATAACACACGTTTCATAGTTTGTTTCATAAAAGGTTCGTTATTCCAAAGGTTAATGATCAGTTTTGTAAGCATTAATAAGAAAAATATAAATAAGTTAAAGTTATTAAAAGACTATTATTAATTTGTGACTGGAACCCATCCTTTATTTGGATTTGGCGGTGGTTTCAACTACGGCAATCCGTAACACTAGTTATAGAGGACCCTGTGAACATAAAAGGAGAATAGATAAAAATGTCACAGATGGGGACCAATATAGGGATCCTCAATACTGGAACGAAAAACATATGTCCAGATGCTGACTCGCGAGCAGCGAAAAATGGGTATTTGTATCTGTAGGGCCCACAGACCGTTTCAACGGAGGTGATCCAGGTTCTGTCCAGGACGATCCCCATCGACCTACTCATTATGGAAGCCGTTGTCAGGAGAAACACAACGGCGACCAAAAAGGAGGCGAGAGAAGAAGAAACTCTACGCAGATGGGAACAGAGGTGGCAGAGCAACCCACAGACCGGTGCCCGGACGCGCAGGCTCATCCCAAACCTGGCCCTTTGGTACTACCGTAAGCATGGAGACATTGACTGGCCAATTACGCAGTTCTTCACGGGAGATGGGAACTTTGGCAGCTACTTCCACCGGGTGAAGAAACTCGAGAAAGTAACGTGTCAGACGTGCAAGGACAAGGACGATACACCTAAACACGTCTGGGACGAGTGCTCTCTCTAGGAGAACGAGAGGAATCTTCTCCGGCGAGACTTGGGGAAAAGAGTAGAGTACTGGGACCTGGCAAAGGAAAGGCTAACGTCTAGGCCACCAATGCGACGAATATTACATCAGAAGATAAAACCTGTGATGTGACCTTTTCCTCTGTTTTGTTTACTCCCCCTGTATTGTGTACTGTACTACTGTACCTGTACTGTGTACTGTATTGTGTACATATTACTGTATATGTATATATATATATACATTATTTATATATACATTAGATTTATATATATACATTATATATAATGTTATATATAAAATTTTATTTATATATATATATTACCGAATATATATATAATATATATGTATATTACCGGGGAAGTAGTGTAGCGGTTAAGTTCCTGACTTGGACGCAAATGGTCGTGAGTTCGAATCCTCCTCCCGCATCCTGCTATACCCAAAAACTAAGGGTGAAAAACGGCATTAAAACCACCACTTTATATATTACCAGTTGTGCTGCCAGACAAACCATTAGCTTAGGATGTTCTTACTGAGAAAGTTATTATATTGTCATAGTATTTGTGTGAGAGATACCGCTTGGCACCCATACCGATGCGAAACGTTAGACACCGCGGATAAACAAACTCTTCGTTGAACGTTTCAACGTACGAAATGGAAATGTGATTCAGATGAGGAAAAAGAGGGAACAAAATAAAAGCCTTAAAGTACTTAGTCAATGAATAACTTAGAGAAAAGCTAAAATAAATGAAAAAAGGCAAAAGAAAAAGGATTTACTCTCAAAATCACGATGACGACAATTCCCGAAACACTTTTGAAATAATTTCACACATCTACCCCTAGAAAGGGAAATTGGCCTAGTATCGTTGCTTCCATAGGTATGAAAGAAGCTTTTAAAGATTTGATTATGTTACGTAATATTCAATATGTCCAATCACCCTCGACGAGAAATTTCAAAAGAAGGAATTTAAATATAAGACATATAATTCGCTAATTAAAAGAGAAATAAAAAAAGAAATGATGAGGTGACGATAGCGATGCTGTTAGGAGGGGTAAAGCAGAAGGCAGTGGAGAGAGAGAGAGGAAAAATCTTGTCTACGTTTCCATCTTAAAAGAGAGTCGGTGAAAGGAGCGAAGAAGGGGATGAGGTTGCAGCACATACTGACGAAAGATCTTTAAGCACTGACATAAATGAAATACAAGGGATAATCGACGTCATAAAACTTTCAAGTTGAGCTTCAGCCGAAGAGGTTTTATGGCGGTAGTCTTCCGTGAAATTGAAAGAATCTCTAGATACTTATCCTCACCCTTTGGACTTCATCGGCAAGAAAGCTTTTGTTCTCTTTTCTTCTTCTTTCATCCGTCCTTCTCTTTCTTTCCATGCCTCACGATGGATTAATTGTTTGCATTGTGCAAGGCTTAACGCCCCTTTTCCTTCCAAATCCTTCTCCTAGGTGAAATGACATCTAAAGCTCTTTGACTTATCGATGTCCTTCAGCTCTGCTTACTCTCTCCCTCCTGCACATTACCTCGCCTTTGAACTTAAAAACCACGTTGGGATTTAAAAAGGTTGATCTAATGCAACATAAAGTACAACAAACCTCCTCTTCACCCTTTTTCGATCAATGTCCGAGAAGATTACGTAACTGGCATTTTTTGAGGTAGTGTACTGCAGTGGGTAGTGTTAGTTACGAGAACATAGAGACACTAGTGAAAATTCCAATTCGTGATCCACTCCAATCAAAAGGAGTTACCAATATCGTGCCTAAGATGTAGCGAAAAGTGAAATTGTTAGCACCGGAAAACAAATTTGAGAGATACAGACAGGGAATTTGGCTCATAGGATTTATTTCCTAAATTAAAGAAAGGGATTTCTGTAATAGAAACAGGAATAAAGAGTGGAGAAGAGAGAAAATCGGTTTCATAGGTTCAAATCGATCAAAAATTGATTTGATTAATGGTCATTGTTAAACGACAAAAAAAAAATGGGGTCACGCGGCCAACTTTAAAACCTTTTTTGTTTCAAATTTAAAATGGAATTTCATTTTGATTCGATTTCGCCATTTTTCGACTTTTCGACTTCCCTCTCTCCCACCTCCTTCTCTCCTCTTCTCACTCTCTGAACTCCCAGTTTTCATAGAAAGACAAATCATATTTTACAGTTCGATGAAAGAGAGAAAACAGGGCGAAATCGAGACGAGTTCTAAAATACTCAATTTTCGCAAAAACCTCTCATTGCATCCCCCTTCCTCCACTCGCTGCAACTTCTCTTCCCCGATCCGATCCGGAAAAGAAAATCTTGAAATTTAGAAATTTCTGTTGTTTCGGACACTCGCAGAAGGAACGAAACCCACTTGAAATTCGTGGACATTTTTTTATCCTTCTCTTTCTTCCTTTCTTTTAACCCATTTTATTCTTTGGTATCCCCTCCCTCCCATTCCGCCACCCAATATACCCTCCTCTTGAACGCCAATAGAGAAAGCCTTTCTCTTAACTTTTTTTCTCGTTTTTCGATCTCGTTCCGGTTCAATGGATTCCCACTTTACTTGCAATAAGTTTTCGCCATTCCTTCCTCTTCCCACCTCCTCCGCCTTCTTATTTTATTTTATTTATTTATTTATTTTTTCGGGAGAAATGGGCGGCTGTTTTCCCTCTAAATAAGTTATGAAAGAGGAAGTGCGCAAGTGTGAAAGAGCGTACGAAAAATAAAAGGCGAAAAAGTCTGAGAATTTATCGAGGATGAAATTTCTCAAGCTGAAAATCCAAACGGAATTGGAGATGAACCCGAACGGTTAAAAACAAATTTTCCTTTTTTTATGGGAGGTTTGAGGTGTGGGAGACCGTGGGTGGTGGGTGTCTAAGCAGTCAAGTTTTGGGTTTTCAATTTTGAAACCTGCCTTCGGGGGAAAGGATTTGGAAGACTAAATAAGGGTTTCCCGATTGTGTCACGATGGTGAGAGAAAGATAGTTGGCGAGAACCAATCGGAGGTTTTCATTTCCCGTTTGGGAAATCAAAGACCGACCGACAACTATGTATCAATCTCGTTCAAGATATAAAATAGGTGACGGAAAAGGAAATCACGGAGGGAAGACAAAAGAGATCCAACCAAAATGCGTTGTAGTTTATTTGTAAATCAGAAAACAGGGTAAGGAATCGGGGGATTTTCATTGGTACAACCGAAAAACCGAGTTTACAGCAGTAAATCGTGACTTTGATTACACAGTACCTACCCAAATCAAATATTAAGCCTAGAATGCATGATTGAGGCCTCGATGTCCGGGGGCTTATAAAATTGCATATTTTTTAAGGTTATACAAAGTCACAGTTTCTTCGTTTGCTTATCGTCGAAAACTCACAACCCGCATGCTAATCTGCCAATTAAAATTGTCGCTCGTCTTATCCTAGATAGGCTAGAAATCGCTGCATAAATTCTGAAGTGCTTCAGAAGAGTTTATGATGAGATTCATTTATGTCATTTCGAAAAAGAAGCAGAAGAAATGAAAACGAACAAGATCATTATTACGAATAGAAACTTTGTGTCAACAACCAAAACATTTTATAATTATTATAAAATTTTTATAATAAATACAATTTGGATAGGAAATATCCAAATAATACATATTATATTAAATATAAGTGGGAGAGGTTTTTCCAGAGGACTCCGATAGACATTTTAATATAACAATTCAGCACTTAATCTGGAAAACAACAGGTTTTGTGATAGAATAACCACTTATATGATCCCTCTAAACTTTTCACTGAAGCTCAAACCTTTTTTTTTAAGAAGAATCACTCAAAAGAGAGAATAGTCGACAGCTTCCCTATTTGCACTCATCTCACTTTCGTTTCTTCTGTTCCGAACGCGTGGCATACACGAGATTTAATCCGTTCGTGATGAATTAAAGTAGGGGTGGGTGTAGGCGGTGAAAGGAAATCTATGCCATTTCGGACACCTTCCTTCCCTCCAAAATTCTCTTCCTTCTCGTATCACGTGACATGCGTGCAAGTGTTCAAAGCGTTCATTCTCCCTTGCCTCCTCGTGTTTGCTTTTGTAAACTTCCCTTGGCGTTTTCTCAAAAGCCGTCTGAATCATTTACGGGATTTGTTTACTTAATAAACTTTCTAAAGTATAACATATCAAAGTGTTTTCGGAAGGGCGGGAGAGGAGTAGGAGTGGGAGATAAAAATCCCTGCGACTTAACTCCACTTCTCTCTCATGTGTGTACGTATATGTGTCTATCTATATCTTCAATTCCTCTTTGTCCTCATCTTGTAACCTTCCTCACTTCTTCTCTTTTCCGTTTTTGTCAAATACACCGTTCGGTACTTCGGAAGAGTTAATTCGAGATTTGCCGTATGGTGATATTGCGCATCTATTGCTCTCTTTTTTGCGCTGTTCTCATCAATGTTCACCCCTTCCCCAAGAAATTACAAACTCTTGATTATTTCACGTTGTTGGGCTCAACCTGTCATTGCTTTCTCTATATTATATTACATATAGATTCTTTCATCCTGTCCTTAAGGCGACTTCAATGTCGCCCTTTCGTTCTCCTCGAATCCCTTTCAACAATTCATCTGTCTTTCATAAAGAACCCCAAAATACGTCAGTAATAACTGCTTTGTGTGTTCTAAGAACTTCTTCCCTTCGACAAAAGAAAAAGAAAAGAGGTTTTAGAGCATGGTCACAATCGATTCTAAACCTTCTGCTCCTTTCCCGCTCGTTCATGAGAAGGAGAAACGACGACAGGAAATCCTCCGGTGAAGTCGAAGACATTGATTGATTCTATGGTTGAAAGGCAGAGAGAGAGAGAAAGGGCTCCCAAAAAGGAAGAGAGATTCATTTTTCCAAAGGAAAGTTTCCTCAAGAAAGGGACGGAAGTTACAGGGGTATAAAGCAAACCAGCCACCTTTTCCCTCTCTCCTTTCCTTCTCCTTCCTTCTTCCGACTTCCTTCACGCATTTTCCCAAAACAAAAGAATTGAAAAGCCTTAATTATGATCAGGCCTAATATGGAATTCTTGGGAGCAAGATTTATACCTTCAAACTTGTTGAAATATACGTTTTGGTGTTATGGGTCCGAAGGAAGACGGGGTGCAGGATGGGACAGTAGGGAACGTGACGAGTCTTTTGTTTCAAGCAGAATTTTCTTGTTCTCTTTTCCTTTTCGAGGTGAAGTTTCATCTTCTTCCTCGTACCCTCCACTCTGTCCTCCTTCCTCTCTCTCAGTCAAAACGGATCAATCTGGAACATGAGGAGAGGAAAGGGAAGAGAGTTAATTTATAAACGCTTTTACAGACTTAAGGACATCACGTCAAGCTGTCGGTTCAATAATGGGCCTATTAGCAAATACTCGGCTATGCTTTTTGGCAGTTTTATCTCCCGTTAAACATTTTCCACTGCCTTTTCGAATTTAATTTTAGACAGTCTCTCTCTCACTCATTTCTCTTCTTCTTCCCTCCTCTTTGTTGGGAGGTCAATCGATTTATTACATGGGTAAACAAGAACCAAAATATAATGCTCTCAAATTGAAATTCACTTAGTCAGGATGGTGTGGGGAGAGGAGGGGGATGGATTGTTAGTGAACATTCGCCAAACGGGGTCAGGAACGAACTTTCGAAATTAATCAATAAAAACGCGGAAGAAGAACAGACGTTGGAGGGTTTCCTTTAATTAGTAGAGGACAAGGGGAGCTGAATGTGCAAGATCTGCGACAATAAGACACGTGTTATTGACTAATTATTGCATTTTAAATCCGTCCAAATCCACTCTCTTGAAACCTACATCTTGCAAAACCGCCTTAAAAACACCCAGTACTGTTGATTTGACCTTTTCCCCTAGTTTAAATAAAGAACAATTTAGAAAGTTCTCTTGTCGTGACATGTGTAAAGAGGACTTACTTCACCATCATCTTTTACAAGAAACAGTCAACGAATGGGTCTCTGTGAAAAAGATGAACACATCACATGAATGACGAACGCTAAACATTTCAAAAATGCTCATCTGTATATACGCTAAACCGGGTCAACCGTCTATTTCTCGTTCAGAATGTTTTGAACGCCCCCAAAAAAGGAGAGAAAATTCGTTTTCCTCTCTCCACCCCCGCTTTTATTTCAAACCCGATAAGAGATAATCCTGGTGGGAGAAAAATAAAAAACTTTCTCTATCTCATGCATCATTTTGTTAGACGTTTCCAAACCGCTTCCAGAGAAAATGGTGGGAAGGGAGGGAATTTGAAGAAAAATTTGAACGGTTGTTCCACCTCCAAACGTCCAACCCTAACAGTTTTCACTTCGGGCAATGATTCGTTAGGAACAAGGAAATAAAATTTTCCTTACCCCCGCCCAGCCACTTCTAAATAAAAAAATTGAACCACCTCCAGTTACTTAGCTGAATTGCTAACATTTGGGACAAAACGACTTCACTTCTTTTGTTGGTGTTTGCATGAATAATTCCTTGGCATGGGAGAAAAGGAAGCAACGATGCAACCCATGAACGGATTCTTTTTTTGACTACTCTTCCGATTATTATCGGAATAGACGATCACATTGGCTAGTCGAATGTTCGGAACCCCAGTTTCCAACGGAATTTGTTAAAGTGACGGCTGGTGGATGGACGGTAAGCTGAGACGGGATGATCTTCAACTTTCATTCATTAACGTCTAAAAAAGAAAATTAATTTTTGTTGTCACGTTTTGGCAGATCTAAGACAAAAAACAGCTAACTAATCTTGCAGAAATGTCTCGAAAATTTTTAAATCCTAGCGAATACACAATTAAACAGATTTTTGATTCATACACTCTCGAAAAGAGAAAGAGGGAATTGTTGTTCCAATACTCGGAGAGTGATTTCAACGTATCCGAAATGATAACAACAAAAGACTAGATAGGGAGAGAAGTACACTCTAGAGGCTGAAGCTCTTGAAAATGTCGTTTCTTGATTATTTGAGTTGAGACAATTCCCCTCCGTCAGCGCTGAAAATAATCTTCTTAATTCCTCCTAATTCTTAAAGCTGACTTCCTCTCACCTCCTTACTCTCAAAGCACCTAACAGACTCAAAAGACTTATCTGAATCCTGCAAGTCGATAACCCAAGTATCGGTTTGTTTTTCTGAAAAATTCCAATAAATCTAAAAGAATATATAAAAATTTAGGTCGATAACCCATAGGAATTAAAGTTTGTCTCAGAGACCCTCTAGGGAACTACAGAAATCAACCAAACATGTACCGGGCAAAAGCCAATTCAAATTCGAATTGCATCAAAGACAAGATTGTAGGGTCCACATCCCCTAAATCCTTGGCGCTCAAACTGCAGCCTGCCAAGCTCTCTTGAGTGGCCCAGTGGGAAGCAATTGAGTGAAAATTAGTGAAAGGTCGATTTCTTATTTTTATGTCTGAATTCTAGAACATAGCACCAGACCAGTAACAAAATGTTCGGGATTGTGCACCCATGTGGAATTTGAACCACAGCCCTTGGAATGGTAGGCTAGTATTCTAACCTCTCGTATATCAGTCCCCCATAATTTCCTTTATTTATTTTATATCGTATAACATAAAATGATGGCAGCGTATTTTCGAACCCTAGCCTCTGACCTATAACAATTTCTAAAACTCCTTATATATAAACAGAACCCCATCCAGAACCCCATTCGGACTTACGCGATCCAATTGTGGGGGCTTCAAATCAGTCATAACAAAACAAAAATTATTCAAAATGTCGTTTGCAATATTCTTTTTCCTCAGAAAAAAAGAAGAATATAAATAATTACGTATAAAGAAGCATAAAAGAAACAAAATACAAACAACAGCAAAACACCGAGCGGAAAAGAATTTCTCATAAAGAAAGGAAAAAGAAAAGCTCGTAACGAAAAAAAGATTTACTGATTAGTCACTTTTCCTTTCATCTTCTGACCTCTGTCTTCCTCTCCGTTGCTCAGCACTCAACTCCAAACTCATAAATTAAAAGAAAAAAAAACAATTTTCCGCTTTCCCGTTCGCTCGAATGGAAAATTGAGTTTTTTTATTAACGTTATCGAAATAACTCTCAATTTCTACCTGTCAATGTTAATCTCGTCATTTTCGAGAGGGAAATCGAAATAGAGGGGGAAGGTTGGGGGGGTTGGTTGAAGTTCCTCCCAAACAGGAACGATTCCTTTATCCCGAAAGATTTGCAACAGCCATTCAAATTTTTCAATTTTCCTCCCCGCCACCTGCCTCCCACTCCTTAGCTTCCTCCGCGAAAGAGAGATAATCGATAAAATGTTAACCGTCCCGCGAATCCGTCGTTAACGAGACAACCCCAACTAACCCATCTCCAACTGAGGAGAAAGTAAAATTGACATTTTCTTTTGGTCGACATATTTTTTGTGACGTTGCGACAAAAGATCTCTCACTCTCTCTCTCTCTCTTAGAAGAAATAGAACACGTACTTTTATGAAAAGATCCATCTCTGGTTTTGATTGAGATTCCTTCTTTTGTCAAAGAGGTTCGGACTGGTATGAGGAAGAAAAAGATAATACTATAAGAAACTCGCTGATCTGTTTGAAAACAAATGAAGTAAGGAGAAAGAAAAGGAGGAGTTTTCAAGAGTTTCTCCTTGTCAATGTTTTTCCTATTCTCTGGTATTTCGGTGTTATAAGCTTTCTTCAGAAAAAAAAAACTCAGACCGATTTTCCGAGTACGTTTGGAACCTTAATGTAAAAAAAGGGAAAAAGGGTTTTCTCCTTTTCCCTCCAGAATGACCGTTGCGGTTATCGCCAAAACAGTATTTCTTCCACGTATCATTTTTGAGGGGCTCGGCGGACTGATGTGAATACGTAGAGGACTCTACCTTTCTTTTGTCTGCTCCGTGCGTTCTGTTGTTCATAGAAAATTTGAAAGGAGGTCCAAGCTCGGGATTCGTCTGCGAATGTCTTATTACACTGTAGAGACTAAGATTCGGATCGAATTCTTCAATTAGCGGTCCTCTCCACTGAGTCCAAGCTGGAAAGTACGCTAGAGTATGTTGAGCGTTGTATTTTTCAGCTGGGCAGTGCTCCCAATGGAGTGACTCTAATTTTCTTATTTTGAAGGGGAAGTGCACAAAACACCCAAAGACCCAGTATTTCGAATTTAGTATATTGTGGTAACTGCACGAAAGCTTTGACAAACTCGACTCGGCCAGGTGAAAAGCTCGCAGGTTTTAACCTAAACCCCCGGCCCTCTTTAAACATTCGTTACGTCGGGCGAGTGGTTTAAGGTTGTGTGTTAAAATGTTGCCAACAGCCATATTTCTGTTGGAACCTAAGTAAAATCTATTTCAACTCGCCAATTTCAATTAAGAGTGTTTCGGGCGCGGAAATCAACGTAAGGCGAAGAGGTAAAGCCGAGACACAAAAGATTCAGTCGAGTCAGTAAATTTTCTAACATTTCTCCCACTCCTAAACCAAAATTCAGATGTCGATGAGCTTAGAGAAAGCAAGAAACAAATAACATCCATTCACAGCAACAGCGTTTCCAAAATACCTAACTGACTTGACTTATTGAAAAACAAGAGGGTAAACATAAATGAATAAAAATAATAAGGAAAACCCGGAAAAGCACCAAATAAGACGACAGAACAGAGAAAAGGGAAAAGCGGGATGAAAAAGGAATTTATTTTACGGGTCAATGAACAAAGGACGAAGGAAACAAAGGAACCCAATCAAGTCTTTTATCGGAAGAAAAACGGAAAAACCTGAGTGAGGAGGTGAGGAAGGGGAAGGACGAAAAGGAAGAATTAAAGATGCAAAGCGAGCAAAAGGTGGATAGAAGCAAGGGAAAGGAAAATAAAACAAAATAAAAAATATTCAGACCAGCGTTTGAAAGCTTATTTTTAGAAAAACCATAAGCTTTGAACAGGAAATTTTTTCTGTCGCACCTTCCTCTCCTCCTCCTCTTCTTATTTTCCTTTTCCACTCCTCCCAACGCCTTCAGATTTAGGGCTTTTAAAGTTTTTGCCTTTAAAGAACCTTCTTCTACTGCTTCCACCTCAATTTAATTTCTCTTTCTTTCTCCTTTCTTCTCCTCTTCTTCCTCATCAAAATGCATAAAGTTTAATTGAAGACAAAAAAGAGAGAACAAGGAGAGGAGAAACGAAGAAGAGGAAAAAAAGTAGAATATACCAGTACACCAGTATACCTGCCTGAAAGGAAAAGTGAACCTTGTCTTCTCTTCTTCAAACTCCAGCCTTTCTTTTTCCACCTCTTTGCCTTTCCGACTTCCATGAATAACCTTGCAACTGGTAAAAAGTTGGCAACATAAAGGAATGATCAGGTGTTAGAGGAAAAAACCGAGTAGAATTTCATTTCTGAAACTTTCTGCATATCTTTCATTTACGTCATCGATCACCCAAAGAAAAACAAAAGAAGGCAAGAAGGATAGATGAAGAGATCAATCCCTTTGAAATGGATGAGGCGGTGATGTTGAGATGTCTGTTATTGCTTTCTCAGTTTCTTTATTTTAAATACCAGGGAACAGAACAAAAAGATCAGAATGAAATGAGGTCAAAAAGAAAAGCAAAAAAGTCAAGGAAACCTTGTGAGAAGAAATGTAAAGGAAAGAATTCATGAAAAACAGTGGGAAAACTGCTGTTGGAGGATTAGCAAAAGTTTTTTTTGTTTAACCTTATCGATGTTGAGAGAGAAAGTTTTGCTGCTGGCCAAACTCAATCAAAAACTAAAACTGCAGTTTTATGGCAATTTCTTCAAGTTTCTCTTTCTCTTTTTTTTAAATTAAAAAAATAGCGGAGGGCGTGGGATGAGAGGGAGGAGGGTGGTATAGTCCTGGCACGTGTTTTTTTAAGCGATCTGACTGCTAGCACGGCTGAGTGGAAATTAGCCAGAAAAACCCAGAAATAATCTTAGTATCGAAAGTCTTCTCTAGATATGACAGACATACAACAGTAAACAAATTTTGATGGAAACATTTCGTGGAAAATAGAAGAAACAGAAGAAAGGGTTTCCAAACCAAAGAACAGTCTTTCTGAGGAGGAGGGCATAGTTAAGGAATCGAACTCAAATATTGACTTGAACAAAGCTGGAGAGGACCGAAAGGAGGCTGACTCGGAACTCGAGACTTCTTCATGAAGTTTCGGTTGTTTCGTTTCCCCTTTTCGCTGAAAATCGACCGCCATTAATTTTAATGCCCTACATCAAGATTAAAATCTCGAAAATGGGAGCTCTATATTCGAAATGAACTTTTCCTTCATTAAAAGACATGATTTAAATTTTAATTAGGAGATGCTTTCGCCCTCTCTTGACCTCCTCTCTACCACCACCACGTCCTTTTCCTTCCTCTGTACTGCCACACCCTCCGGCTCTGTGTTTGTGTGTGTGTGTCGTGTCCGCCCGATTTTTATTTCGTTCTATCTTCTCACTCAAAGACCTCTTCAATGCCCTTTTCACGCGTCTCGCTTGCCCTTGTTTTGATTTTAGTTTCCATCCCTTTCTTCTCCCCTCGTCCTCCTCATCTGACTTTCCTCAATGCCTTCAGGGATGGTTTATATAGCCTTTATTTTGACAAACTGACGTAGTTTCCGGTTTCCTCTCCTCATCCTTTTTGACGTAGTATCGAATGATTCAGAAGTAAAACCAAGTGTCAAGTTGAGTGTGTTTCTTGGTAATGATACCTTGATAAGTCTTATTTAAACAAATTGGATAATTTTTTATGTTAGCCCTTAAACATGGTCAGATCGATATATCGTTCGTGGTAACCAATTAATATTTTGTGCCTTCTTTGATCTCTCTTTTCATTTACCTTTCCCTCAAGTTTTTCCAGGGTTTCGAGTTTTTTGTTGTTTTTCTTCCAAAGTGTCGCATTTCACTTTGTAGGTACGGAACCAACCAGCGTATATAGGCCCTACTTTTTAAATTAGTGTAAAATGGCACAAATATGTACATGAGTACCAATGCTTAATTTTTAAAAATTTTATTATTACTTTTTTAATGTTTCTCCAATCAGTCAACCCACCTTATTCCTTTAGGTGGGTAACAAAAACGTCGTTAAAAGTTCTGCCAAAGGAATCATGTGCATCATTTCCAATCTTTGACTAAGCGTCCAGAAGTTAGGACTTTTAAAAATACTGACCTGTTAATAGACCCCTATTGATGGTTAAAAGAAAGAAAACGTTGAAAATACCACTCAGAAAAGTCGTCTAGAAACATAATGCTGACCAGTCTCCTTCCCACATTAGTTGACAAATCCTGTCGAAATCAACGTCGCAAATTGAACAATATACAAAAGTAAACAAAGAACATTTTGCGTAAACAAAGTTACATTTTCAACATTTCTAAAATAGACGAAAAAATACTCGACCGATAAGTCCACCGCCTTCACACAAACAACAATATCCAAAAATATCTGAAAACAAAACTCGATAAAACCGATACATGTTTGCCGAGGGTGTTACAACCTCCTTTCTCAATATTTCCGACATTTTTATACTTAATTTACTGCCGCCTAAAAAGTCGATAAATTATTATAATTTTTTTTATTAAACTTGTTAAACTTTATTAAAAAATTTATGTTGAAAATAAATCAACCGGATGAGGTATGAGTTATCTTTAATGTCTGTTTCAGGGGCAGCCATTCTTGAATCGCTTCCTTCTTCGTCCACCCCTGTTCCTCTTCATCTAAAACCTTAACCTCTTTCGAAACTTTTTCTCATGACATCTTTGCCCCTCATTCTTGTAAATCCGAAATTTATTAACGAGATCATAAAAAATGAATTCGTCTATTTTATGTACAACATATAATTGAGAAACATATCGCGTACGCGCGTGTAAAGACGTTTTAAAAGCCCTGCCATAAATAAATTTTTTTAGGAAAAATATTTCTTGAAGAACACTCGGGAAGAATCGGCCATTATTGCATTTATACGGTCAGGAACTGCTTCAATAAATTTATACTTCATACGAAAGGGGGTGTTTCGGGTGGACTGGTAGTCTTGGGTGTTTATCTATCATGCGTTCTCAGGTTTTTGGAGAAATTTAAAGAACTCACAAAAATACTTTTATTGTACTTCCATTAAAAATCAAAAGCACATTGAAAGCTCAACTGACATTATCCAGGTACTTGTCCTACCTAACTAAAGAAAAAAAAATGTTGCCAGGCAAAAGATCATCACCTCACAAAAAGAATAAATAATATGGTGCTTTAGTCACCTTATTAGCTGCGTAGTTTTATGATTTAGCAGCTTCTTTTTTCCCCATGTCAACTGCCATCTGTCTCTAAGCGAGACATTTTTTAATTGGTCTGGCTTAAATGAGCTTTATATCCAGGGTGCAGACCAGTGTCTCATCCCAGGAATAGGATAAAAGTATGCGACTGGAAGAGCAGTCTAAAGGATGGGATAAGAGTAGGGATGAAAGATAGTGTCGCGGCCGAGCGTAACTTCGTTGGTTCACTATCCAGCTGAGATGTGCGATTTGCGATTGAAGAACCGAATGTGCGGCCCTAGGAGAGATAATTGAAACGAAAACTTACCCTTATTAGTCCAGGTCTCGCCTTGGTAGCTGAAACGGGGAAGAGGATGGGAGAGATAGGAACCCCGTACAGCGTACCATTATCCGGACGTTTAGTCTAAGGGTAGTTTTAATTGAGAGCGGGAACACTTTGTAATACTCTCTCACTACCGAACGAGAATGAATACGAGACTTTTCTTAACGAGCACTTGAACGAGACTTTACTATTGGAGAATTTGAATGAACAGTACTCAATCATAACATACACGAGACTTAACTTTCCGAGAGTCAGCATGAGGTGTGGTTCGTCAAGAAGAAATGAGGCGGAAGGATTGGGTTGCACCGCCAGTCGGGAGGAGTATATGAGGGAGAATCTGGCGATTTCCTTCTTTACGATGAGAATCGCCAGATCCTTGCAGATGATGGAGTTAGGAACGAACCATTGAGCCTTTACCATGATTCGCAAGGTTTTGGGCTGGAAACATTCCAGGATTTCCAGGTTGGAATTGGCGGATGAACCCCATAGGTTCAGATGCGTTTGAAAGCATCTTCTAAGTTTGCAATAATTTTCAATCGAAAATATAAGCTATATGTCGCGCAACATGGCTCTTTGTAGGTAGTTTTTGTAGTGGATAGTTCCCCACAATCACCCACAACAGATGATCAGTTTCAGTGCAGCCTGGAACTTGCCCTTGAAACCCTTTATAGCGTTGATCATTGACCACTCACTCTGATACCTGTTGACAATCCGTAATCCACCATTTACCAGCATCCGCTCGAGTATCTTGCTGAAACCTCTGAGCTTGCTCAGATATCAGATAATCTGTGGGGTCGTCTGTTGCTTAGCTCCTACCCGTAAACTCCACACGTCAGATTTTATATTTCATTACAGTATTTCAGACTCTATATTTGAATCTAACATCACAAGTTATTGCAAATAAACATATTTTTCATAATATTTAATAATCGGAAGTAGTCTTCTCAATCAACAACACAAGACGTAAATCAAAAGATTCAATGAAACTGTAATAGAAGAAGAAAACTTGAAGGATATCTACATGTTGTCGACATTTTTCCCTCACTGAAAAGGAGAGACGATCGCTTTGTAGTTACCTCAAACGCCGCCTTAGAACTTTCCCTTAAAACCTTTCGCTTTAATTTAATTGAATGAGAACCTTTTTCCAGGGCAAAACTTAATAGAAATTTAAAACAATATTTTACGCGGGATTTTCTTAAATTCACCTTTTTTCTCAAAACCAACCAACTCTTCTTCTTTTCTTTTTCCACCCCCATTCCCATCCCCTCCTTCTTCACCTCTTCTTCTTACTCCGCAATTTCGGTGAGACGTCTTCATAAATTTCTCTTCACTTGCTCTCCTCCCTATCTCCTTTTAACAAAGACAAAAAAATCCCGAAACCACGTTTTAATGGTCTCCTATCATTCAAGCTCATTACGTTATGATACGTTCACTAAATAAATAAATAAGAGAGAATGCCGTTGTGAAAGTTTTAGAGAGAGCTATAATGAGAGAAGAAAGTAACTCTAAATCCGCTCTAATCCTCCATCCTACAGCAAATATAAATGAAAGTTTGACTATCTTTTAAAACCTAAAAAATTGGGAAGGTTCCTCCTTCCAATCAGACAAACTAACTTAGAATAATTTTGTTAGTTTCAAAGTGGGTTAAGGGTTAGAGTTTTTTAGCCTTTAAAACTCCATTATCATCCCTCAAACTGTGCCATCCGGTCTAATGCATCTATGACTTGGATTTCTTGTATTAGCAGTCCTTATATTATCACCTTATATTCTCATAAGGGAATGTTTTCACACCTGATCCAACTATCTGTACACAAGCTTAATTAAACTAACTTTCGATCAGAAAGAGCTTTTCACTTCTCACTTCTCTTCAACCTGTTCACCAGACATTAAGCACACACAAAACACGATTACTAGAGAAAGTCATTAACATTGTGTAAATAAAATAAATGAACACGGTACTCAAAAAAATTAAGTTATTAAAAGGCGGGAAAACAAGGTGATGACGCTCTCAACCTTCATCAAACTAACTCCGCCCGACTTAGAAGATTTCAAGCTTTCCCCATCCATCATCTTAAAAACAACAACAAGCCAGATCTCACTTATGCTAATCCCACTAATCAAATTCTTCCTGCAAAATTATTGTCGTCAAAGAACCCTTTGGGGGAGGAGGGATGGCGGGGGAAGGAGAGAAATCGGTGTCATTAGCCCATTTTCAAAATCGATTTCCTTCTCCAATGAAAAACCCCCGATCTCGAGTTCAAAGGCCGAATTCCAAAAGCTCGGATTCTCGTTTTAAAAGCAATTTGCGTTCTTCAACCCCGCTTCTCTTCTTCTCCTCATTTACCCTTTTCCTGTTGTCATGCGAAATCCGAAGAGGAAATATTAGGACCTTGCTCAGCACTTGAACCCATTCGCCTGGGAGAAAGAGAGAGTGAGGAAGAGGAGGTGCATGAAGCACACAGAGGAGAAAGAGAAAACCTTATTTCCCTTCGCATTAATCACTTTCTTCGCCTCGTTACACTTCGGATGCTTGGCAACTGGTTTTTAGGATTGGAAAGGGTGTCGCCTGCCAGGAAAACCCCTTAGGAGGGGAAAGGATTGTGAGGGGGTAGCAGGAGAAAATCGCGATGTTTGCGTATCTGTCTGCAGAAGCAAACAAAGAAATTGCAAACAAATCTTTCTCCGGTTAAAGTGACCACTAAATGGTAATGTTCGATGAAATGTAAACATTTCAAAAATTTTATTTTTATTCTGTTGCCATGTTACTGATCTTCACTGATCAAATTCATCATACTTGAAATGGGAAAAGTTTTACAAGTAAACTGAAATTCATTCCTGGAGAACTATTTTTGAAAGGAACGTGTATTTTGATTGTCTCAGTTTTTAACTGCGTTTGCAAAACTTGGTTCCAAGTCCTCGTAACGACCCTTTGGGACACTCCCTAAACGGTCAATTTTCCTCACTTTTTTTAACAAATAAAAAAAGCTGGATTTTTCTTTGTGAAACTTTTTTTTCACCTTAGTGAGCTCAGCATAAGATGTGATAAAGCTCTGAGTTTAATTCTTACTTGTTTACTTATTTTACGTCCTCACAGAAACTCTACCACTTACCATTCAGAAACCCACTGTCGCAGTCATTCTGTCACGTCTAGAAATATGAATAGAACGTAGTTACGAAGTCTAACATTCTGTATCCTGGCAGAGCACGACAGGACACGCCCAAGAAAATGCTCCTCATGGTCAATCGAATGGCAGATATTTCAGGAAACTTTTGAGAACCTGAACCTGGATAGACTTTTTTCATTCACGACCCCATTTATGATTGCGATTTTTCTGGCGACCTCATATAAATATAAAAGAAAGATAAATAAATATTTTTTGGGGATTTACTTATTAGGTAACAATATACATATACAGTACATATGAAAATATATAGTTTTAGAAACATACAAAAATCTAAAATTAAAAATTGCACAAAAGTTGCGAAATTGTATTTATTATATCTACAAAAACTTACATGCCCTATTTTTGAGTCACTATTGACTATATGACTATTATTGAGTCACTGTTAGTTTGAGTCACTCGTAAACTTTTTGTGCGTGAAAGCATTCTAACCTTAGTTTTTGAACTATTGTGTGAGTGTGAGTCAGCAAAAACACACATCTAGATGTTATAGAATCCATAGTTTAAGAAGCCCTGTCATAGACGGACTGCTAAAATTGCAGAAGAAGTGACAGGTTTTAGAAAGAAAAGAGGACGACGAAGGCGAATGTCAAGGACAACAAACAAGGAAAAAAATGATTAGACTTCTTTTTTTCAGATGAAACACTCACACGAAGACTCAGACAAAATGACTGAGGGCACATTAAAGTTATGGCAGACAGCCGGGTCTTCTGACTCCTCAACAGTTACACAAATTGCACAAAAAAAGTATATGTACTGAATTGGTGTAAATCTTATGTAGGATTTAAAGTTAAAAAGAAAATAACCAAAGGTAACTGAACCACATAAAAAAGAACTAAGTATATCGAGAAATTAGTTGAATTTAGTTATGTGAAAATCATTTTGCTTGAAAACGCAACGTAAATTGAAGTCATTAGTATAATTTTAGATTTAGGAATTTACCTCTCCTCCTTTCTCCTAAATTTCATTGTCACTCTTAAAAACCATTAACGTCAGCCAACCTAAAATCAATTCCCAGAGAATCTTCCCGAAAACGTTTTTGGATATCATCGGACAGGCTAATGCAATAGGAACCGATCAATCTTTCCTCAATTCTCTCGCTATCACTCCCTGCCCTACTTCTCTTACCGTAATGCTGATGACCGCACATTTAAATTTTCTAGACAACCATCAACATTAGCGTTGATGCATTGCCTCCCCTTAGACATAAACTCGGTTAAACTGGGGCGCAACCAAAAACGAAAATGCGAGAATTAAAGGGAGTAGGAGAAGGAGCTTGCGTTCAGCGGAAAGAAATCTAAAAATATTTTACACGTCATACATAAAGTTATAACTTGTATGAGTCAGATGACAAGAGAAAAGTGAAATGTGTTTGTCGTGAAAGTCTCGATTGAAGGGATTTACGAAAGCTGTCAACTTCTAAAATTAGTCCCGGAAAGTTTCCTCCAAAGGTATGACGGACTGGAATTGGTAACAGTTAGGAGTGCTTTACCTTCTCCCTCTCACTCTGTGAGTGTGTATGCGTGTGGGAAGGAATGTCACATCTCTGTCGATTTGTCACTAGAAAGAAAGCATGACAAAATTTTAAAAATCGGCCATTTAAAATCTGAGCCTAGTAGAGAGAGAAACAGCAAATAATCTCCGCGAGAACCTGAAACCATTTCTAACAGTCAGAATCAATTTTCCTGAAAAATTCTCTTCCCAATACGACACTAGAAACCAACTTTGCCAAAAAAAAATTACCACAAGCATAACTTTTTTTTTTAACAAAGGAAAACAAAAAAACGATTGAAAGCTTTTCCAAACGAGCAGACAAAACAAAACAAAAAAGCTCAGGGCGAAGCTTTTAAGCCAAAGTTTCGTTGAATTAATCCTCTCTCTTACTTTGATTTAATTTTTTAAAAATTAAACTCAAAGGAATGTTAACCGCGACAGTATTTGAAGTCCCTTTTTTTTAAAAATAAGCCTGATAATCGGCCCAAAGCTCTATAAATATAAATAATTGTACCTGAACTGCATTTAAACTAAATAGTTATTTCTCTAACAGTAACATTGGTTGGTACCGCTTTTATCTATTAGCAGTTACACCGCCCCGTTCACTCAAACCACACCATATGTAAAATAGTATATATTTTGTATAATAAATATGTATTTTTTACTACTAGGTAAATAATTTAAATGGGAAGAAAGAAATAATGCTAAGAGCAGAGAAGAGGAAGAAAGATTTTAATAAAACAATTATGAAAGCTTCGTTGAAAGATAATTTGGCACCTTGCACCGCTCTTTTTGCTTGTGGAGTAATTAAGCAAAAGTTAACTAGAGGAATAGGAAAAGAAACCTGTTTTCCTTCTCTCCCTCCTCCTTCTTTAACCCCATCTCCACGCTCATCTACTACCTTTCCTATTCCTCGCCGAGGTTTCTCTTCTCTTTTCCTAGATGAAGCTTTCATCAACCTCTAAAATTTTTCATACTTTCAGCCAATTTTTATGAAGAAAAACTCAAAAATCGTCTCATTCTGTTCCGCTCGTTTTCCACCCTCCTTTTCAACCCCCTCCACTTCCCCGTCTCTTCTTTTCTCTTTTAATTTCTTCCTTCTCTTGGTTTTTCGTTGAAATGACTTCCTCGAAAAGCTTAAAATGTTCATTTCCAGCGGTAAACTTGAATTAAAATAATTGAATATGATCCCCAAAACGATAAAGAAACTCATCGAGTTTTCCAAAAACGCGGTTTTCCGGCCTTTATTCTTTCTGTTCCTACAGAAGTAGTTCCCTTCGTCTTCCTAAAAGGTAAGAAAAGGTTTTTCATTTTCCCATATTACTCTCCTTCTCAGAAACCTGCTTTCAATTTCTTTTCTTTTACTCTCTCTTTATACGCATCATGAGGAAGACTCACAAATTTCTAAACTTTCAAAAAAAGCTCGTCAATTTGTGACTACACTAATCTAGTTAATAAAACTTCAAACACTTTCTGCCTTTCTTCTAATGTGAGACAATTATTGTTTGTCTTTGTTAAGTGATGGACAGAGTTAAAGACAAATCAAAAAAAAAACCTTTTTAGGTTTTTGTCTTAGGATTAAACTAATTTTCATCTTTGATCGTGTCTGTGTCATTTTGCATTTTATTTTATTTTTATTGCATCTTCGAACCGGTTGTCAAATCGATCATCGACAAATAACATCTACAGTCGGGTTAAAAAGAAGAAATACTAACACTAATAATAATAATGAAAATGGTGTGCTCTACAGGAACTTTAGGCTCATTTCAGTCATTTAGTCATTAAAAAAGAGGTTTGAGCATCGTTTCTAGGTTTTCGTGTTGCATCCTGCTACGTGTAACCCAAAGGTTTTTGCTCACCCTTTCATTTTTCTACAAATTCTGATTCTTGGTCCTTTTTAAAGTTCTAATCTATCACAGAGAAAATTTTCTCCTCTTATCTTATTCTAAGTTTTCGCGACTTGTGTTCAAAATATAATACTTACAGTTGAGTTTTAATAGCGTTTTCCATCCTTTTTGGCTATAACAGGATTCTGTAGGAGGATTTGAACTCGCGACTGTAACTTTTTAGTCTGGCACTTAACCACTACACCACTGTCCTCCCATAGTATTCAAAATGTAAATGAGTACAACTATTAATACTAGGCTGCTTAGGCGAAAATCAATTCAATTTTATATAGGGGCAAGTTCGATAAAGTCTAAACTGGGAGAAAATTTTTGTTTATTTTAGAGAAAGAAGTCTGCCAGTTTACCAGCCATTTGCGCCTCTTGTTAGAGAAGGAAGAATTTATGCATGAAAAGGCACTGGCTAAACTCCCAAATTTGGATAGGGTGAAGAAACGAGATTTTAAACTAGAAGGAAGAGAAGGGAAATTTTTAGGAATTATACGTTTATTGAATTTGGAGTGTTTATTTGACCAGAGGGTATTTTTTGCCTCATATTGCTTCATCATCCTGCCCTTCAACCTTTAGATTAATATTTTCAGAACAGGAGTTGCTGTTGTTAGAAAAGTCCTTTTTATTTTTTTCTTCCTTGTTTCAACATTTTTACATAAGCTTTTTCAAATTTGAAATCAAAAGCTCTAAATATTAGCTTGTTAATGACAGATACTATTATTACTTTGAGTTAAAATTAACTCCTTATTAATTCTCCTACGCTATACACTTTATAATTCAGTCCGAGAATTCGTGTTTACACTTATTTCATAAATAATGCACTTTTTTTTTATACTCCAAATCAACCGTCACCTGGTGTCAAAATGAAACACCAAGTCGTTTTTGGTCGTATGGAAAGGTTTCACTTATGGTTAAGACCAAACATCAAAACTTCCGAAGCGAACGGAAAAAAGGAGGAAAAACGAAAATAAAGAAGTGAATGGAAGGAAGATTAGATGAAGGGTATATGAATTCATTGATGACTAAGGGAATCGTGGAGCAGAATTTAGACGTCTGTGGTGGTAGTATTACAGTAGAGTTTATACAAAAACCGGTAAAAGCTCTGGAAGTAAGATAGTATACGACTAGCAGTGGCACATATTTTAGATTCAGGAGCTCCCCACCTCCTGTCCCAGGCAACGAAGGGCTGCTGCATTCGCATGTGCAAACACAGACCGAGAAAAACTATTTTAAGGCTGGTTGTAGGGCGTTGTGGGGAACCTTTAGAGGAGTGATAGCATGACTGAAGTAGAGAGAGTAGTACTACGAGGAAGTGAAGGATCTAAATAGGATCAGAATAGACGAAATAGATCATATTCAACTAAAGAAAGGCAGTAATATACATTGTGTTATAATATATTATTTGATAAATTGATGAACATTATGTGTGTTATTACTCGTTTATTTATATACAGATTATGTATATTATATGTAATTTAACTGTGTTTTGTGTTAGTTTCATATCGCTAGAACGCGTTATTATATATTAATATAACATTATTTAAAATGGGAAAAATTGCTTCGAGATACGATTTTTTTGACATACGACGATAATCACAGAACGAATTAAATTCGTATCTTAAGGTGCCACTTTACTTTATTATTAGCTCATAAGAAGCACGTAAAATAATTTTAATGAGATAATTTCTGCAGGTAATCTGATAAATAAGACGAAGCGAAGAACTGAACAAAAAATTTCAGAAAGTTGAAAACTTGTCTGAACCTATGCTTGAAATCTAAAGATAGCCTAAAGAATAGGGAAGAAGTGTTGAGTGTGGTAAAGAGACAAATTGGGTGACTACCAAACAACCAAAAAGAAAAGGAGGGAAAGTTGAATGACCTTGAGCAGAAGTACTGGATGCTTTGAACGTCGTTGTGTACAAGGAATGACTTGTAGACCAAAATAAAGAAATTTCACGAACAGAAGTTTAAGTCGAAAGCTACGGAGGTAGGAAAAATTCTAAATAAAGCGCGCTATAAAACATTTTCTGTTAAACTTTTTCGAAAAGCAAAGTCTTGAGAAGAAGACCATCAATCAAATTTGTTCTGTCTGGGGAGAAAGTCCCTTCAAAAAAATTTTCTTTTTTTTCTTCTTCTTTCTTCTTGTTTTTTATCTTTCCTTATGTTTTGTTTCCTTTTCCTTCTTTTTACTTCTTCTCCTTTCTGCTTTCTCATCTTTTTTCTTTTCTCCTTTTGTATTTATTTTCTTCAGACCTCTTTTTATGTTATAATTTTCTTTTTTCAATTTTCCATTCCTTCTTCCTTTTTCTGTGTTTCTTAGCATTTGGTATTTTTTTCAATCTTCCCTCTACTTTTGAATCCTTAAATTTCAGTTTAACTTTATTTTTTATTTTCTTAGGACGTATTATATAAATACAGTCACAAACGTGAAAGAACGTCGAGAGCTTTTTTAAAAAAGCAATAAACTACTTCTTCAAGTTTAAGAAACCCCGATTTGTGACACTTAGATTATATTTTAAATCTTTTTCATTTTCTTTTCAACCACAAACCGTAGTTTTCCCTAGAATACTCGTTTTGACTTGAGTTTACGTCTAGGATTTTGGTTCCCAAAATGAAACGTTTATTTTTCCCTTTCTGGGGTTTTAAACTTTTGCTGTCTTTATTGTTTGAAATTTACTTTTCAATTAAAGATTTTTTTTTCCCTCTATTTTCCTTTCGCAACAGAGTTGAACGTCTTTCTTAACAGTTTTCCTGTCAGTTAACTTATTTCTTTTTCATCATATTCACGTCAGATTTCTGTTCGCTTAATTTCTCATTGGTTTTCAGTTATAATATCCCGTCTTGCGAACATGTTTCATTCTTATGATAGAGTTAAAATTTTTGCGGGTAGTTTCCTCGACGGAAAAAATACTAATAAAATAATTTTTTGGTCTCTACAGTCTGCCTAAGATTAGAAATAAACAAAATCTTTCACAGGTAAAAACTTGTCTAGTTCGAACGATTTGTCAAGTTCTAGCTTTGGGTATCGTCAGTTAATTGATTGACGTTTTCATTTTTTTAACGGTCACAAAAATTCAGTCAAGGATTGTAAGCGACAAATTTTTTCCCCGGCTAATTATCATCTGTCTTCACTTTTTTAAAAATTATTTTTTGTTTCTTTCATTTTTATTCTTGGTTCACTTTTCGATTGACTGTCGCGGGAGTCAGAAGTCAACGACGGTGGACTGTTGTTTTTAGTCCTTCCCGCTTGTGGCTTCCAGGATAGGTTCCGTCTTTAATATTTTTTTTTATAAAATCAAATAGTTTGCTTATTATTATTTTTGTATGTGCTGCAGTAGGCACGAAGTTAAATATGTAGAAGAATAAACTAATAAATTAAAACTCTAACGGGCGGAATATTTTGAAAGGGGGCCGAACTCACCGTTGCCTACCACCTGGCCGGGGGTAGAACTACAAAGAAATCTACTACAAGGCTCGTTTTGGAAGATTTTCAACTCTTCCTGATTTTTTTTTAGATTGCTCTTGCTTCCTATACTCTTTCCGTTCTGTGTCTTTTTCTTTCTTTTATCCGGATTGTGATTTCTCCTTTTCTCACACGTACACTCTGTATTTCTTATTATTATTCTGCCGCTCATGTCCAATTTAAAAATCTCACTTTGGGATTTTTATGTATTAAACCACAACAAGAAGCTAAAAGTTGTTCTAACTTCTGGGTCAGGTTTGGGTTAAAAACAAAATTAAAAAAAAATTTTCAAAGACAAAGCAATTCCAACAACCTTTTCGAATCTGTCAGTCGGATCATTGACTATCCTCGCAAAGTCATCCATCACGTGCACAGTTTGTCTATCAACGCAATTCCGAACGATTCCCTTAATCCTTTTTTAATTTTTATTTTATACTTTCATGAGTTAAAATCAAAGAGGCTTTATAAAATCAAAATTACATGTTGTAACAAATTTTTCTATAAACAAAAAACCTAATCGCATTCGTGCCCTAGTCAACGCCCCTTTTCTCTCTCAAGTAAACAGTTTTAAAAAAGCTTTTGATGAGGGAAGACCTTCCTAAAAATTTAAATTTGAATCCCGAAAATAAAATACATGAAAAACGTTCCGAATGAATTGGTGAAACTAAAACCCGATATACAAAAAATCTCTCTGTGTCTAAAATCTGGTTAAATAGATCCGAGAGCGAGCTTTTTAAAAATTTCACTAAAAATTTGTTTTTTTTTTATTTGGTTATAGGCAATAAAGAGTCAAGCATACACGCACAAACAAGAGATGAAATTGCAATTTTGGGAGGTAGAAACAGAGAGTGAAAGAGAACGAAAGGGAGGAGAAAAACTCATTAGATCCATCAAAGGAGATTTGATTTTGTGGAAACGTTCATACGATTTAAAAACTGAATAATAAATACGAGTCTTACCAGAATGATTCAGATGATCCTTATCCAAAACATTCGTGTATCTGAGAATGAGAAAATACAAACAATACACACAAAAATCACTTCACTCAATTAATTGGAAGGGAATGTGTACCTGAAGTCGAATGTTCGGAAATAATAAAAAACAAAAAGAAGAAAAGTCAAAATTTAAGGAGACAAAGTAAAAAATTTTCATAGAATTAAACTTTTCTAATTTCACTTGAAATAACTAAGTCAAATTAATTTTTTTACACGACTTCATGTTCGAACGGGAGACTAATGAGTTTTGATAAGAAAGATATCCGTAGAAAGTGGCGTTGGCCTTTCCGGATGATGGCGAACTGAAAATGAAACGGAAACGTAATCCCGAGGATCGGGGCGTTCGTCATAGCCCGGGGACCACCAACCGCGATCAAGTTCAAGCGCGAACTGAAAGCGTCGCGAACGTCCGACTCCTCGCGACTCTCTCTCTTTCTCTCTCTTCTTTTTTTCGTTTCTACATTCCCATAGGGCTCTAAGAAGACCCCTTTCTCTCTTTCGCTCTCAAATTTGATTTTTTTTTTAATTTCATAATCTTCGTATCATCTGAAATCGAATCTGAAAGGTGACATATTGTGATGCGTCTTAAATTGATTAAATTTTTCAAATTTACCGCCAAAAATCTCACTGAAAACGAATTTTTTTACTCCTTATTAGACTAAAACTTTTTTCTAATCAAAAGTTTCAGATTAGGGTTAAAAGAAAATTTGAAAAAAAAATTGATTTCGTAAAAAATTAAATTTTGAAATTTTTTTATGGCGCAAAAAATAAGTCTTTAACAATCAATCAATAGGAGTGGCTTAACCGTCCTTCGAGGAGTCTCGTCTTGTTAAATAGTTCAAGAAGAGTTCGTTCTTTTACTTCTTCTGTCGTTGACTTTGGTTTGACCCCTCTTGGTCCTCTTGGTCTCTGCCCGGAGCGTTGTTTTGTGTTACATTAAGGTGTTCTCGTTTTTCCAAATGTGACCAAACCACTTCATGACTCTTCTCCTGATGGAGCTTGCTGTGCTTGAGTGTCGAACACTTGATTTAGTTTATTGTTTGATCTCCTAAATATATTTTCCTTTTTTTATTTATTCATTGCACCCCCTTTTCGGGTTTTGAAAAAAGGCAATAAAGTGTTCGGACTTCCGAACGGAGAAAACCCTCTAGTTTCAGGATTGATTCTCTCTGTGGCGGTGGCTGAGATGTTTGAGGAAGTTGGCGATGAACAACTCCTCTGATGCTTTAAAATCAATCTTAATTGTTCGAACTTTCGAACGAAGAAAACCCTGACGTTTCAGGGTTGATTCTTCCTGTGGCGATCGCTGATGCTGAGATGAGGAAGTATATCAATGGACAACTCCTCTGCCTTACGATCACCCCTGTGGTGATTGATGTGTGGTAAGGTTAAAATAACGAGACCACTGATTCCTGAATTCGGAATCATTTATTAATTGAGTTGGAGTAGTATTTATACCACAAAAGGGGTTGACAAACCGTTATTCTTGAATGACCCATCAGGGCGGCCCACTAAACAATGAAACATTTTCATACCTGAGCCTTTGTCCGGATGGGTCTGTTCAGATCTGCGGCCACAAAAATGTAAAGTTATTTAATTCAATGTAAAGTGATTCATTCGGCTCAAGGCCAAGAGACTGAGAAAGAAAAGGAAAATGGAACAAAAGGCAGCCGAATGAACTACTTCGGATACCTGTAAATAGTTGCGAATTGTAAGATGACCCATCCGGACAAAGGGCCCAGGTATGTTAAGGAAATGTTTCATTGTTCTAATGGGCCACCCGGATGGGTCATTCAATGAATGTCTTTGTTTTTCAACTCCTTGTGGGGTATACATACTGCTCCAATTCTCATAAAAAAACATTCCGAAAACAGGAATCATTGGTATCGTTATTTTAACCTTACCACACTTCGATCAACAAAGGGGTGATCTTAAGGCAAAGGAGTTGTCCATTGACACACTTCCTCATTTCATCATTGGCGACCGCCACAGGAAGAATCATTCCTGAGACGTCAGGGTTTTCTTCGTTCGAAAGTTCGAACAGGTCATTTTACAATTCGTGAATATTGACAGGTATAAGAAGTGATTCATTCGGGCTGCCTTTTGTGTCATTTTTCCTTTTCCTTTTGAGCCTCTTGGCCTTGAGACGAATGAATCACTTCATATTGAATTAAATGAAATTTACATTTTTTGGCCGCAAATCTGAGCACACTTTTACCTTTCAATCTTTGGGTGTGCCTCCACCCTCATGACTGAACGTTCGTATCCATTTTCCTCCTATACTCTCCCAGCCTGTCACATGCTCATATTCCTACAAAGGGAACGCTGAGATTCCTCCCTCTCTTAGACTCTGTCGTCTCTAACTTCACAGCCTAAACCAATTCCTCGCTATCCCTCTCACTTTTTTTTAAAAGTAAAATCCCCATTTATGACAGTTTTTACACTTTATTAACCTTAAATGTGTTATTTTCTTCCCAACAGTCAATCGTCACACCTTTACCAAGTTTCAGAGTGGTAAACATAGAAAACAGGCCTAAATTCCGATACTTCTGACCATAACGACATATTGTAACGATCACGAATCTTTCAATAAACGCCACTTTACATCTTGTGGCTTTCTTTGAAGTTTGTTCTTAACAACTTAATAAACGAATATCACTTTACAATAATTCGTGTCGTTGGGAAGCAAGAAAGCACGTTTCCTAGCTTCTATACATTCAATTCTATTATAGACTAGTCACAAACCTATATTCCATCTTTAACACCTTAGGGTTGGCCGATTTGAGTTAAAATCGATTCATGTGATATGTATCTGAATCCTTAAGCCCTTCGGGCGATAAAGGGAATATATATATATATATATATCCTTATACATACATTATACATTTATACATACATATATATACACGAATAATTATATATATATAAGTTGTTTCAGCCTTGCGCAACGGTGAGCTGGGCTGGTTCTCGATCCCAGCAGTGAGAGATAAAAGAGACGGGAATGATGGAATACTGTAAGTACTCTTACCTGCTGTGTTCTTGTTAATGGCGTGGCAGCGAAAGGGGAAAGGATAGGTGGATAGGTTAAGAAAGAATCCCCTGAGCAGTTTACCGTTTCTAGACTCTGGATGGCATGATACTTATCCACGTGATATGAATGAAAATAAAAGGAAGTTAAATGAAAACTAACGAGAATAAACTGAACCGAACGGCGAAATGATTGAGACTACTCTGCCACAAAACTGAAATTGAATTAGAGAAAAACCGAGACTAAACTCGACCGCACTGTGTTAAAACTGAAACTCGACTCTCCCGAAATGTGTGAAAACTCATACCCAACTTGTTCGACAGAGCCGAACCTGTCTGCCTTTCGCTCGCATGGCGAACGTTTTAGCAGACTTACTTCTCTCCACCCCCTTCCTGCGCCTATTTCGAAAATTGGCGAAAACAAAGGTAAATGGACATGGTCAGTAGCTGGAAATTCAAGTGGGACACAGACATTCACTGGAACAGTTGTTTTTGAGCCCGTTTAGTTTTGTTTTTCGAAGTTTTTTTGCCTCTTTTGCTTTGTTTTTAGTTTTTATATCTTACTGAATATCTCTTTTGTGTTGTATGTGCAAATTATTTCTCAACTGGCCATGTCGGTCACATCGGCGGCGTGGGTCTTACACTATTCTGTTGACATCTTGGGGTGTCACAGGAGAAAAGACCGTTTCTTCCGGACGTTTCCGGCTTCCTGGAAAAAGTCGTGGCTGGCTACGCGGCTACGGGTGATTCTACTGCAAGACGGATAGGCGAATTTTTCGAACTTTTGAAAGCTACCGAGGTGAAAGCAGGAGTATCTCGTGAGGGAGTCTCATTTCCCGAAACAAGCGATAGGCGACACTCGAGCAGTTTCATCTTGTCCTCTAAATCTCGCACTATTTTGGAAACCGCAGATTAGCGGGTCGACAATTCAATACAGCCTGCGATTATTCCAGCGGAACAGTCGCGAAATGCATTGAGCACTTTAGATTCTTAAAGATATCATTCGCATAAGACAGAATGCCGTTCGTGATGACTTCGACTTGCCGACGCCTTGGCATCTGTGACCTGTTTATCTCGCGTCAAGTTTTTGAAGTTCTTAATGACCCGTGCACTGGGAGATATCAGGGTGGGGAATTCCGCATTCGAGAAAGCTATGGTGAAATATGGAAGTCATATGACCTAAACTTGACGTAAAATAAAAAGAAAACAAAGGAACAGGAGTAACTTTGAAAAAGATTCCGTACCTTTGGGGAGCTAAACTCCCAAATAAAAATTCCTAAAATCAGATCGTAAAAGATTTTTAAGAATTAGAATGAGAAGGCAAAAATTCAGGATGGAGGGAGGGAGGAAGAGGGGAAAGAAGACATAGACGTCCCTGGAGTCACATTCAAATATTTCAGCTCTTTACTGAGCTAATCAGTATAAGTAGGGCTTGGAACTTTAGGTCAGAGAAATTCTTTCCTCAGTAAGTTACTTTCCTCCTTTAACCATCCCCTCTTCTATGTTATAGTTTCTTTGCTCTCCCCTGCTGATTCCATCTTTTCAAGGTGAATTGTATGCAGTTTCTGTAGAGCTCTCTCTTCCGATTATAGTGAAACTTTTATTCCCTCAATTAGACTTTGGTTTTTCGTGTTAAATCGGAAAATGCTATAACTAGATGATTCTACGCAATCTTTTTAGCAGAAATGTCAACATCTGGCAGATTAAGAGAGAGAGGGAGAGAAGAAAACAAGGAAAAGAATGTAAACTTCCGATTGAGGCTCATTTCGTAAATAATTTTTGGCGCCAAATCCATGGATCAACATTACTACTTTACTCCCATGTGTATATCTACAGCACTTAAATTCTCCACCCTTTCCTCAGTTCAGCGAATAAAAGTTGCAACTTTTACGAAAGGAGAGAAGTGGAAGTGGGAAATGGAGGAGTGGAAGCGGAGGCAATGGGTGAATGTAGGGTTAGAGGCTTTAAGAAAATCTTCATCAAAGATGCACGCTCACATTTTAATTATAAATTTGAGAAAATGCGGTCGAGCTTTTAATGAAAAGTGAGGTTATGTAAATTTGAGAAAGCTTCTGCTCCCAGATTCGATAGTTTACGGCGGTTTTCCTAAAGGTTTATTTTGCATGATGGATCCTCTAAGCTCTCCCGTCTCATCCTCAGCTCCGAAAAATTCAGCAAAGAGGGCAACCATGAAGGCAGGCAATGGGAAAGAGGACGGAATGCACGTATGGGCGTTCTCCACCCCCATCCAAAAAAAAGAATTTTGTTCAATTTAACAGTTCTCCAGCCTCTCCCGCTGTAAATTTCTTTTTTTTCTCGATATGAAAAGACGAGAAGCGACATCTCTGAATGGGGGATAAATGATGGGAAATTAATCGATTTTTCGTGACCAAATCGCTCATGAGGCCCCTACGCGGATTTTTCACGCTTTTCCTTTTTTCCCTCATTTTCGTTCCGGGGGAGGAAAGGCAAAGCATCGGACTGGTGATTTTGTCTGTTTTCCCTAGAGACGGGAGTTTTAAAAAAATGTTTTTATTTTTCCTTGGCTTTGATTAATCGCATTTCCAAATTTTCCCCTCTCTCAGTTTTCCGATATAATCACGTGATGTATCCGTAATAGCGTACCCGAAAGTAAAAGCTCTTTTGGAGTTACTATAACTCACATTTTCAACGTTTCTTTAGTTCCTTTGTTCTTGCCATATCTCTGTTTTCTATCCCCTCCTCGTTTTTCTTATTTTTTCTTCATTTTCGTTTTTATTCTCTTCTCTTTCTTATACACCTTTCTTTTTACTTTTCCTCGCTTTTCTTCACCACCGTTCTGTTTCTTTTTTTGGTTTATTTAGATTTCTTTTTGTCTTTAGTCAAAAAAACAATTTTTTTAATTTTAAGAGAAATAATTTTTTGCTCATTTTTCTGAGCTAACTCAAGCTCTTTCTTATTAACTAAACCAAGTTTGACTTCTTCCGTACAAAGAACTTAGCAGCAGATATCAGTTACTGTAGACGAATATAAAAATTAGCATAGCGGCCTACAGAGCTCTCTTCTGGGTGGAAACTATGGAGAAGAAATATAAATTACAACGAAAAAACGAGGGATGGCACAACGAGTCTGCAGAGAGTACATAACAACATCAGCGCTAGCAGCAATGATCGTCCTCGCTTCGACTCCACCAATTATCATCCAGAAATTCATCATGGCAGTCATAACACGTCTATAAACATAAATAGAACTTAGTCTAACTGTCTAGATGCTGACGGGACATGTCAGAACACACCCTAAAAACACTTTTCTCATGCTCAACCGAACGGCAGATTTTCCAGGAAACTTTCCAGAGCCCGAGTGTAGAGAATATCATAGACGGACGAGGCCTCGACAACTTCTGTCCGCTAGTTATAGAAAGAAAAAAGGACGACGAAACAGAATTCGAAGACAACAAGTGACTGAGGACATGGAAAGGTAGCTGACTCATAATCAAGTACTTTCAACTCATGTAATAACTTGCTCCAACAAATAGGAGTAAAAAAAATGAGTTGAAAACATCGTGGTCCCTAGGCTAGTTGGCCGGAACGAAAAAGAAATATTATGCATATAGATAAAGTTCGAACAAGACTCAAACCATCACACCTCTTGTTTTCAAGAGGGCAAATGAAACGTAATCATCAAAATATCGTCACTCGGAATCACTTGACATTCAGAAAAGAGCTTCAGTAAGAAAAACTCAAAAAAAAATTTTAGCATTTATATCGTCATAACTCAGCACAAGTCCCACAAAGACGACCAAAAACGGTGATCTCGGAGAGTGGCTCGAACGCATAAAGACAGAAGAACGAAATGGACAAAAGTAAATACTGTATAGGATAAGCAATATAAACTGAAATAGAGAGCAAGTGATACCGAAGACACCCCTTGAGCCTCCTGCTGCTTTTTTATTATGATTATTAATGTTCTGAATTCTTGCTTCGTAGTAATCATCAGGTACGTACTTTGCCAGTGTAAAGTTCTGTTTGTCCTTTTTTCTTGTGGTTTATTAAACCGTGTGATCATTGGTAGGGGTGTGACGCGTTTGGAAAATCAATTCGATGGGATATTGCGATGTCGCCTTCCCTTTCCCTGATTTCTCCTCCTCTTTCTCTTTCTCCTGCTTTTACTCTTAGCTTCCTCATCGGTCATTGTTCCCTGCGTTTCAATTAAACGAAATGGAACGCAGAAATTGACGATGTAAACAATATAAAACCATGTTTACAGTCACCGGAAGCAAATATGCTTTCAGTGCCGCTTATGCTTGACATCATGGACCATTTGTTTTAATGAGCCGCGACGAAATGAAGAAAAAAAAGGTCCAGAGGCAAATAATCGTCCGGCTGAAAAAAGGGCGAAGGGTTTAGAATGCGAAAAGCAAATTAATTTAATTTCGATTCAGTTTGACTAATTAAGTTCAAACCGGATTTTTTAAAATTTAGGATTTCCTGGATTGGAATTTCTGGTTGTTCAAAACAACAAACCTGTTAGGTTTTGATGGAAGCTGTTGTATGTATTAATGATAAACAAATTTGTTAAGGTTTAGGGTAATTTATCTTACAATAGACATCTTAGCCACTTCCCACAAAAACATCTGCTTGGATTGATCGAATACCCTACCACAGGGATGGCGAAAATTTTTTGATGTCAGTGCCGCAAAGTCATAAGAATTCTGTTGTTAAATAGGTGACGTGCCACAAATAATTTTTAATTAATTTCTATCAAAAAAGAACTTATTAAAAATAATATTATAATTTTGGTTTTGTGCGTGCCATCACAATTTTCAAACGTGCCACTTGTGACACCCGTGCCATAGGTTTGCCATCTCTGCGCATCTACTCACGCATACCGAGCAGAAAAAACTTCTGATGGACGAATTTGACCTAAATCTCACCCTTTCTAACGTGATATGGCACGCGACTTGGTGAGTGGGCCATCATGACATAGGTAATGGGACTTTGATTCGTCACCGGGTTGAAAAAATTAGGAGCGTTCATCTGGGCCTTTCTTCAGCTCCAAGGTGTCCACTTAAGAGTTCCAGTCGGAGCCTTCTTCGTCCACAAAGGAAAGACGATGGTATAGACCCATGACGGGATATTTTTTAAATAAAACAACTCAACGTGGGAGGAGTAGTGTAGTGGTTAAGTTCCTAACATGGACGCAAATGATCATGAGGTCGAATCTTCCTCCCGCATCCTGTTATACCCAAAAATTAAGGGTAAAAAACGGGATTAAAACCACCACCAAATAAAACAACTCAAGCGAAGGCACACAATCTTGAAGTACAAGTTTAACTCTGAGCATGACTCATAATTCTGGAATTCATGAATAGAATACCTGGTTGAACCGTACGGCAAGTAACAGGAAATGCTCAGAATAATCACAACAAATACTAGCGAGGGCTTTCCCCCTAGCTAAAAAAAGGAAAAAAGAAGAAGAGGAGCGTGGAAGAGAAATAAAAGTAAAATAAAAAAAAATAATGAAGGCAAAAAAGGAACAATGAAAGGCTAGTAATAAAAATAAGTAAGAAAAACAAAAAAAGGAAAGGCTAAACTGAAGATCAGAAAACTAGGAGAAAGGAAAAATAAGAAAAGCTAAGAGGGCAGGGAACGAATATAAAAATGCGAAGAGAGGTTAAAGTTCGAGATTGAAAGAACCCAAAAAAGCGTGTATTTGTTCAAAAACAAGTTTTTCCGAGGAGCAAATTTCGTGCCTTAGGACGAACCTTTTGTGATCCACCGTCTGGGACGCAGGGACATAACAAGTGTTGGCAAAATGTGTCACGTTCCGTTTTGGTGACAACAGTGGATGCTGAGGATTGAATACAAATTGAATTGATTAATTTTAACGATGGTTAAAGTCCTAATTTTCTCCGTTATTGCCCTCTTAATCTTTTCTTTTTTTCAGAGGGGTAGAAGGTAGAAAAGGCAGAAGAGGGAAAAATTATTATTTATCTTCTTCACTTTGTAAGAAAAAAATTTTTCTTCTTTTTTTTAAGAATCTTCTCATCGCATTCGCATCACTTAACCGCCATAACACTTTCAATTTTTTGAGCTTTTATCTTTGATTATTGGGAGTTTAAAAAATTTTTCTAACGACCACGTTACATTAGAAGAAAACAAAAATTTGGAAAGGACTTCCAAGTTAATGAAAAAGATTGTTAATTAACCCGTTTGCCATCTGTTTGTCAGTCGATTCACCCATTTTCCTCATCCACCAGTCTTTCCTTTCCACTTTCCTCTCCTGACTACCTTCTCTTCATGTTCGTTTTACTTTCCATAGCATCTGCTTTGGTCTGATGATGCAAAAGATCAGCCTATTTCAGTCACCCAGCTATTAGAAGACATACACACACACACTCGTTTGCTCTCCAACCCTAGTGCCCGGTTATAAGTCATCCGAGTATAGCATCGGGATTGAACATGTTCCATACATCAGCCTCGGAGTTTAATTGCTGACAAAACTATTTCTAAAATATATAATATATATTTATAAATATATATATATATAAATAATTCTGTATTTACGATTTTTGCTGTTTCTTTTTTTCTGTCCTTTTCCCAACCGGAGATGTGTAACATTTGTATTTTAAACATGATGTAAATCAATCGAAGGAAGAGTAGACTGAAACACATACATGGTTACTTCTACACTGTTCTTCACCATCCTTTCATTCCCCTTGAATAGTTTTTAAAACTACATACAAAGATGGAAAGAATTCTGTTTGTAATAAACATCACACCTCTCAAGGCTACTTGTGCTATCTTTTACCGTACAAGCTTGTCATTAGCGTCATACAATCTAAATGCTCCTTGTTATTTAACTCAACGTCATTTTAATAAAACGACTGTCCTCGAACACTTTCAACCATTCCCTCTTCTTCCGACTTTTTTTCATCTTGCCAAAGTTAAGAATGATTTTTGTAATTATCTTGATGGACTATTGTATGAAAGGCGTGGCAGCTTTTTTTTTTATTCAGTCGAAGCTTTCTAATCAAGCATCTTGAGAGGGAGAGAGGAAGGCGGGTGTTGCAGACAAAGCAAAAGTTTTTTTGTTTTACTAATTTATCATTCCCGGAGGATTATACTTTGTCTGTCGCCCGAAAATGCAAGTCCCGCACGAGAGAAGACAATAAACTTTTTGAAGTTTTCATGCCTTAGTTTTAATCTGCTTTCGAAACGCAGGTGTCCAAGGTCAGAGTTCACCGAGGGTGAGAAGATTTATGAAAAGCGGAAAGCTCAATCACACCTCTAAAATTCTTTAGAGCCAAAAAGTCAAACCATTTTAAACTCTTCTGATTTTAGGAGAAATACGAAACAAAGAAAGTTGTAGAAACTTTTCTTCGACCCGTCGAAGAAGTCAGGAGACTGGTCGATCTGCGGCTAGCTCGTGGATACAGGACCATTTTAGTGGAGGGCGTCCTGTGGAGCGTTCCTCTGGAGGAAATTTTGGCGAAATACTACAGATTCATGCAAGACTTGGGGCAGAAACTTCGCCAGGAAAGTGAAACGGCAGGTCCGAAGAGCCCTGATCAGGAGGTGAAGTGATCGGCTGGCCAAAAACCGAGGTGGTCCAGGTCTAAGGATGTTAGAGAGAGAATGAATGATTGAGTCTACTAGGGGCTTAACTTTTTGAGGATGCTCCTTGACGCTGCTGATCCGGGCCCGGAACCTGTGGCTGTTGGGAGCTCCACCGTTGAGGCTTGATGGTTCTAATTTATGTGAAAAGTAAGACCTAGAAAACAAGTGAACTCGCGCAATACTAAATTAAGTAATACTTAGTAGTTTGAGTAAAACACGTATTTCTTTCTTTCTTTCTTTCATGGACCCGCTTATCCGTTAGGGTCGCGGGGTGAGGGAAGCAATCAAGGACTTCCAACTGGCACGATCTTCCGCTATTGAAGTCAGAGAACCCGGGGTTATCAGGCGGGATTCAGCTAAAGCCTTCACCCCCCTGAGCCACCCCTGCCGCGGACGGCCACGGGGTCGCTTTCCTCCCGGGCACTCCGACAGGACCTGACGAACCAGACGTTCTGGGGGGAGCCTCTGAACGTGCCCAAACCATCGGAGGATGGATCTCTCGATCCGGAGAAGAAGCGGCTCGACCTGAAGCCCCTCGCGAATGGCTGTGTTGCGACACCTATCCAGCCTCGACACACCAGCCACCGCTCGGAGATACCTCATACCTAGATACCTCGTAAAACACGTATTTTACGAGAAAATACGATTGAACTAGTAACTCATTCAATGAGAAAAACCTAAGTTGTACAAAGAGAAAACCTTAATAACCACTAACTAAAAATAACATGGTCTCTACAAGGAAAACTTGTTCTTTCTTGTAGAGACCTGCACCCTGCAACCGCTTCTGGTGAGGTTTGGTCACCTCTGACCAAACCTTACCAACCTAACAGAGAACTCTGAGGGCAATCCAGCCAGATGATTGGGATAGGATGCTGGCTGGATGGTAAACGGGACAAACGGGATAGCCTGATCTAAAAAATGACACTTCGTAAGGTATCTCTACCAGATCCGGAAGGAGCCAACGACGCGCTGCCATCACTGTTCGTTTTTGGAGGACCAATGGTTGGTGGAATATCCGCTGGTCGTATACCCGGCGTGGGCACAGCATAGACCTCTGCAAAGCATTCCTTGTTGGTGAATCATTCCAGTGTCAACAAGGAATTCCTGGTCATTAACCAGTGTAATGATTTTAAATGAAAGAAAGAAAGAAAAAAACGATAAAATAGTGAAAAGGTGTGGAAGAAAACGAGAAAGCAGAGAACGAGGGGAGAGAGAGGAGGGAGAGGAATCGTGTAATAGCTGTGTTGCAGAAATTGATGTTTTAATTAAATAATAAATTTAAATGTTGTAAGTAAAAATGAGTTCAGGGATTATTCAAACGACTTCCTCTTTTCTTAATGTCACTCGATTAAATGAATTTTATGAAATCTTTTTGGTGAAGAGAGAATGTGAGATGGAAGAAACAGGCGAAATCTTAATATACAATGGAACCTCTCATAGAGAGAAATTTGCAAAACGTGCAATATAAATTGTAACAAAAAGTGAACTCAAGAAAGACAAAAAGACAAGTTTTAATAGAGAGAGAAAAGTATCCCATCGATTCTACACTAGTGACACATAGGGATGAGATGACTTCGATCACACATTATACAATAATTTGCGGAGGAACAAGGTGCGGATTTGTTGTTAAAATAATGGCAGAGAAGAAACTATAATGACAGTCAGTGACTATAATGCCACAGTCCCTCTGTTGACCTTCCCCTGAAAGCCTGCTCTGAGTTAATACCTTAAAATCCTTTCCTGACCTTTTTAAAAATTCCTCAAACCTCATCGAAGAGAAGGAAAAAAGGGAAAAAAACTTTTTTAATTTATGAACAAAAAGGAGAAGAAAAAAAATCAGTTCCCAGATGTAAAGCTCCTGGGGAAAAGGATCTTTAAAAAAAAAGACGGAAATTTTACGGGAAGTTCTCTTCCTGGAGGCACTCAAACCGTAAAACCCTCCAGTTTACCTCGGTTAGGTGGAGAGTTCTTGCGATAGTAAACTTCAAGACAACTTTTCTCTTAGTTTCTCTATTTTCCCACCAATCCAAAGCATGTTGACCTCCTCAAACATTTTGCTGGCGATAGAGCTTCACACTCGAAACATAGAAAAGAAACAATGAAAAATAATCTATTCTTCTGAATGTTTTGAATTAAATCTCACAGTTAGGCAGAAAAACGAATTGTCCAAAGTCTCCTCCGCTGTTTTACTGTATGCATCCGTAAAATGTGGCGGCACACTTCAAGAATCTCATGGATTCTGCAAATAGAGAAAGGGGATGAAATGGGGCTCTTGGGCGACCAGTACCACTCCGGTACTGATCGACTCACCTTTGGGTTGATAGACTGGCCGGTACTTTAATTTTCAATGTAGTGAAACCTAGTCTTAGGTTGAGGATAACTTTGCGGTTGGCTGGAAAATGAATGAGCACTTGAGGCTTCATTGTAAACTGGGTTCAATCAATAAATCAATAGCTAACATGTGGCAAAACAGGTAAAACCTTTTTTAAGGGAGACATTAAATCTGCTATCGTGGAGTCACTATCGCTATGGAATGCCATAGACATCTGGGGCAGTCTAAGGTGTTCGCTAAACGTTATTTTGTTGATTTCATATTTTTTCTAAATAAAACGAAGTTTTTGGTGTATCATAAACCAAGTTCTTTTCATAACAGTTTATTTTATTAATTACTTCTATCCATCTCATACTCAACAGAATTTGGATGACTTCAAAGCATGTTCAAAACAGCTCGGAGAGATGATTCTTGTGAGTGATCCCGAACGAAGGGTATTTTAGTTGAAAAACACAAAAAGGGAAAACATAGGAGACGAAATGTTTAATTGCCCAAGGAAAAATAGGAAGGGAGTTCAAAAAACACGTTCTAACTGATTAGTATATTGATGTTATCCTCTGTTCCTTGACAAAGTATTGAACACAAAACAAAACATGGCGGCTTAAAACTTTTCGTAGAATCGAAGGTCTCAAACCAGTACACATTGAAACTGCGTAATAAACGAAAAGAGAAAAAAGGAAGGGAAAAAGCTGAAACAACCCCAGCTGCTTTTTTACCTTTATGTGTATTTTTTATTTCTGTATTCTTGTGTATGTAAAACTCATGTCAAGTTGAAGTATTTTTGGCCTATAAGTCAAATAAATAAATATAAATACCTCCTATTATTGAAGTTAGGCTTGGCAGCAGTCAAACTTGAAACCAAAAACATTATACACTGAGTTTTTACACCGTGTCATCTTTAAACATGACACGGTGTAAAAACTCAGTGTTGAATTCTTTTTAGTTAATACTATTTCCTCCTCTTCCTCCTAATGGTCGCCAGGCAATGATCAAGTTAAATTAGACCTTGCAGACCTTAAAATGTGAGAAGTCACAACAAAAGTTAACTGTCAAAAAAGTATTTAAGTATAATATTTTATATTTCTTATTATATATTATTCTATATCTATATTATATAATTCTTAACAAAAATTGCAATGTTCTTATTTATTAGACTACATGAATCAATTACCAAAAAAATAAAAATAAAAACCAACCACTAGTCTTAAGCCACGTCTGGAAGAATTCCTTTCGGCAAAGCTCCCGCTCTTCCTCCTCATTCTCTCCTTCTTCGGATGGAAGGCAAGAAGAAGTGTTTTGGATGCGCGAAAACCATTTTTCATTTTAATTAACAAGTAAAAACGGAAAATTGCAAAGTTAATTTAAATTCCTGCAACCGGTGCAGACGGTTTACTGCCAGAATTTCTCAGAAACTTTTTTCGTCAGCATCCCCCCTCCTTCTCTCTCTCTCTTCTCCACCTCTTTTCCCTTCTTTCACTCCTTCCTTTCATTCATTCAGTTTTCTTCTATTCCTCCTAAAAGCGGAAATGCTGACAAAGTACAAGGTACGAGAGTTCTCTGGAAATATTTCTCACATTAGTGTTTTATTTCGGTAGTGCTCAATCATCCGCGATGACCTGGGAGTTTTCTCCGTAAAGAAGGAAATCGAAAGGTTCACTCGCAAATACTCCTCCAGACTGGCGAACCACCCAAATCCTTCTGCGTCTTCACTCCTCTCTGAACCCGTCGATCAAACACGTGTCAAAAGACACAAACCACTCGACTCCCAAACACGCTCCTCTTAGCCAAACCTTCTTATTCCTCTCCTGCCTTTCTTTCTTTATCCCACCTCTTCTCATATAACTCCAGCCCTCCTTTGACTTCCTTCAAACCATTCCCTCCACATCTACTCTGAACAAATACATAGTGTCTCATGCTTGAAGACAGGTGGTAGTTAGCAAGAGAAAAAAATATATCTTTGTGCTATATCTTTCGCCTCACGTATTCTTCTGTTCTCTAAAGAGAACATTTACAATTTTTGTTGTTTTTTTCCTTCACGATTTCCGTTTATTCTACATCCTCTTTCTTTCCATCTCTTTCTGTTTTCTATTTTATTTTCAAATTGGTCTTACTTCTTTTCACGCGTCAACTTTTCTTCCTTTTATTCCTTCAGATTAAAGAAAAAATTAGTGTTTCATTCACGAGAGAGCGTCTCTCTCTTTTTGAGTTAATACTTTCATTACTCAAAGCTTCTTCTAAAAATTATTTTAAAGAAAACCGGCGACAAAATGATACATTTCAATATTTTAAATAAAAACTTCCTCAAGCTTGGACATAATTTAGCAAAATTAAAAAAAAAAGAGGAAGACTTGATGGGAGTGTCGAAAACATCTAATGATGAAGTGCCAATTTGCCAAATTGGAAAAATTTTTTTTGTTTTTAATTTTTATCCCCTTTTCCTTATTCTTTCTTTTAAAATGTGCAAATGAGACTTTCGCTGAAGTTTTAAATCAATACTCGAAATTCTTTTTTTGGCTTTCTTTCTTCTTTTCACTATTTACACAAAGTCTGCCGTCGTTTCTTCAGCTAGAATGCAGATTTTTCGGCGATAAATACGTTTCTCCATCTCCTTCTTTCAGTTGAATATTTTTTCGACGGTCCTATTATCTGCCGGATGTCGTTGTTTTCAGATTCTTCGAGGTCCCTTTTTCCTTTTCATTCTTCTAGGAAAGAAAAACATTAGAGAATAAATTTATGAATAAATTTTTTTTTTTTTCTAGATGAGATTCAATATTTCCAAGAGAAAATTGCAAATGAGTTTTCTTTCTTTTTTTTTTATTTAAGACTTTGTTTCTCTCTTTTTTTGTTCGCATCATCTCGCGTCATTGAACTTTGTATAAAAATATGGTTTTTCAATAAAAGTTTACAAACCTTAATTTCTCTTTCCTTTCTCTAGTATGAGAAAAACCAGATGAAGTCATTTACGAGGAAAATATTGACAAATTGAAACGATTTAACAAATAAAAAAAGAAAACAGGTAAGTAATTGAGAAATGGAGGTTTTGTTTTCCTCCAGCTGACTGCTATCTGTCTCTAGTGCTAGACATCGGGTAACAGCTTTGGTTTTAAAGGGGACTTTTTATCTGTGGAACAAAGCGTGTCTTAACTGTCTTAGGAATTGGATAATGAATAGGGCTGGGAATTCGGTCTGAGAAAGAGGAGGAATAGAAAACAGGGAATAAGAAGAGAGTGAGAAAGTAGTATTTATGAAGAGAAATAAGAAGCTATAGAGACACATATTTAGGAATTGTGGATGATATTGCAATCATCAGCTGGCGAATTATGAGCATTGTTGTACGCAAAAATAGCAGTCATGGTACCCGCTGTGGTCGGTATGTCGGAATTGAGCGGAAAAATGAGGTAGAAATCAAAGTTTTGTGACAGACAACACAGACGTGTGGCATTTATTTTGCTTATAATCCGAAAACATTTTTAAACACCTGATCCTCTACCTAGGTAGATAGGCATTGAAGTCATCCAGGTAGATTACAAGAAAATAGGGTTGCAAATTCAAAAATCTATCCGTATCAAATCGTGTACCAGTTAGTACCAAAATGATTCAACGCACCCAGAAAAAATAAGAAAAGAAAAAACTGAACATCAGCAAAAAGAAATCAAAGAACTGAAAAGGGTTTTTAGTCTTTTTTGTCGCCACATTGATTTACGAGAAATTTTTCTTACGTCATTAATAAATTATGTTAGGAAAATAATGGGCGGAGACTGACTCATATCCGACCATCAGAGTAAAACAGTGCCACCCGTTAGAGATCAATCAATCATTAAAAGAAAGCGAAGAGAGTTAAAAGATAAACTCAAAGTTTTTTTCTCTTCCCACTTTCTTTATTGATGGCCGCCATGTTTATTATAATAAAAAATTCATCGATTATGATTCGAACTACGAATGTGACTCGGTTCCTCTGGTTTGAAGACTTTCTCGCTGTTCACTAAGTAATCAAATCTATTCGAGATCCATTCTCTCTCTCCAAGGTTTTCGAAAAATGCTGCTCTCAAGGTTTGAACCTGTTGAAAAAAAATGTTATTTCACAGTAGTGTAAAAAATATTTGCAAACAATTCCTACTAAAATAACGACGGTCGTTTCGATAGCCGCTCAAGTATGTCGAGCCGAGGGGTGGTGCTGAACTGACTAACTTCAATTGGTCGCGCTTTCTATTAATACGATTCCTGCAGGCTCTCTTTCTACAGGGTACATCGTGTCCTCATACAAGCCTCCGCAAGTCTTTTCCAAGTCAAGCTGTCTTTTAATGTGTTACCTTTATCGCCACACTAATAAGTTCGTTGATGATAGTGACATAATGAAAAAAGGGCCGAATGTTGAAGGAAACATTTCGAGGAATAGATTGAAAGATAGATGGCCGCATTTTAACTTTCTCCTCCCGTTTTTATGAGTCTATTCTTTTCCTCTCTTTCTCTACCCCTTTCTGATTCTTTAATTCATTGACATGCACAACATCACATATATACACGAGCACACAAGTACACAAATTCTAAATTGTATCAAAGCATAGAAAAGCTCTTAAAAGTGATGGAATGTTCTTGGTGCTTTTCTTCCTCTTTCATTTTTTTATTTCTCTGCCCCCTCCTCCGTTTTCATTTTCTTCACCTGCGTCAGATAACTTATTATATATTACCCTTTCTTTCTTTATTTTTTTTGTTCTTATTTTGACGAATATAAAAAGTAATATGTAAGCTTAGAAAGCTAACGTTTAACGTGTGAAAACTTCTCAAATTATTAAGTTTTGAGCTTTGAGGTTTTAAGGTTTTTTATTTTTCTTTTTAACCGAGGACATAGTCCCGCAGGGTTCACAACCACTTTCCAATTTGAAATTTTCGAATACGGTGTTGGGTTTTGCTCTCCTTAAGGATCTTCAGTATGTTATTTAAGAATCACATAATACCAATAGTAGTTGGATTCGGATTTGAAAGAGAACTCCATTCTCGCATTCTGTTTAGCGCAAACCAACCCACACTTAGTATGACCCGCACCTACAAACACCAGATACACCTTCACCTAACTTACCCTGACCAATCTGCTTTCGCGAAATTTTCGAGTTCCCAACCCTAATTTCCCTTCCTACAGAGAAGTCATTGAAATAGCCAAAAGCCCCTACAAATTCAATAGGTATCAAGGACACCTCCTTAACCTCATTTGGCTCCCTCTTCTTCACCCTAGGTCTGCTCGGTCCTTATAGCTTACTGTAAGACTGTATTTACAAATACAGTGAAACCTCTCATAACGAGTTTGATTCATTCCGGAATTTTACTCGTAATGCGAAACAATTTTTCCCATATAAATCAATGTAAAACAGAATAATGCATTTCAGGCGGAACCAAAAATTCCGAACAAAATTTATGTTTAGCATTTACTAAACAGACAAAAAAAAACATAAAAATTGTTGTCAAATATGGATTTTTGAAAAATATAATTTATATTGGCTAATTTTCACATAATAGATACTACAGTGAAAATACAAATGCCCATTATGTAAAATGTAAATAGGCAAATTTGATTGACATTATTTACATTACATACATTTAATTACATAATTGCAAAAATACGTACATTTTTAACATCAACTACAGTAATGAACCGGGGTTCATCGGATACATTTAGCTTTACTGAGACGATGCAAAACTAAGTCAGATTTGATATAAATACATTTGTTTTTCTTATTCTTATTTTGATTTTATTTCTTTATTTATGTTAATCATTGACTTCGATATTCAACAGGTATACCTCCAGGAGACCTACCGGATTCCTGGCTTGTGCTTGTTTTTCATTATTTCTTTTACAAAATTTGAAAAATTATTTAAGCTGATGGAATTTTTTTCTGTTATGTTCAAAAAAGACCTACCAATTTGAAAATGAGCTCTAAGATCCCTCCAAGCGTCACACTCAAATAGCAGATGCTCGACATCTTCTGTACCTCTTTGGCAATGATGACATCTGTCATCATCTACTAATTTAAATCTTTTTAAGTAGTTATTGAAGTTACCGTGTCCAGAAAAGACTGGTGTCGTAAGGTAGTCTATTTGAATTTTCTTATTTCTCATTCTGGCCTCGACCTTAACGGAGGATGTCCATTGCTCCTGCCATTTTTTTATAAATGAATGAATTCAGGAGAGTGACTGCCTGACTGAGGGATAATTCTTGGCCACCACTTGTATCTAAAACACGACCCTCCTGAAAAGTAATCTTAAAGTGATGCTCGTAAAGGGTTTGTTTACTTCTTATATAATTTTTTAAAACTATTTATAGACATCCTCTTGAAAAAGAACCATTCTATTGGTAAGATTCTGGCTATTACGTTTGTGGCCTCAAAAGACAAGGTGTGATAACTATGAATGGTCCTGATAAGACAGGATCGCTGTAAACTTTTCAACTTTTTGACATTTGCCTGGTTTAGCCTCGGGTAGAACACAGAGCAGCAGTAGCCAAGTATTGCTTGGACTATTCCTTTAAAAAGAATGATTCTTCGTTTGTAATTAAGACCCCAAGTTCTGTTTTCTAACATTGACAGAGAGTTATAGATTTCCAAGACTTTAGATCGTATATACTCTGCATGTCGACTGAAATTGAGTTTTTCGTCAATGACAACTCCCAGATATTTGATCTGATCAGAGAAACTCTGACTATTAAGTGAGGATAGGGCATTTTTAGACTTCTGTTTCAGCCTCTCCTGCTGTCTTTTGTTAGAAACTAGCATTAGGTTTGTTTTCTTTCTCTCGATCTCTAAGCCTGTGTGTGATGCATGCGTTGCGTGAATGCGAATGCGTTGCGCTGGTTCGTGACCAAGCAAGAGAATGAGAAAATACTAAATGCGTACGACTTACCTGTGTTCCTGCGGCAAGGAATCCAGGACAGATGAACCTTTTAGGATGGGAGTGGAAGGAAAATTCACCTGCTATTTGCATAAAATGCGCGGTAATGAATGCGATGCACTATGCGTAATGCGAAAACAATGTGACAATACTCGATAAAGTGACTGATCTAATGTGTAAATTAAACTCGAGAAATGCGTATACTAAACGAACAATGCGTATATGAAACTTGAACAATGCGTGTGAACCTGTACAATGCGTAGAGTAACTTGACCAATGCGTATGAAAAAACTGAACTAATGCGTATGAAACTATGCTTATTGACAATACCACAAAATAAGCATTTCCACTATTGTGTATAATGTATGTATGATATTTGATCAATATAATGTTATTATTTCAAAAATGCGTATGAAACTGTGAGCTGAACAGGTGATCGCCGTCGAGTCTGACCGGCCCGAACAACGCCCGTCGCAGCTTGCTGGAAAATGGGTTTCGTATCCAACAAAGCCTATGTAGTTCAGTATTTTGTAGATTCTCTGTATCTCGTTGTCTATTAAGGGCAGCTCGTCGCCATCACTCAGACCAGCTACAAGTACGAGGTCGTAAGCGTAGCTAACTATTTCTAATAGATTATGACCTATTGAATAATGAAGCCTTGAGTACACAAAGTTCCAAACTGTGGGACCTAATACTGATCCTTGAGGGACACCTGTTTCCATAGGGAAGGCCAGTAATTCGCCCTTGCAGCCATTCTACCTTTTTTATTTTTTCTTTTTGGTTTTCGGACAAGAGTTTTTAAAGTTTGTAACTCTGTGTTCCACCAGTTGTATTTCTTATTCTGTATTTCTTCGGTGGCTTTTTCTAGGATTTCACCCAAGGTTTGTTGCAGATCGGATATCACTGCCTCCAGATCGCCCTCGTTTTTAACAGAATCTATATCATTAAAAATACTCTCAAAATTAAATACGGATATTGCTTCAGTCACTTTTTCGTAGTTAATTCGACGAGTGGAGTTTATATTTGTACAAGGTTTCGTTTTGGTGTGAATCTGAGTTTCTATGATCTTGTGATCAGTCAGCTCGTTGTCAATAACTTTTAGTTTCTCGTAATTATAAGAGAATGCATCATTGACAGCCATTATATATATGACACTATCACCATTATGATACCTAAAGGTATACCTGTTAAATTCACTAATTACATTGAGTCCGTTATGAAACAGAAAGTCCTGAAAAGCCCCCACTCTCCTCCTGTCGATGTAATCCTTTCCCCTTGTATCCTCCCATAAACTGGAACGAACATTACAGTCTCCTATCAAAATAATATTCCTTGGCTGCACTCTGTCAATGGTAGATTGAATGCTCGCCAGTTTGTTTGTGACAGCTGAGTTGAGTGACAAATACACACCAATAACTAATATATCCATAAAAATTCCTGCAACATAAAATTCTTGGGCAGTGACTAGGTCAAAGCAAAAGGTATTTTTATATAGGATACTGACATCTTTAGCAACAACAGCTTTATAACAAGAGGGTGAACCTGAAAGTTTGTTGTTATTAACATGGGGTTCAGTTAAAAGAAAAACGTCTGCATCTAAGTGGTTAAAAAGCTCGTATTGACTCGCTCGAGTTCTACCAACATTTAAGGATTGTATAAGAACCTTACCCATAGTTATATCTTGTGGATAATTTTTCTGTCAAGTTGACCGACACTGGACATTGTTTTTCGAAGACCTTGTGGTTTATATTCAATAAAATCCTCGTTTTCTCCTCTTCAGATGGTTCTTGGCCCTTTAATTCCCTCGTTCTCCTTCTCATTGCAGTGAAGTAGCAATTACTGCATTTTTGCTTCTTCTCCACTACTTCTTTAGTCACTCCAATATTCGTCTCGGATGTATTGCACTCAGCAGCTAGGTGTCCGAACCAATGGCATTTAAAACATCTGACGATGGGAATATGCCTTTCATATCTGCATGTAACGTATCCTAATGCTACCCTTTCCGGATTTTCTTCTTCCAGCTTTTTCAACGTGGTTCCACTGAGCTTGACGTATATTCGACATTTGGCATTATGGGTTTTAACTATTCTCGCACTTTTTATTTCTTCTGCCGTAATGGTTTCAATTTGCTTGTTTTAAGTCTTCTTCTTGAAAATCGTTAACATTAAATATCACAATCGATGGGTCTTTTCTTTCGTTAGGTAGTATCTTTACCTCGCTGAATTTCCTTTTCACTTCCTCTGTGTAGGTCCTTAGGTCAGATTGAGTGCGAACGGCCATCAAGATAGTCTTATCGTTTAATTATCGCATTGGTTAATTTGGACTTTAAGCGCTATTGGGTTTACATTCCTCTTGCACTTACTTAAGAATTCATCGGCTTTATCTACTTTGATGACGGCCGACTCATCATTTTTTATTCGTTTTTCAGTTTTCTTTGTCACTTCAGAATATGTGACAGGCGGTTTATTTTTTTTGAACTCGTTGAAAGCTGTCTGTGTGATTTCGGAAATTAACTTTTCACTTACTTCGCTTGTTGACTCCTTGTGCCGAAGTAACTTATCCTTAACTTTAATTAGATCGTCCTTAATTCCGCGTATCTCATCAAAACAGGTTTCTTTTAGGTTCAGGTTCTTTTTGGTTTGCGGGAACTTCTCCACTATGTTGCTTAAACAGTCGAGTTTTAAGAGTACTTTTTCTACGTATTCCATTTTAACAATGTCACTTAATAACACAACACAAAAAACACTATTATCAGAATTTCCAGGTATAAAATTTCAGGTAACAAAAACTAAAAACGCGTCCGCACTCTACGGTGGTTTAAACAAGACTGGTCAAATATGGAATTAATCATATTTTCTTAGTTATGTACCTAATTTCTTTTCGCAATCATTTCATAATGCAGTCTAGTGTCATTTGTCTCTGCCGACGATTCAAAATTTGATGAAAATGTGACACCCCTGGCTGCTGTCTTATTTAGGATGATGCTCCTCAATATACGAAGTAACATGGGATTCCCCATGTACATGTCACTCATTATACCAAAAATTGTTCGTTATCCGAAGCATTTCTCGCTATGAGAGGCACTTGTTATATGAGGTTTTACTGTAATTAATCTGAAACACAATTTTAGCAAACAAACGAAGCTTTGGTAGTGGTAGTCGGGCAACCGGAGTGATTTTAAACTTTGTATACCAAGTCAAAAATTCTTTTCTAATAACTTCCCTTCGGCTCAAATAGTCAACGCCATTAAAAGTTAATGAGATGTGAGACCAGTGAAATGAAGCAGCCGACAACCGAAGCTAAATTCATTCAGCCCCCGGAGCTCCGCACCATCAGCATTTTCAGCGTGTCTGAACGTTTTTATAATTATACTAAAACCTCAAAACAGAATAAAGACTAGGAACTAGAATCATACACACAAAAAAAAAAATTCGAGAAAACGTTCTCACTTATACATTATTGTTCAGTGAATGAAAAAGTTCAAACTTTCACTTTCGGTTACTCCTACATTTATTAGGTAAAAATATTTTTTTTTGCGGGGAGAAGGAGAGGAGGAAATTGCTTCCCCCGAACGTGGAAACCTCCATTTGCACATATAATCTTTTTTTAAGTGATTCGTTTTAAAAACATCAGGAAGTCAGGAGAGGACAGAAAGAACAATTAAAAAAATCGTTAAGGTTAAAGGGGTTGGGATCTGCCCATACTGCTTTTTCAAACAAAAAACAAAAACGGTGAACCGACTCACTTTATTAGAGCTCTTTAGATCTCATTTATGGTGGATGAAGGCAACAGAAGGTCTCGAAACCGAAAATCAGAGGACTAATCCCTTCAATAACAGATGAAATAGCAATAAAATAAAATAGGCCTACAATAAACCTAAATTTTGTATTATAGTTTAAACAAATTATTTTTTGATTATCAAAAAGGCAAAAAAAATTCAAAATACTGTATATACAGTAGCAGCCAAAAAAATCCGGGAATGCCTCTCTGTTCGCGCCCTCGCGCTTTTGGGGTTTGAGTCCTCTATGCCAAAGGTTTCGGCGGGAAGTGCGTGCGAGACCGATGGTGTAGAGGGCTCGGACCGGCACTTACGTGACAGCTCTTGGAGAGTGTAGAGAAAAGTTTATTAGTGCAAAGTTTCGCGAATGTTAAACCATCCACGGCTGAGACAAGAATTGGTGAGCTCCTATTTTCCAATCCCGATTTTCTACCATCCTGTGCTCCCAACCAAAATCATCCTCTTTTCAGAGGCGTGGGTGAGTTTTTTTTTTTATTTTTTTTAATTTTTATTCTCGTCCCAGGCGCCGCTTTTGGATAGTGAATCCACTCTCTGTCTAACGGTATGTGGTAATGCAATTCTCGCTTTACTTTTCCCCTGTTCTTTGGCTCATGTACATTATTCCAACCCAAAGACGTTGATTTTCAGTTCAGTACACTGACCAATTGTCATAACAGGCAAAAAATTTTGCCGTTGGAACTTGTTATTATAGAAAAATTCCTTTGTGGGATATACCTGAAGTCTGGCGGGCAGGAAAAGTACTTTTATACATGTTATTCCCTGTCCCGACTTTTGTGGCCGCTACTGTATGTAGAGAGAGAACATCGAACATCGAACATCAAACATCGAACATCGAACATCGTAGAGGGTTAAGAACATGTGGCAGCAGCTGGATCAAAGGAGGAGAGAACAAGGTTCCTCATTTAAGTAATGTAAATTTTTGGAAGAGAGGAAGGTCGTAAGAGAACAGGAGAGATGGGAGATTTCTTAGAATCCTCTATTAATAAACACTTTGCGCCTTAGTCCCTTTATTTTGAGTATCAACAAACATTCGAGGACTTGGCCCATATTGGTCCCTTTTCCTTTGATCATGTTTTATGAATGTCCTCTCTTTTCCCCTCATCTTCTTCTTCTTCTTACTATAGACATGACTCTGAGAAGTATCTCATTAAAATTTTTGTGCATTCACTTCCTGGTTCCAGCTGAATCATTTAAAGCTTAATTCAATTACGATTTAATTAAAAGTAAATTTTAATGCGAATCTCGGCAATTTAATGTAACTCGATATTCTCCTTTTTCAAGGTAGATTTCCCAACACTGAAGTGAGAGAGATGAGAAGGAAAAGGAGAAGAGAAGTTTTTTAAATTTATTATTTTTAATTTTGTAGCTTAAAAAACAGTTAATTAAGAGCTTGTCGCCTTCCCTCAAAGCACCTTGAAAGCACGTCTCTCAGATTTTGTTTTCCTGTCCTTGATTCTACCCTGACATAATAATTCCTCTAAAATATATTTTAGAGTTGAAGGAATTCTCAACGGGTTTGCAGTATAACTTGGAATATGAATGAGTGAAAACCGAAGGAAGTGGTTTTTTTTTAAAGGAAAGAAGAAGTGGTGGTTGTCTAGGTGGGAGCTCAGACTCAAACAGTAGCAAACAGCCTGGGATTAATCGGATGGGTGTCATGTACCGCGGGCCGGTAGGGAAAGTGGAACGCAAACAACAGAAAAAATGAAATACAGTCTTTACCAGAATATATTATGTTTTAACTAACTCCAAGCCATACAATATGAACTAACCATTAACTGTTAAACTCTTATTAGAACTAACCGTAACACTAATATTCGAGACTCGGGTTATATTATTTATACTCTCGTACAGTTGCCTTGACAAATACCCCCGAAACATCTTCAACAATATTAAGATCCAAGGATAGGGATGACCAAACCATTTCCAATTACAAAGAAATTTCATTGCTTCTGTTGGATACGAAACTCATTTTAAAGCAAGCTGCGACAGGCGTTGTTCGGGCCGGTCAGACTCGACGGTGATCACCTGTTCAGCTCACAGTTTTTCATACGCATTGTACAGTTTCAGACGAATTGTTCAGTTTTCATATAGTCATTGTTCGTTTACTATACGCATTTCACGAGTTTACGCATTTGTTCAGTTATTTTTCGCATTCTATCACAATCGTATCATTACGCAGTTGTTCGCGTAGAGTATCGCATTCATTACAGCGCATTTTATGCACACAACAGTAAAGGTAAAAGGTACAGGCGAATTTTCCTTCCACACCCATCCTGTAAGGTTCATCTGTCCTGGATTCCTTGCCGCAGAAACACAGGTAAGTCAACGCATCAGTATTTTCTCATTTTCTCGCTTGGTCACGAACCAGCGCAACGCATTCACATTCACGCAACGCATGCATATTACACAGCTTCTAAACCACTCAGTTACTAACTTGGTCGTGTGATTAGTTGCATTACCGTATTACTCGACTGAAATTGGTTTTTTTTTAACCCTGCTAACTACCACCTGTCTCTAAGTATGAGACACCTTGTAGTTGGTCTAGCCGTGAGGGGGATTTTGATAAAGAAGTTAAGAGTGATTTTGGGTTTGACCATTAGTGGGAGAAGTAGAGAAAGTAAGTAGGAAGTGAGTGGAGGAAGGAGAGAGGATAGGGAAAAGAAAGGAAAGGGAGAGTGTATTGTTATAAATAATTGTATTATTCAATAAAAAGAATCTGGCAATCTTTCGAATTTTTTCTTTTCCCCATCTATGAAATGAATGCTAGTATTGAATGTTGTTTTCTTTCTAGAAACACTAAGCCGAATACTTTCTTAGAACGTATGGCACCCCAAACTATCATCATCAGGGATCGGATAATAAACACAACGATATCGGATACCTGATATTGTGTATATTAAAACTACTAAATGTGATGATGTTGCATTAGTCTAAAACAACAAACACACACAGCTATAATAATTCGTAAAATTAGCACCAAATAAACGTAAAGCTAATAACTTACACTAATATAAAGGAAGACGGATATACCAAATCGATTTCTTAAATACGAGAAACAACGCGAGACGGGTACGCCGACCCATCTCTCAAAATCTCATGAAACACACCGGACCACACCGACGACCAAGATGAGTCAGTCTTTCGCATTCAGACTATAATTGGTAAAATAGGCTGCCCAGATGGGTCATTCTAAAAGATAACTCATTTTGGGGTATAACTACTGCCTTGAATAAATTAATGAAACGTTCCGAAACCAGGATTCAGTTGGTTTGTTTCTAACAACCTTACAATACTTCGTCACCACTAAGAGTGATTCAAGAGCATCAGAGGAGTTGTCCAGAGTTGTTAATTAACAATCTATCCTCACACACTTCACCGACCGCCACAGGTGATTTTAAGGAGAATCAATCCTGAAGCAATAGGGTTTTCTCCGTTCGAAAGTCCGAACAGTAATTTTCTGTGTGAAATGTGTAAGCTTGAGGAAGTTGTTCAGTTTCTTTGGCCAATAATTCAAAGAAAAAATGTTTTCGATGAAATACTTAGGCCCTTCAGCCACTTTATTAGTTCAGGTTTCGAAGAGTTTCATTTGGAAACATTATTAGCGGTAGAATCTGTCTATCTCCTCGAGACCAGAGTTCTCATCTTTTTCTTATATTTCCCTTTGTTTGTTGAAAAGGCGTTTTGGAATCAAAGTAGATGACTCCTTTCGGATTTTTCTATCTTTAAAAAGGTAGAAGTACCTTAATTAATTTCTTCTGATTTTGCAACAAAGTATTTTCTCCAAGAAAAACAAAAAATTTACCATCAGGTAGGTAGAAGAGAAGAAAAAAAAATTTTTTTTCATCTTTTACTCATTAAAAAAATTTCTTTTAAGAAAAATGTGAAAAAGAAGAACAAAAAAGAAGTAAAGAAGGAGTGAAGGGGAGGGGGAAAGAAGATGGAAAAACGGGGCGCACTTTCCATGATTAAATAAATGTTAAAAGTCGTGAAATTTATGTGTAATCGAGTTGAGAGAATTTTTCCTCTCCTCCTTTTCCTTTCTTCCTTTCCTTGCTCTTTCGGAACTGTTAAATGAAATTAGCATAATCTTGACAAAAAACAGTTTTTTTTGTTGGCTATTCTCCTTGCTGGCAGACATTGGAGTTTTCTTCTCGGACTTAGAGACTTTTTGGCAGAAAGTCTTTTTCTGTAATACGGGGAGGACAAGAGAGAGAGAGTAAAAGAAGAAAAGTTCTGAAGTGATTCATTGGGCCTTGCGGTTGCAACCAAGATGCGTTTTCCTTGTAGAGGCCACGTTATTGTTCGATATTCGTACTTAGGTTTTCCTCTTTGCATTAGCAACATTAGGTTTTTTATCGCTGTATTAATGCACTCAGGTTTACATTTATCTTAAATAATCAAACTCAGTACTTGTGTTTTTCACTTTTATTTGCGGTTTTCTCGAACATTAAGTTTTGCTCGAGTTCACCGGTTTTTCACGGACTTATCTTTCCTTTAACCAAGGAATAACAAGAAAGCCAACGATATATTCATATTGGGCTGTAAGTTCAAGAACAATGCCCTGGTCTAGTAAAATGTTCTCAAGAAACAGATTCCAAAATATTTTATGATGCTTCCATGTAGTTGGCAATAAAAAATGTTTTCCACCAAACCATGAAAAATATGACCCATGTGCGAAATTTAATCCATTTCTGGAGCACGCCAATCAAGTATTTCAAATGCACTGTTGCAAGATGATGCAAGATGTGCATTGAGGGAAACCGCGCCTGCTGTGATTATGGACTTCGCAATTCAGAGAGCTGCAGTTTTGAGGACAGGACAGAAGAAGCGCGACCGCGTCGCTTGGCACTCAAACGGTTAAAATAGTTTCGAAATCTCAACGATGGAGCTCCAAACAGTTACAAAGTCCGGGCCCGGGTCAGTGTCAAAAAGCATCATAAAAGGTAAGCCCCTAGTGGACTCATTCTCTCTCTAACAAGCATGATATCTTGGGTTGTGGTTTTTGATAAGAAACTAGATGTGTATTCCTCAACTCGATTTTACTTTTTGACGACAAAACGCCTGAACTCTTTAAATGAAAGATGGGTTTTTAAGCACTGAGAGGAGGAATGAAAGCCTGTACCCATTCCGGAATTAGGAATGTGGCGAACGCCACAGTCGCTATATCTGTTTCACATCGTGTTCTTTTACTTTGTGTCAGTAATCCTTTTTTCTCTTACTCAGGAACTTTCTCTCCCTTCTGTTCACCTTGCTCTTGTTGTCAGTGGTTTCGACTTTTTTAATAAAGCTCTGGTATAATTTCTGTATTCCTTTCGCGTTCTTCCTATACATTAACATTCCCTTACTCAGTGCTATCTCTTCAAAGTCTTTATGGACCGTCTAACCACTCTTCATGAGCACTTTTCTTGAACACTATTTGGTTGCGTCGGAGGCAGTAATTGCCACGACAACTTGTGGCACGCAAAAATATACCACACCTAAAAAGTATTATAAAAACTCTGTTTCACTCGATTTTCATCAATTCGAACCCAACAGACTGGAAAGCCTTTCACTCTCTTATCTCTTGATCCAAGCGTAGAACTTTAGTCTTCGAATTCTAATCTAAATCTGAGATTTTCTTGCTTGTTGATGTAACTTTGAGTTACGCCTTCGTCATGAGCCATTTTCCTTGACGAGACTCCGTATGTTTCTAGCCTTACAAGCTGATCTTTTCTTCGCAAGGCCAGACATTTGAAGGCAAAGAGGGCCAGTGGGCAAAGAACAGCAGTTTGGCGGTTTTTGAGGTGTAGGCTATTTTGAGAAATAGGCCTATAATCTGCTCGTCAGATTGTACGCTGTTTCTAGCTCCGTCGTTGGCTTTCATGGCTTCCTTCTCTAAGTTGTTTGGTTTGGTTCATACTTTATAACCTCTGTTTTATTTATTTCTGGTCAATTTATTCTTATTCCTTTTTTCTCTCAAGAACTCTGACATCAGTTAATATGCGCAAAAAAAAACAGTAGACCAAAACAACAAATGGAATTATTTGTAATAATAGAAAGTGGAGCTCGGGTGGAACACTCTCCTCTCCTTTTATACCCCTTTTCTTCCTCTTCTTTCTCTCTCCATAGAAAGACTACGTCTCCAGGAGACAGAAGCCGTGACTTTTTCATGTGGAAAACCACTTTTTTGTATTTTACTTCAGTTGCGAGATATCAAGAATTACAAGCCCTGGGGTCAGCTTTTTTTCTCTCACGTTGACAAGGGCAGTTGTAACAAGAAAAAATTTGTCTCCCTTTCTTTCTCTGTGCATCTATCTGTCTACCTTCTCTTTTTCTTTCGCTTGCCTCTGTTTCTTTTTTAAAATTCTCGAGACATATCAAATTTAGAAATGAATTGAAATCCGAATGAGAATGAGGAATGAAATTCATTGATTGCTTTTCTTTCTCTTTATCCTCTCTCCTCCTCCTCCTCATCTTGCTTTCTCTTCACTCTCCTTGTTTTCCTTTCGTCATATTTTTTTTTATCAATTATTCAAATTTTTTCCTCTCTCTTTTTTTTTAATTCAATCTATTCTTCATTTACTCCTTTGTGTTTTTGCTCCGTTCCTTGTTTAACTTCCATTCCTTTTCTTCGCGTACCTTCCGGCAACCGGAAAGTTTTTGAAATCTCATCTTATCTATAATGAAGGAAATAGAATTTTTTTATGATGAACCCCGTTTATTAACTTTTGTGAAATCTATTTCGTGTGAAAAGATTAACGGATCAGCGTGGTATCTAGTGATTTCTTCGTGAGTATATTAGATTGTCTGCTAGCTATCCTGAAAATTTATATAATTACAATAATATTAACGCTTTTGGAGCAGTCTGTTAACCTGTTTAAGTGCATTCCTAGTGTTCGAACTTTCGAACGAAGAAAACCGTGACTTTTCAGGGTTGATTCTTCCTGTGGCGGTCGCCAATTATGAAGTGAGGAAGTATGAAAATGGACTACTCCTCTGCCTTAAGATCACTCCTGTGGTGATTGAAGTGTGGTAAGGTTAATACAACGAGACCACTGATTCCTGATTCGGAATGTTTTATTAAATGAATTGGAGCAGTATTCATACCCCAAAGGGAGTTGAGAAACCGTTAAACAATGAATGGCCCATCCGGGCTGTTCATTAAAACAATGAGACATTTCCTTAGCATACCTGAGCCTTTGTCCGGATGGGTCATTTTACAATTCGTGAATATTTACAGAGATTCATTCGGGCTGCCTTTTGTGACACTTTCCTTTTCTTTCTCAGCCTCTTGGCCTTGAGTCGAATGAATCACTTTACACTGAATTAAATAACATTAACATTTTGTGGCCGCAGATCTGAACACCCGATCAAAAAATGCATATGAGTGGTAGTGAGAAGTGTTTTACGGGAAATATAACATAAAATAAAATATAAATGAACACAAAAAACTTACCAAGTTACCATCATCAAAACACTTAAACGCCAACTGTATTGCTTCAACTTCTTTATCATCGCCTGTCTTAACGACTCTGCCCTGAACTGCTCGATGACGACTGCTCTTGATGAGGGCTTCTTGGCGACTACTGTTTTTAAGATCCGGGCTATAGATAAGAAGGTTGTTATTAGTTTTGACTGTACAAGGGTTTGTTTATTTTACTTATCTTGAGTTTTTTTCTAGGGAAGTAGCCATTAGGCGACACAAGTGATTCATGTTTAGGGTTGAAGCAATACATTTGGTATTCATTATTGTTTGTTGGTTTGTTTACTCGCTATGACAAACTGTACTTTGGTTCATACCATTGTGTTATTGTCCTTGGTTTGTGATAATATTTAAAAGGACGGTAACAGAAGTAAACCGCTCGCGGACCGGCAGGTAAATTTGGCGTCTGCTCCGCTTTGGGTGGCCAAAGATAGCATCTGTCGTTAAGTGAGAAGCGGCTGAAATTTAATAGAAAAGAGATGGTCTGAATCATGCCGTTTGGGATATCTTGTTGATGGCTCCAGGAGGGGAACTGGGTTGGCATATTAGGCCAATGAATGTATTGTAGATCCGAACCATGCAACAGCCAGCGAAGGTGCCCGCTTCCGGCAATTAGTAAAAATCTCATAGTTGCCAGAAACACCGGAGGAACCCTAGTTCAGTTCTATGGGGGGACGCCCCGACGCCAATATGAGTAGCAGAAACGATGTTGTATTCTGTCTTGCGCCCTTTTTTAACATCAGAAGAAAAGAGTGCTTTAAAAAGTGATAGTGTAAACATTGCAAACCGGCACTGATATCTCGGGATTTGCTCACTTTGACATTTTTTCACATCCTTTTACAATATTTTCATCGTGTTACAAAACGCGGTTGAAATTAAACAAGACTGAACGTGTGCGACTTGAATGACTAAAGGCAAATGCCCATTTTTTTTACTTTTCTACTGTTACTCTTTGATTGGTTGTTGAAGGAGTCGGAAATTAACGACGGTGGAGGACTGTTGTTTTCGAGTCTTCCCGTTTATTTCTACCAAAGGTTTTCCTTGGTCTTTATTTTATTTTATTTCGACAGAACCCACTGTGTTGCTTACCGTGTAGCCGGGGTAGCACACAGGGAAAGTTTCCGCTACAACAGAAATGAAAACTTATTCAAACGTGAGTAGAAACTGAGGCCAAAAAATTACAAAATAAGAAGAGGAAGTGTGCGAATTGAAAAATTAAAGGAAAGGATGAGGAGTAGAAAGAGAGAAAGAGGAACAAATGTGGAGGAGCAAGAGGGCGGGGGGGTACAAAACTCTAAAATACTTTAAACGATGTAAACTGCTTTCAACCATTTTCAGTTTAAATTTTTCGAACCGGAAAATGATTAGCACAAGAGATTAGCATTTAAATTAAGTGAGATGATGAATAAAGAATTTATAATAAGAAACAAGAGGTTTTCATTAATGGAGGAAGGAATCCGTTCCAGGAGTCCCACTCCCGCTCCTCCACCACTTTCCGTTTTCCCCGGCCCACACTTTGAACGATATAATATAGGAACTCATTGTCTATACAATAAAATTTGATAAATTTCATTATTTATCTCTAAGTTAAGAGCAACGACTCCCACTCAAATTTCTAAACCTTCCTCCGATTTTGGTCATTCGCTGCACTTCTGCCACTCTCACCCCCTTCTGATGTTTGTTTCCACGATAAATTTCATAACGTCTGACTTCCAATAAATTTAAAATTCATTTTTGCGTTCGGTCTAATTTTTAACCGGATCGTTATCTCTGTCACCCTTTCTTCTGTTTTGTTTGATGTCTGAGACAATAAACTATTCTTTACGTTTCATCCCTACCATTATACTCAATTATACGCCAGCTTTCGAAAGTGCTAAATTTCTATTTTCCTTTTTTATATTCTCTTAAACTTTGGCGAAACACATATTTTAAACGTAATTCACAGCTTCCAAAAAAGAGAAGTCGAAAAGGAAGGGATGGGAAAGTGAAAGAGGAGGAGAGAAACGGAGAGAGGAAAGGCACAAAAACAAAATGTCGCTGTTTATTATCAGACACTCCTTCTCCTGCATCTGTTATTTCGAGAGATAAGTGAAAACTAATATTCATAAAACATCCGAAGTAAGGAAGAAAAGTGGAAAAGTCGTTTTTCGCCATGGGGAGAGGAAGGGAATGATGGCGGAATGAGAAAGAGGTAATAATGCAAAAGCACATAAACAAATAAATCGCGGGTCGTACATCAAAACGTCAAGTCGGGCGGCGAAAAAACGTGAGCGAAGAAGGGAAGGCAAGTGGTGGAGCTGAGCGGGAATTCCTCATCGGAGACAAAAAGAAAAGAAAAACGTTTTGAGATGAGGTGCACTGATGAAAAATCGGGTTTTCCTCCTCTTTTTCCGGAAAGGAGGAACGGATGGTGGGAGGAGATCGCATCAAAATTAGTTTGGCCCGAATGCAAAACCCGGAGGCGTAGAGATGGAAGAAGACGGAAAACACAAATGGAAAAATTAATCCAAGTCGGAAAAGAGAGATTTTGTTAAATATTCAAAAGACGACGGGAAAATTTTATTTGCCAACAATTAGAAATTCTAAAATTAAATGATAAGCTTCTCCATTTTCCAGAAAACTTTTCTACTATTTTAAACCATCGCGATCTGAGTTTTACAAGTTTTTCTATTTCATGCGAAAAAATGTTTTTCTGGTAGTCTAAAGACGATAGTAAGGCGTTTCACAGTAAAGCACAAAAAAATAATTATTAATTCCAATTAAATTTGTAAACTTGTAGATCATTCTAGTCACAGGATTTGTCAAGTGAGGAATCTCCCTCAGAATTATCATCTTAAAATATCTTGACTTATGATAGTAAGATTTTATATTGTTGCGGCTTTTGCCATCAGAAAAGGTTAAACTTTTAGTTATCACGCCGCCAAAGTCAAATTTAAAAAAAAAATAGGAGAATTTTCTCTCACTTTGCCCAGACGCTTTTTTTTTTCTTTTCGGCCAACTAGGGACCACGATGTTTTCAACTTATTTTCACTCCAACAAATAGGAGTTAGGAGCAAGTTATTACATGAGTCGAAAATATGCTTGATTATGAGTCAGCTACCTTTCGTTGAAGGTTTTTTCGCTGACTGAACATCACTACCAAGGTTGTGAGCCTTGGAGGGAATTTTTGGAGATTGTGGATGAATTGAAGGAAAGCCAGACTCTTATTATTATTATTACTCCAAATACTTGATTTGAATGACCAAAGACGTCTCCAGAGAGATAATCTCCACAAAGCCTCTCGGTCTTTTGTCTTCTCTGTTCTATCATTTTCCTCTCATACTTCGCTGTTTCTTGAACTTTTTCTCCTTAACTTTCTTTCTTCTTTTTTGCAAACTTACCCACTATTATCATTCCTAATATTGTTATTATTATTCTGTCTGTTTTACTATTCTTCTCCTCCTCTTTTACCCACCTTATTTTACATCGTCCTTTAACCAATTCCTGGGGTTAAAGGTCTAGTCAGTTCTCTAGATAAAAACCCTTTTAAGCCACACTAATTACTAATTGACTCGTTTAGAGACAGGTGGCAGTCAGCAAAGGGTTACAAAAAGACCAACACTAATTGACTTTTGATGTTTCCGTGATAATTCCTTGTGGTCGCTTCTTACATCTTCTTTCAAAAATTTTTCCTTCATGTTTTCTCCGTGTTTACGTTGAAAACGAACTTCTGAAAATCGCAACACATACACTATAACTATACAACACTATACTACATACATTAAGTATACGACATCCGTTAAAGAGGGAGATATTATTTCTTTCCTCACGATTGTTTTGCGATAAATCTGCTGTATCGTTAATCTAAAATTTCCAAGCAATAGTTTTGCCCTGGAACCTCTGGAACGATCAGAATAATTTTGGTGGCGCATCGGTAAGTTATGAAACCTTAACCAGAACTCTCGCATCGAGTGTTTTTGACTTACAAGAAAAATCTGCTATAGTAAACTTGCACTACATGAAGATCCCAGTTCTTCTGACAGCATTTTATATCTCCACAGGATATCTCAGGAGCGTATCAACAATGAATAAAAAACATGAGTCTTCAAATAAATATAGTTTATTGGTTTTTCTTGTACTATTTTACACTGATCAGGTTTTACCAGGTATCCTTAAGCCTTCTGAATTACTCAAATAAATACGCGGCTTCACACTAGATACTCGACATTGACACTAACTCTGGGTACTCGTTAGTGGCTGGGAGCACTACATACTTGTTATTTCTGCTCTTTTGGTAACAATTTCTTCGGGTTGGTGAAACATGTTTGGATCTTCTTTCAAAAATCCAGATTTAAACACTTAGGAATTCAGGACACGGGTGGTTCTGGGCACGAAAGTAGAAACATTGAACACCGACAGCTCCGGTCTTTGCACTACCGTAAATTGTCTTTAGACTGTAGCATTTTCTAAAGACTTTTCGTGGACAAGATTTAAGTTGTCTTGTCTAACTGGTTACGTATTAACTCAGAACAGAAGGCTACCGGAAAAAAGGCAAATTAGTTTCAAAAACAAAACACAACGAAGAAAAGATTTTTTTTGTCAGACTAAGTGGTGACCTCAGTGCCGGCGAATCCCAAGGATTAATCAAAGGTCGCGAAAATTAGATTAGAAGAAGAAGAAAAGAGTTTTGCCGGAGTTAATTTCAAGACGTTGGATAATCCGGAAAACTGCGGACGACGTTTTTTCTTCTCATTCTTGATCGTCATCATATTTCTCCTCTTTTCCTTTTTCTTCATTTCCTTCTCCCTCCCCTCTTTGCAGTAAAAATTTCCTCTCTCAATTTTTTTGTTAATGTGGTTATTTCTAAAGTTTATTTTCCAACACAAAAAACAAATTTAGGCTGTTGTCTTCCTTTCAACTCCTGTGTTAACCCTTCCTCCCATCGCATCACTTTGACTTTTTGTTTTACGCACATTTCCTTCAGAACCCCGCACAGGTCTTTACTCTTTTGGAGAGTGCTTTAGAGTTTACGCAGCTTCTGTTGACCTTTTTAAATGTTTCTTTAAATTCAGTTTTTTCGCTATTTTTGGTTCAATGATGAGGTTGTTAGTATACAAGGAGCTAAAAAGTCAAAACGGAATTCAGGGCCCTTGAGATTAGGACCACTTTCGAATCAAACCCTATAAACATCTATGGAAAGATAGCTATAGTTGTTATGGTTGAGTTTTTATCCCGTTTTTCATCCTTTTTGGGTAAAACAGGATACGGGAGGAGAATTTGAACTCACGACCATAACTCCTACAGTCGAGCGGTTTAACTCTACACCAGGTTTTGCCTCCAAAAGAAAAAAGTAAAAAATGGTTGCAATGTATTATTGTATTGGGTAGGCCTTTCATTTCAAACATCTTCCCAGAGGGATAAAAAGCTGAATGTTTCTTTGGTACTCTTTTACCTCATTTTTCCATGCGATTATCGACTTTTCCAGAATCAGATTTGTCCTCGAATTTAGGAGCTTTTCAAAGAGCCACAACACTTTTATTCGAACAAACCTTTACCACTAGAGAGACGACATTGACTATATATTTGTTTGCAGTGTGTTATGACAAGGATTCCTCCGATTGGAAAGTACCCGGTCAATGATTGCCAAATAAGGATTTAGCTAAGTCAAAAGCCTGGATCGATGACTCCTGAATATGGATCAAGTCAGGTGAAAAAGCTGAGTTCATGATTGCTGACTGAAGATTTCGCTTCTTTAAATATTAAAAAATTCGAAAGTTCATGAGTCTTGTACATGCAAGTAAAGGCAGGCAGTCAACAGTCAGTGAATAGCAGTCAAAGTCAAGTTAGTCAAGAGTCAATCGGAATCTTTGAGTCAAGAAAGATGAAAAGATGGAAGTCCCACAATCATATATATTAGTACTAATAGCAACTAAAGACATGTAAATATATATTTTTAAAGTATTATTTTATGTTATTCATATTACTTTTTCGGGAAGGCACACAGTAAAACCTTCCCCACCAGACAAACCAATGACACCAACATAAAGCTATTTGCAAGACGAATATGCTAACATGACAATAAGGGTGGGAAAAAATTATTTTGGAGGGCTACAAGCAAAAAACTTTCATTGGCAAAGATATGAATAAAAAGGAAGACCCATTTGATTCCGGATGAAAGACTGGAGAATCTCGTCAAAGTTTTTTTTCCTTTCCTTTTCCTTTCTTTTCCCTTTTCCCGGCCTTTCCAGAAGTTAAATATTTCAACAAGATAGTTTTATTTTTATACAAAGTTTATCTGGCAAATCAAAATACTTTTGTCCAATGTAATGGAATAAAAGCAGAAATGGAAACTTTCTCCTACTTCTTCCATTTTTCTCCCATGCCCCCCATCTTTCTTTTTCTTTTATTTCATTTTTTTTCTTCAAGAAAGAAAAGAAAAAAAACTTTGCAATTATGAGCCTTGTTTATAACAGAAGACAAAAATTAGATGTCGCAAAATCAGAATTTATTTTTTTCAAAATAAATCCAATTTTCGTGACAAACAAACGAAAAAATAAAGGAAAGTTGGTTGGATTGGCTTTTCTATTTTCCCTCTTTTTCCTTCGATCCTCTACTGTTTCCTTACAGTATTCCTTTCACTCGCTTCTTTATGTTCCTCCATTTTTTTCGCCGAGGTTCCTTTAACCGCCCTTTTAGGTTTAAATTATTTAAATGTAAGGAAAAACGTTTCTTGACTTTTTTTTAGATATATATTTATATAAAACGGTTCACGCCATGTTAAGACGTGTTCCTGGCGTTTCTTTTTCCGGTCATGATTTTCTCTTTTTGGCTCGTTTTACCCTTCGCCATGTTTTTTTTTTGTTCATTGTGTCTTTGTCGAGTACCACTTGAAAACCAAATTCTTAAGGAATTTTTGTTCTTCTGCTTTTTTTCTGTGGGTTAAATTGAAGGAAGTAAGTAAAAGAAAACTTAACTAGAAATTTTTTTTTCTACCAAAAGTGCGTCTTTTTTTTCATCAAACTAGCTGCTCGCAGGTCCCAGCTGCTTTAACGCCTTTTTTCTCCATCCGATGTAATTAAACTTTAATAATTCAAGAAAGATTGAAAGATGGAAGTCGCATAATCATATATATTAGTACTAATCGCGACTAAAGACATGTAAATATATATTTTTAAAGTATTATTTTATGTTATTCATATTCCATGAATATTATCATATATGAATATATTATCATATTTATATTTATACCATGACAATGCCAGCAAATTCTAAAATTGTCGGAACTTATGACCTTTTATCTTACATTGTTCAGAATCTATTGACCAAACAGACTGAACCCCAAAGTTAGTAGTGCTCATAATCACAACCAACAATCACAAGCTAAGTGAAAAAGGCAGAACAATAATATATCTTTTTCCTGTCAGAAATGACACTCATTTTGTGTCCTCGTCTGTCAAGACCGGTCGAGAGAGAGAGAGAGAGAGACAGAAAAGTAAGGGAACGCAATCTTCCAAATAACCCTGTTTCGAAAAAGGTAAATGCAGAAAACGGTTGGTAGCGTGATAAATGATTAAGAAGACAAGGATGACAAACATGACGAAGTGAAAGTGATAAATTACGAGTTAAACAGAAAATAGCAAAACCTGAGTATTTTTCACGAGAGGAGAAAGAGAGAGAGAGAGAGAATGAAAGGAAGCTGGGAGAAGAGGAAAAGATAGGAAAAAGAAAAAATAATGGGAAGTGAAGAAAAAACCAAGAGAAGAGGTTCGAGTGTGTTGCCAAGAGTCTTCTTGAGGTTTTTCTTAAAAGAAAAAACTTCGCCCTTTTCATTCTTTTCTCCCGAGACTTGCGGCTGGAATCGACTTCCGGTTTTCTTTCTTATTTACTCATAAATTTGGAAACTTGTCTTAGTCGTTTCAACTAGAACAATGAAGTACATTATTATTAAAAAGATAAAAAATAAAATAAACTAGAATAAAAAGAACAGCAATATTCTTGAGAAATACTCTAGAGTCGAGCTAAGTATCAAAATTAAAGGCTTTTCTTACCCCTCCTCTCCTCCACCGCCTTTTACTCTCACATCTCATACCTTCACACTGGTCTGGTTCTTTCGAAGGATTATGTTCGGGTTTCCGGAGAAAACTCGATTGCTTCAGGATTGATTCTCCTTAAAGTCACCTGTGGCGGTCGGTGAAGTGGGTGAGGGTAGATTGTTAATTAACAACTCTAAACAACTCCTCTGATGCTCTTGAATCACTCTTAGTGGTAACGAATTATGGTAACATTGTTAGAAGCACACTAACTGATTTCTGGTTTCAGAATGTTTCATTAATTCATTCATGCCAGTAGTTATACCCCAAAATGAGTTATCTTTTAGAATGACCCATCCGGGTGGCCTATTTTACCAATTATACGTTTTCTTGGGTCATTACAAGTCAAACGGACCAGGGGACCCAGGTCGACCATCTCCGATTTTGTTTAAATTTTACAAGAATGTTGCCTCAGGTCTTGGATGAAAATCACTATTCACAGCGTCCCGGAAAGTCACTGTTCCAGCGTCCATAGCTCAGCATTCAAACGAGGTAGACGACTGGCGGTTGTACCATTTGAAAGGGCATAGTAAGCAATATCAGCATGTAAAAGCGCAACTCTCTATGTTATACAGTTAGTCTACTGCGAGCGATTAAAGTTGACAATTTTTGGCAGCTCCGCCCGAAATCGGAGCTGCCCCATTGTCTTTAGACGCTGATAGAAGACAAACCCGAATAGATTTCGAATTGAAATTTTGGGGATTTTTATCCAAGACCTGAGGTAACATTCCTGTAAAATTTAAACAAAATCGGAGATGGTCGACCTGGAACTTTTTCAAAATCTGGTCCGTTTGATTTGGAATGACCCTCCTCAAAATTCCTGAGTTTTTGTACGGACGGATCACTTTACAGATAACATAATACTTTCAGGCACAGGTTCAGCATTCTTTTAATGATTTCCCCCGGCGGTCTTTTGCGCTATTTTACCTTTTTTTAAAACCTCATGGCCTTGAACCGGATGAATCACCTTACCAATGAATTAATGAAATTCCTCCGACATGGTTGCAGGGTTGGACACAATGTTCATTCCTGTCATCGCTGATTCGATATAATCTTCAAATTGCTAACCGATAAAATTATTCACGAATGGTTTGGGTTGTTGGAATGCGACAAAGCTCAAACACCACCACCACCTCTCTAACTCCTTTTAACACATTTTTCTTCCTCGTTTTTCAGTCGTCCCTTAAAATCCGAACAGCCCTTCAAATGCGACGGAAACTTTCAAACTAGTTTCCCAACTTTCACTTTAGTATTTCTTGATTTTTACTTTTCTCCTTATATTACCACAGCTCCCTTCGTTGGTCATCTGCCTCGAGTTGTCTTTTAAGAAAACAACGATCTTACTTATAGCGAAATTGGTTTCCAGGTAGCTGTTTCCGAAATGAGAGTTTTCAAAGCTCTGATCTTCCTCAGTTCGCTTTCTAATCCATTTTTACCTGTTTCTTTCTGTTAAATTTCAGTGCAATCGACTCGGGTTCAGTGAGGGGAATGCGTGCCTGATGCCTGAAAAATCTTGTATAATGTACACCTTTTTGTATCACTTATTCTCTGTTTTTTGTACTTATCGAGTCTTAATCGTGCTCTCTTCGTATGAAGTTTATCTAATATTAATGGTTTTTGTCATTGTACTATCTATCAAAAATGCCGCATCACATCTAACGTTTTTAAGTATTGTACATATCAATAATTCAATACATCGAAGATCTTTGTTAATGTCAAAATCGTTTGTATCTTATTTCGAGTCACCTCAATCTATTTGAATCATCAGTTTTTCAATCGGTCTTTCGAGTCATCACCATCAACATCAAAATCAATTCCATTTTTGGTCACTTTCTTTTCGTGGAGCTTCGAAAAAAGTTTTGTCCCTTTTATCATTTATATCTTTCTTCCGGTTTTCTCCTCTCTCCTTTCTTTACTTCCATTCCAACTAGCTGAAAATTCACGATTCTCAGCTATTGATTAAAAACCAATTTCAAACATTATCTTTTGGTCCCAATATAATTTTATTTTTTCAATAAAAAAATAGTAATAATAAAAGAAAGATATTGATTCCCGGAAAGTTCCAATAGAGGAGACATTTTTAACAAAACGCAGGCCAACAAAAAATTAGGAAGACAAAAGGCAAGCAAAACCTGAGAAAGTAAATATCTCTCATCCTTGCCTCCAGTCTCCTTTCATTAATTGGGTAGAAATTTTCCCCCAAAACTCATCCACTTCCAAACAAAGTCTAACATGATTAAACCATTTTAGTTTGAAAGTTTCCAATTTTCCATATGGCGTTGGTGAAATGGTACATGAAAGAGGACGAGAAGAGAGGTGAAGAGGGAAAATGAAAAGAGAAGAAAGAAAGGAACGCAAAGCAGAGAGACTGAACAATTCTCTCTGAGAAAATGGGTTAAAAACCTCGTTGCGAATTTGGCGAATCCCAAGAAGGGTTGATGGATAATACTTTAGACCTGCTTCCAGCCTATGACCACTATTTTCATTGTGGTTTAGGGGTGAGTAATAAATTCCATTGCCTTATGGTTGTAGGTATCCAAACAATATGACTTCACATACCAATGCAGTAGAATTGGTCACAGGTAACAATAAGCTACTTACAAGGTGTTGCCTAAACAGTGATGAAATGCCTTCCAAAGATGGAAATATCGAGAAGCCCATTTTATCACCTCACTCCACAAACCCCTGTTTCTTTATTTTTCCTTTTTTACTCCAAACAGAAGGCCAAACTTTATATTTTTATGATCCAAGGAAAGATATTTTTAACAAATTATTAAAACAAATTTCATTTTGTTTCAAAGTCCTAGTCGAGTCTTCTAATTTCCCTGTGAAAAATCATGATCAATCATCAATTAGAAGATTATAATTTCCTCTTAATTTCGTTAATCCGTTAATTATCGTTTTCGGAGGAAAAGTAAGAAACAAATTTCTTTATTCTCTTGTTTGTTCTCTCTTTCACTCCCCAGCTTTCATCTTCCCTTCTCTTTCTTGTCTCCCACTCACCCTCATCCTCGTCGCCATATTTATCATTTTCTCTTTCAGTTTCTCATTTGTTATTAAATTTTAACTTTTTCTCATTTAATACAATAAATTAAATTAAGAACGAATCATCTTTTTGTTTCTATGAATTATCCTCTTTTATAGTACAAGTATACTATTCTTTTCCGTGTGTTCGAAATACGTTGCTGCATCTCGGATTACGTTTTCAAAGAATACTTTCATTACTCTTCGTAGGTTCAACCGGAGGTACGATACCACGTCCATAGCGGTTACTGTCTTCTTAAGTATTCTATTATATGATGTTTGGTGGGAGGAGTAGTGTAGTGGTTAAGTTCCTGACTCGAACGCAAATGGTCGTGAGTTCGAATCCTCCGCATCCTGTTATGTCCAAAAATTAAAGGTGAAAAACGAGATTAAAACCTCTACCACTATACTATTATATTATGTTTGTTTGTTCATATGCGTGTTTGATCCAGGATTTGGATTTATTCTTTTGAACCGTTTGATTATTGATTTCATGACTGGTTGAAAAATTTAGAATTTGTAATTACTCACGTTGGAGGTTTCCGCAACCATTTTTCTAAAACAAAAAGAATTGGACTTTAATACTATTATAATAATATATGTGGAGCAGTGCTTTTCCGCGCCGCTTCTATGTTTGCAGGCAATGAGACCCGGAGACAGCCTTGCTAAAGAAATGAATGCCACATACAAGTAATTTTATAAAGGTAGTAATCAGTTGTGTTTTATAGTTGGATATCGGAGCGCGAGAATTGTAAAATCTCGTCGACGACACAAAACTCACTTACTCACTCATTCGTAGAACGGCCTCTGCCTTCTCTATATTTTCCCGCCATTTGGATCTCTCTCTCTCGCCGACAACTCCCAGTTTCGGACTCTGAGGTTTTGAAGGTTTTCTTTTACGCCATCCAGCCATCGATCTCTGGGACACCCTATAATTCTCCTTCCCCCTGGAATACCAAAACATAGCTTTTTGATGGTTGAGTTCGAAGGCATTCTCCCTAGGCGCCCGAATGTTCGGATTTGTTCTGCTTTTATATAAGCAGTGATCCTATAATAATCCAGCACCGTCATCACTTCTTTGTTGGTCGTGACTCTGAACGAGGGATCTTTGTTTTTTACGGGTCCTGCTGTTCGATGGATGACTCGTCTTTCAATAGCCTCCAATAATTCTGAATGGAATCTCTTCAGGCTCCAGGTTTCACACATATGTCATTATGGGTCTTATAAGCACTTTGTACAGGTAAATCTTTTCCCGGATATTTCTGAGTCTGGATTTTAGGTGCCTGGAGAGGGCGGTGATTATCCTCTTCTTGATGTCTTCAGTGCAAAAGTTCTCTTGGTTTATGCGGGAACTTAGATATTTAAACCTAGGTTCCGCATCCTAAATTCTCCTTTCCCTACCCCCCCCTATACCCTCCATTCTCAACCTATACCTTCCCTTCCTTAAGCACTCCACACTACTATTCCTACCTTCCTGCCTATCCTAATTTCCTCCCCCTACTCATCCCACTTCCCACCCATCTTAATCTTATCTATCTTCCTGTCCTTTCTCCCTTTCTCCCGTCAACTCTTGGAGCTTGGACGTTGGTCCACTCCCCAGAAAACCCCAACCCTATGTCCTACCAACAACTTGTAGTCCCTTCCTCGGGGACAGGTAGTCGTTTTCATTGGGGATAACAAAGAAAAGGTACCGCATCAAATAAATATTCAACTATTTGACAACACAAAACACGTGATATAAATATTGCCGCATTCTATGTAAAGCAACCAAAAGCCAAGCAAATCATCGTCAGCGAAATGAAATACAAATTTGCAAAAGTATCATCACAAAGATTTCCTTATTGGAAAAAGCCCAAAAGAACTCACTTCCAGTCAACAGCTCTCAACAAAAGAGTAACAAAAAAATCTAATCTCTTGCAAAAAAACTTAGATCAGTGGAATTAAGTAAAAAAAATTGAATTAAAAAAAAGAAAACAAAAGCAACACTATAGGGCTATACACGAGAAAAATAAAAGAGAAGAGCAAAGGAGATGCAAGAGAAAAAAAGGAAAAACACAAAACGCCTTTTGTGTAATTTTAAAAAGTTTCCACTGCATCCTGCTTAAAACTTTCACGTCACGGTGGCGTCTTTCCTCTCACCGGAAGTGAGCTACCAAACCAAAGAAAAAATAGAAAAAGAAAAAGCGTTTTCTGTTACCACGCCATTAAAGGGAGGAGCTTTACCGAAGTAATCTTCTAAGTGAAAAACTAAAATTCTTGTTTCTCGCCCTCGCCCCCATTCCACCCCTCTCTTATCTATTCTATTTACGTAATTAAAACATGAAATTTAATAATTAATTTTTTCCTTTTTTTTGTCTTGTTCCCCTCTCCCAACTTCCTAACTTCCTTCCTTTTGCCTTTTGACCTTCCACGCTTTTATTTCTCCTCTTCCGTATCTATCTTCTGTAAAAAGTTTTCAAACGAAAAAGAGGTTAAGCATGATATAAAATCAAGGATTTTTTTTTGTTTCTCCTTCATATTTTTTCCTCCCAGAATCTTTTTCCACAGGTTTTGGGAAAGGGTTATCGAGAAAAAGTCTGGTTTTGAACGACAGGACTCACTAACAATTCAAATTTTTTCTTCTGTTTTTCGGATTTCCTTCCCTTTCTTTTGGGGAGATAGAAAAAAGGAAGATTTTATTTTATTTTATTTTTTTTTGCAAAACTCAAGACTGATTTAAAAGATGCATTTTCCAAATATTTCGGTTTCCTGGCTCCGCTTCTTTTCCTTTCCTTTTTTTAAGAGAATTTTTCTCTTTTTTTTGCCGATCTGACGTTCACGTTAGTTTCCTAATACAACTTGAAAGAAAAAAGATCAACAGAAAGAGTCGGGAAAAAGTTTTTTTCCTTTTAACCCTTTTTTCTCTTGTTAACCAAAGGAAGATAGATTTTGGTTCATCGTCAGATAATTTAATAATTCGGCAAATAATTTCTTTTTAAAAATACCTGTCATTGGTACTTAACTGCCCCCAAAAACGAAAAATCTTTTATACAAAAAATTTTTCGACGGGATGGTGCTAAGAAGAGAATGAGGAAACAGATTTCTGCATCAGAGGAGCCTGCGTTGTGTGCGACAAAAGGATGCCCATTACAACTAAGGGTAAAGTCTATAAGACCAGCCCCAATGTATATTTATCGGAGTGGTGGGCGACGATTCAAAAACATGAAAAGCAAACGAAGCCGCTGAAATGAATATGTTGAGATGGGCTGCAGAAGTCACCCTCCTCGATAAGGTACACAGCCAGTACATTCGGGGCTCAACGAAGGTTACCCTCATAGCTGAGAAATTGCAAGAAGGAAGGCTGAGATGATATGGACATGTTATGAGAAGGGAGAGGACAATTCTGTTAAAATGGCCCTTAACTTCCCAACGAGAACCTGTGACCAAGGAAGGCCACCAACAACGTGGTGGTCAAAAGTGCAGCACGATTTGGAAGTTGATGAGACTCAATTCGACAACAAATCAATAATAAAAAAAGTAAAATAAAAAAATAAAGTAAAGCTTACCTTATTGCGCTCAATTTTGGGTTTGCTGGCGGAAAGGGGGGCGAGGAAAGGAGAATAAAAGCAACCCCAAATGCCAGACGAAACTAAAACTGAAGAGAAAACTGTATGACATAAAGCGTTAAAGACAAACTGAAAAATCGTGCTTCACCGTACGAATCTAAAACGAATCTCTCGTTCAAAACAAAAAAACTTATGAATTACCGCGTTCGGGTGGAGCACGCATGGACGGTGTTGAGACCCGCAATTTTCCTTGCTTTCGTTCCAACAGAAGTCCTTCCGGATGATTCAAAACAGAACAACCTGGAGAAAATGTACGAGAACACCCGGCCCTAGATAAAATGCGAACCGTCAAGAAAAAGAAGAAGAAATAGAGTTGATTCAGAACTGCTGATTCTCATTTGAGCCCTTTCCCCTATCTGTCCTAACCATTCTGGCCGAACCTTATTCACCTTATCCACCATACTGTCCATTGTACCCTATTTTTCATTTCTCTTCTTCTAACTTGAAGTTATTCAAATTCAGTCTTACCTCCACCTATATATTGACAAAAGGCCGTTGTGTTCCTCGCGTTTTTTAATGTTGTGAGTATTTGTGAAACAGTTTGACGAGACGCAGTTTGTGACAAACCCAAAAACCTTTTTTGTCTATTAAACACTTAGAGTACTATTAAATGTCGGTCCACTCGATTTACGATCATCTCACAGTACATGATTCTGGAATTAAAGAAAGCGTTTTTTAAGATTTTCAGCATACATGATTAAGAAGAATAAGTTAAACAAAAACTTCCAGAGCTATTCTCAGGAGTTTTTAAAACATAAAACGTGTGAGTTTCTTCTTCTGAAATGGATACCAATGCAACATGTGGCGAAATGGGTCCAGTCCACCAAGAAATGGGTCGACATACTACCTTTCGTCCTTCTTGGTTTGCGTTCCACCATCGCTGATGACAATAGCTCTCCTGCCTTACTCACATTCGGTCAACAACTTCGCCTGCCAGGAGATTTCTTCCATTCCGATTCGCCAATAGCCGATACTAACGAGTTCATCCGAGACCTTCAAACCAACATTCGAGCTGCAATTCAACCACCTCGTCAGCATAGTAACTCTCGCTCTTTCGTACCACGTGCCCTCGCCACTTGCACACACGTGTTTCTACGAGAAGACACTCAAACCAGCGCACTCACTCCTCCGTACAATGGACCCTATCCAGTCCTACAGCGTAACGAGAAACTACTAACTCTCGACGTTGAAGGTCAACAGGTCACAGTCTCCATTGATCGCACCAAACCAGCTTTCCTACTTCCGGAGGACACAACCGAATCAAGCCAGCCGTCTCAACCTCTTCCAACAGCTACTCCTCGACGATCACTACGTTTTCAAATTCGTTCGTCACCTCACTAGGGGGAGTACTGTGGCAACCAAATTAAAAGCCGCTATGCGAAAATATTCTACGCAAAACATAAACAAAAACAAACAAAAGAAATGCAGCGGCAACAAAAAGAAAAGCTGAGAATGTTCTCGAAGCCCCCGGAAACTGCGAGAACTCTCTTCCATATTAAACTTATGGGAAGAGAAGTTTCCATAAGTTTCTCGAGGGTTCGAGCAGGTGTTTCTGGAAACTTCGAGACTATTCTTAGCTTAGGTAAAGACATATAAAAGAGGACACGTAAGGCTGGTCAAGAGCAATAGTAATTCAGTTTCGCAGTCATTCAGTTTTGAAGTTTTTTGGTTTTACTCGCGGTTTTCCAGTGTCGGCGTGGAACACATTTATGTAAACACTCGTATTTATAAATAAAATAGTTTTTAGTGAAGATAAGAGTTTTTTAATATTCTCTCATCACACACAACAATTAATAAATTTAGTCGTAACCTCAAAATCATCGATCACGGGAAATGTCAACATCGCTTTCTTTTTATTCAAAGATTATAATATCCAACGAATTTCGAAACAAAATCAAATATTTAACTATTAATTAGAAATGAAGTCAATTAGTTATTGATCCAGTCAAGAAACCCTTTTATCTGTCTTCACGCCAGCTTCAATGCAACCCTCGATTGAATGCTGGCTAACGTGAAAATATCAACAAGTTCAAGCAGGACTTTTTTCCCGTACCATTTGAGATCATTTTTAACCTAATTTTAAGACATATTTTCAGTGATTGACCTACTTTCATTCTGTCACTATTTTAGTTCGGTTAATAAAGAGTTTTTAGTGAAAACGTGCTTGTTTTATCTAGGCTCCGCTGTCCCTTATTTTCCGATCCTTACTTTATCCTGACTGTCTCCTTGCTGAGACATACATACACTATACATACAATCTGTCATTCATGTCACGACACTAACTTTCTACATAAAAGATTTCTTCCGTTCGATGAGGAGAAGTTGCCTGTACCACCTCTGGAGTGTCTATACTTATACGCTTTACTTTTGAAAATTCCTGACTGACAGACACGTGGTGGTAGTAGGTAATTCAGAGATCCATAGCAATTGCATTGGATATCAGTAACGCATTCACCCCTGGCGACACACCCGAGAAGTGATGGCCTCTAAGAAGATCCCAGAATATCTGGCGTAAACCGTGAAAAGTTACCTCTACGACAGGAAGATAATATTCACACACTGTCAGCATGGAAAGCAAGTGAGGTTGGTCACGCGTGGCGTTCCACAAGGATCGGTCCTCGGTCCACTACTGTGGAACATAACATACGACACAGTCCAAGCTACAAAAATACCCGCAGGGACGACGATAATATGCTACGCGGATGACACAATCATCATAGCCACTGGGAGTAACCTCGCAGTTGCCAGACACCGGGCACAAACGGCGACGGCTCTGGTGATCAAAAGGGTCAAGGAACTCGGACGTACCGTGGCGACTCAGAAAACAGAAATCATCATCTTCGGCCACGTACATATAGACAAAAGTCCTCTTCGCATAGGGAACGACAAGGTCGAGCCCAAAACAACATTCAAATACCTAGGGCTCATCGTTGACCAAAAATTCAAGTTCCGGGAACATTTCGTCCACGTCAAACAGAAGACAAAGAAAACGACTCGAATGCTGTCTCAACTTCTTCCCAACATCGACGGGCCAAATAACAGGGCAAAAAAACTGTTCGCGAACATCATAAATAGCATCGCGATTTACGGCTTCACAATCTGGGTCGACGCCGCCCAAAGTGATAAAGTCCTTCAAAAAGATCTGAGGAATCGGCGCATTGCTCAACGGATCTGCTGGGCATACAGGACGATCTCCACCACCGCCTCACTACTGATCACGGGGACACCTCCTCTCACAGTTCTTACCGAAGCCCGAGAAGAAGCCCAACGGAGAGCAACCTCAAAAGGCCACTTAAGAAGATTGACGCAGGAAATATCCTGGAAGAAATGGAGACAGGAACTGGAGCACTCCAGAGAAATTAAATGTCGCTGCCATCCTACCACACCTCGAAGGATGGCTAAGTGGGAAACACGAGGAAGTCAATTACCACATGACCCAGATTCTAACAAGACATGGGTGTTTTAATTCCTTCTTTCACAGGACCAAAAAACGGGACACCAGCGAGTTTGACCACTGCAGCAGCGGCAACAAAGACACGTGGGAACACACCCTGAACCAATGCTACAAATGGAGCTAACAAAGGAACATACTCCAGGGGAGACTAAAACAACTAGATCTCCCAAATATAGTTGCAAGGATAATAGAAGACCCCGACAGTTGGGCAGCATTCTCCGATTTCTGCAAGGAAGTCATGAGGCGAGAAAGAATACGTCAAGCGAGAGCGCCAAGGCCAACCGGCCGACAGTAAAACACCGACGGAAACTTCAACTGAGGCAGAAGAAGCCCGGACAGTAATACCTCACGGCGGGTCTCTAGACTTCTTCAATACCTCAAAGATGCAGCGGGGGGTTAGCTGGTAAACCCTCAAGAAAGGAAGTCGGACACTACCTAGATGTACGAAAGTCATCACTTGCATTTCTCCCTCCTGCGGGCAAAAAAAAGCCATACAGAGACACAAAAGTAGTTAACCATACGGTTGCTTCAAATCTTTTATTACAGCTAAGACCAAGTCGAACATACTTCAGAAGGTGGCATTAGTGTCATGATCACAGTTGTCCAACAAAATCAAAAAGTTTCACCTGAACCAAACCAAGAGAGATACTTTTTTTAACAGAATCGGTTCTTCAGGCTTTTAGCACAATTATACCAGAGAACCCCAAATCACTGCTAAAAGACACAGGGTCGTCCGGCCACAAAATTAAATTAAAAAACCTGGTTACCATTGACATCATCATCTCCAAGCCCTCACTCATTGCCCTTTTCCATTCCCTTCTTCTCATGCTTTTCCCTGTAACCCCCCGCCCCGCCACCGCCTGTACCCCTCCAACTTTTCCTGGTTATGTAGTAAAGAAGCTCGTTATCGTGGCTTTTCCCTTTTAAACTTGAACAGATTCAAATGTTGCTCGTTTTTGATGCTGCTTTCTGTTATGACAACTAAATTTTTTCCTTCCAATTATTTTTTTTCTTCTCCTTTGATGTTAATAGAATGTGATGTTCTTTTTTATGCAAATCGACTTTTTTGCTGTTGTTTTTCTTGGAGGTAAAAAAGAGGAAGGAAAGTAGAGAAAGAGTCCTTGTCTGAGTTTAATGAAATCTGTGTGAGAAGATCTCAGCCGGAAGTAATTGGTTACTAGCTTTTTCTTTCTTCTTTTTTAAATGCTAATATAAAACAAAAATAATATTAATAATGACGACGAATGTTATAAAAAGGAAAAAAGATGAAAAAAAAATTTCCCGGAATAGAATCAAATCGCGAAATAATTAACAAAGAAAAAAGAAGTACGTTTGCGCTCAACCCTCATCTTGCCTCACGAAGATTATATAACGACAAAAATCGCGCCCAAAAAAATTCTCTTAAAAAGTTTCCTTCTGCTTTTGCCTGTTCGGCGGATCTTCGCTATTTTTCGTAAATTTACGCGCAACCTAAAAATGCAAAAGCTCGCTTCCGTTTTTGCTCTCTCTTCTACTCTCTCCTTCATCCTTATACAACAAGAAAGGTTTGTCTTTTTTCCTTTATTTTATTCAAGATGTTAAGACGTAGCGAAGGGGAGGGAGGAGTAAATAAAAAAAACCAAAATACGTGAAATACTGCAAAAAACGCCATTTTTATTGTCTCATATTCGAGTAAATATATCCAAAGCTCAGCGCGTTATTTACACAACATCACTTCTTACTTGCTTTTTATAAATATTTTATTCGCCTAAATTATTGTTTTCTTCTTTTTCGAGGGGAAAATGTAAATATTGGAATATGGTTTAAAAAATGCAAACAAAAACAAAACTCTGAGACCTCCCGCTTAAGTTTTGACTTTATTTCCTATGATAGAAAAATCATTTCCTCTTTTTTCCTCTTTTCTTCTTTTCTATCTCGTCGTGGTTTGATCAGGTCTTTTCTCAACTGGACTACCACGAATGGCTTGTGGTTTTTGTTATTTGATTGTATTGATGAAGTTACGGGTATTATTATATCTAGGCAATTGCCATTCGTCAAAATTACTAAAATAATTAATTTACTGCGTGCCTGACGGTGGCATTGTCTCAACATTTTCGTCAATCACATATTATGCTTAATATTTACGCTTAGTCGTTGTCGGTCATGTGTGTTCCCAGTAAAAGTGAACGAGTATGGGTAATTTCCAAACTCCTCATCTACAAAGCCGTCCTCAAACGACCCATCTGGGCCTGAGGTCCAGCTTTGGGCTTCTTCGTCGACTCCAATCTCGAAATCTTCAAACGATTCCAATCCAAAATCCTCCATATCTTCGTAAACGCTCCTTAGTTCGCCCCTAATCAAATCATCCACGATGACCTGGCGATTCTCTACGTAAAAAAGGAAAACGGAAAGGCTCACTCTCGCAAATACTTTTTTGGACTGGCGAACCACTCTTACCTTTCTACGTCCTCACTCTTCAACGACTCCTCGACCAAAGAAGTCTTAAAGGACATAAACCACTCGACTTCCAAACACGCTTCTCTTAGTCAAACCTCTTATTCCTCTCCAGCTTTCCCTTATTTTCCTTTCTGTCCCCTTCTCATATAGTTCCAGCTTTCCTTAGACTTCTTCTAAACTATTCTTGGGGCTATGTCGCTGGTCTGCTCCCTAGATTTAACCCCTAAAAACTAGTCCGAATAACTGTGCTCGAAGACAAGTGGTCGTTGGCAAGGAGAGTTGAAAGAAAAAAATTATTTTTCGTATTGTTGTATTTCGGCTAATTTAGAAGATGCATTGGGAGGGAAACTGGGTGGACATAGAAGTAAAACTGTTGGTAGCATGATGTTAAGCTACTGAGATAGTGGGGTTTCTTCTAGATGGGTTGTATAGATGTCTTATTGGACGATATGAAGTGATCAGTAAAAAACAGTAACGGCAAAGGGAGATGGATTGTTACAGCTACTACGTTCTCTCGTGCCTCTGTCAGTATATATGACTGTTAATAACAAGAGCGACGCTGTTAAACAAATGTGTAGAAGCACTATTAGGAGTCTACTTAAAGTCTACCATAGAATTCTTGATCTATGAAAGTTATCCGTTTAGGGCAGGAGTGGACAATCTTTTTAATCAATCAGTCAATTTAAAGTTTAAATTTTTTTGGGGGGCCATACATAAAATAGGAACTGAAGAAGGAGGACCGCACAAATTTGCACATATGAACTACGCGGCTAGTTAGCTTCTTCTGTAGACTGTAGACTTCTTTTATCTGTAGACTAAGCATCTATTATTCTACTAAGTAAAATCCACTTCAAACTTCTCGACTGTCAAAACGTAATTGTAGGGGGCAATGCATAAGTACTATCCATGACGATAAACCCTCGGCGGGCCGGATTAAATACTTACTCGGGCTGGAGCTGGCCCGCGGGCCATACTTTGACCATCATGATGTAGGAATTCCATATTTTTACTCCTTGTTTCTGTTTATTTGTCTAAAGCACTTTTTTTTGCCTCGTTAATTTCTTTTTGTTGTTTAAAATGTATTACAATGACAACACTATACAGGGTAGACCATTTTAATTCTCACAGTCGAATTTCTCAGAAACTATGGCAGCTATCGAAAAACCTTTTTGACATAGTTGCTCGGTGCGTTCAATGCCAAATCAACGTCATTACAGTCTGTTTCCCTTGCAACCGAGTAACTATGTAAAAAAAATTTTTCGCTGGCTGCTGCAGTTTCGAGAAATTCGACTGAGAAGATTAAAATGGTCAACCCTGTATACTACAAAGAAGTTATGTTAATTTTATTGCATGTCAATGATTAGTATCTCGTTTAAATAAAACCAAATACTTACACTGATTTTTTGTGTTCTTCCTATCACCGTGCACTTCCTCTCACCCTGTCCAAAAAAAGTGGTTGGCTACAATAAAAAACTCCATAATCCGAATTTATTAAGTTTTATCTCCGTCACTTTTTTTGTGGGACAAGGAAAGTTAGAAAAAAAACCTTTTTCTAAAGAAAAGAGAAAAAAGGAAAAGACAGCCGAGCCATGATATGAAAGAGGGGGTGCTTTTTTTGGTGCCCGGAATTTGTCCCATTGACAAAACAAAAGAAAGCAATTTATTATTCTTTTCAGAGGACAACGGAAACTCATTTCTAGACTTTATTTGTTTAATTCGTAGGGAATTTAAAAAGGTTTTGAAAATTCAAATCGGCTCTCAGTTTATTGTTATTTATCTACGACCCCCCACCCCTTCATTTTCCTTCCTACTTCACTCCTGCGAGGCCAAAAAGAACCAAACGAGGCCGTGCTAAACCACAAAGATGAAAGTCCAGTCGAGCCGTTTTTTTGTTTCAACAGAAAATTTCGGTGAAAGCAAAAAGGGGACGAGAGACGGGGAAAATGAGTTTGAGAATAGACCACGATTAGTAGAAGAACTGCAACTCCTAATATTTTAAGTGAAAGCTTTTGTGGAATTCAACTTCAAAAACCTAGAAAAGTAGATGAGTAATACGTAATCGCTGACGTTGACATATAATGACTGACTGACGTGTGGCGTTTGATTAGTTGACGTTTCCCTCAGAAAAGGAAATCCACGTCATATAATGTAACTAATTTGGAAATTTATTCAGTTCTTGAGGAAGAATAATTGTTGGTATTTTAGTCAGGATAAAGGTCAAATAGAGTAACCATCCAAACCAATCACACCATTCTTCTCTCTCTCATTTGTCTTAGTCTTATTCCATTTATTTAGAGTCCGCTCTCTTTGTCACTCTTCTCCAGGCGCTTCTGTTCTGGTTCTGGTCTCTTCGGCTTGGATTTCCTTGAGGTCTTTTCTGATTACAGACAACCAAGTTTGAGGGGGGCCTCCCTCGCTTCCTCGGTCCCGCGCAGATGTTCAGCAATTTTCTGGTCATGTGTTTCTCTAGTAGCCACAACATTACACCATACACCATTCTTATTTTTTAAATTTCAAGTTCCTAAATTTTTAATTATTTACAATTCAAAATTATAAAAAAAAACAGTAAAGAAACGTTCACAAATTATCAAATATCACGAAGGTAATTTTTGTACAGGTATGTTTTCAGATAATCCCATTAGAAAAAGAACAGTAGCCTTTTTCATTTTTTTATTCCTAAATTAACTGCCACTTCTCTTTAAATTGGAATCAAATTGTCTTTTTGTCGAATCAACAGGGCTTATAAATAAAATACTCAGTAATTTCGTTCACCCAGAAATGGTAAGAAGATGAGATGGTGCTTTAATAAAGGAAGGACATTGTACATTTGAAACATTTCTTGACTTTGCTCGTCTTTCGTCATGAATCGGACATTTCCAATGCCATTAGAGTAAAGTATTGTGACCTGTCTCGTTTATATTTAATAAAAAAAACTTAAATGTTAGAAAAAAAATTAAAAATACAATATTTTCACACATCTAATTGCTAAGTATTAATTTGCATACATCTATTGGAACCTCAGCGAAACAATTTTATTCCACATGGATAAAAAATTTCAGGTTAGTGTAAAAGTTGAGGACAGTTTTTGAATAAAGTGACGGTGTATTTTTTGTTCTTATAGATTTTTGTTTGAGACAATAGCTGCAGAACTATAATATCACATAAAAATGGCTCCTCAATTTCTGAATGCATCAAACTTCTACCCGAATTATTACTGGATAAATGGACCTTTCATTTCCTAATCTTATTAAAAAACCAAGCTGGAGTCCAATCGAACAGGTGAAGCCTTTAAAATAGCACTATCACTTTTCACTTGCACCTTAAAAGGGAATTTTCTCTAAAGACGGCTCAAAGCTCTTCTCTCCATCCAGTCATACTCCCTCTCCTTAGTTCCCCTTTTCACCTCAAAGTAACTTGTGAAATTTGAAGAGCGACGAGGACCCTGCCCTCCGTCAGGCGGGGAAAATCCTGTAAAGGAAAAATCAATCGGGGAAACTTTAGACCCCATCACACAAAGACAAAGTGTTTTGCTAACGTCACTCTGAAAGCGACAGGGAAAATAGGCAAGCAAAAGAGAAGAAAAGAAAAGAAAAAGCGACAAGAAAGAAGAAGAATTGGTTGTTGTTTCCTACAAAGGCAATAATCTGACGTGTAAAAAGGAAAAATGAGAGAAAAATGATTTCGGATATCAAAATCCCAGCTATAATAACGCATTGATGACAATAACGGGCTTTTATATATATCATCTTTAGACAAACCTGGTGAAAAATTTTATGAAAATAAAAAAAGAACTCTCTTGGATTTATCTAAATAATGTGTTTATTTTCATTTTCTTCTTTTGCTTTTTTTCTAGAAAGATTTCTAGGAAGGAGAAAACAGAAAGAATAACGGAACGGGGGAGAACGTGTGGATGTGAGTAGAAGAACTGGGAAAGAAATCATAAAACAGAATAGTAACCGAATGCAATACAATTTACTTGTTTTTAGGGAAAACCAGATAATGATAATCGACAAAGAGAGATAACCAGATACGAAGTGGAGTTCTTCTTTGCATTCAAGGCAAGAGCGAGGTATAATTGTAACACCTATAATTAGATTGTACTGAAAATACCGGCCCTGTAAGACAGATTAATTTGGAAGTTCCTTTTTCTGACCTGCAAGAAAAGAGAATGTTCTTGGACACCCGGTGACTCTTGAAAGTAAAGCAAGGAGATAGTAATTTCATTATGTGCACAAATAAATATCATCCTTCTATAAACATTTTAAAATAGTTTAATGAAACATGAGAACTTGATTCTTAAAACATTGAAAACACACAACCCAGATGGTTAGAAAGCTCGCGTATTTCTAAACCTTGTTCTCTTCCCTTTCAACTACTCAAGTCTACTTCGGATAACTTGAATTCTTGAGTTATTTCAACACGGTGAACGGAGGGAAATAGTTAAACAATCAAAACAATTTATGAATAACCGGGAAACTTTACCCGGAGGGTCACGAATGATATTGTCAAAATTATCAACGGTTTAACGTTTAGTTTCACGCTGTTAAGGAACTACATTAACAAGTTGTGATAACAAGATTACTATTTCCTACCTCCGATTTCTCTTCTTCTCTCCTTTCCAAAAGCCAAAAGCTTTCCCCCAACAGTGCGGATTATTCTCTTGTGGCTTCCCTCCTCTCTTATCGTAACTGACAATAACCATAATAAACTGCTATTTTCATTTGTTTCTCCTCGTTTTTCAGTTCACCGGTTTGATGACTGACAATCTGATATACACAAATGCTGGACATAAATACACCGGACATCAGTTTTAACAATGTCAAATTATAACCAAACCTAATACCTTCATATTATAGTATATTAATGTAATATATAAATATATACTTGAATCTCTATAAATAAAAAACAACCTAAGATTGGGTGCAGTGGTAAAAATGGGTTCTCGATTCAAAGGTAACCAGAAACGATATACAGTATAGGCCTGTGTTGATTGCAAAGGATACGGTGATTGGGTTGAATAAATCGTTTTTAGTCCTGAGTAGTTACATCAGTGATTACATCTGACCACGTATGCTAGGAACAACATATCCATTTAGGTCCGGTTCTCGTTCACTCAGTGGCGGCTCTATGCCACTACATGAATTCCCTGATTATCAAATTTTTTTTTTGGAATTGGAATGAGGCAACTTGTGCGACTGAACGCCCTTGAAGATATAGTGAAACTAAAATTTCTAAATATCGATAATAAGAGAGGTGATAAGACGACTGATGTTTGTCACTGGGTCCAAAAGCACCCAGAAGTAACGCAAAGGTTAAAAGAAAAAGAAAAATCAGAATTTAGTCTTTTTTGTTCTTATTTTAGCATGAATCCCAAGAGTTTTGGTGACAGTCCACTGATCTTTTCTTCTTTTTTTGAAAAACATGAATCAAAAGTTTCAGTAAAAGCTGTGGGTGGTATGAAGGTTCGAGCTTCGAAAGCAAAAATTCATTCACATCTTTTGAATAAATTTGATTCTTTTTGACTTAAAAAAACAGTAACATGAAGGCGTTCACCTATTCAGCATTCTAGTCTGAGAACTCAAAGAAAAAAGTGCTTTAATGAAACTTTTTAGACGCTTTTCTATTCAAATTAACCTCTCTTCATGACTTTGTATTTTATTCAATAAAAACATTTGTTTTATTTGCCTCTTGTTCCGATTTGCATAATCAATCCCTCCACCTCCCTTATTTTCCTTTATCTTCTATCCAACCTCTCATCCTTCATCCCTTTCACATTCTCATCCTCGCACCCTTTTCCTCTTTGATTACTCCTGAAAATGTGTTTTCACTTTTAACTAAGTTCCGCTTGCCCTTGTTTATGTATCTGTTTACGGAAGACGGGATGAATGTTGTTAACCTACAAAATTACGTTTCGGACTGACATGACTGACCTGAGAGTAAAAACCATATCCATTCTGAAGTTATTAGTTTTTGGCGCTTCTGTGAGAATTTCGAGTATCGGTCGGATCAAAATTTCGTTTTTAAGTTTCAGTTAGTAGATGTTTGGTTTATTTTTCTTTGTTTAGTGCTAAATACATGATATGAATTACTTGAACAAAAAGCGTACGAATACCTAACCTTGGCTGGCTAAGTCGAGCCACGTGGGTTTCTTATTTTATTATATGTCGGTTTTGGGTGGTTATTTGTTGGAATGAAAAACAGTTGAATATCGAACTAAGAAATAAAATATATTAGATAAAAAATGTTTACACAAGAGTTGAAATTCGCTGTTTCTAGAAACTTCTATGGACTACGTGCAGGATTCATAGTGTCTCGCAGCCTGTCGGGGACAATTTGAATCGTGTCTCAACTTATCCGAATTCGACTCCTAAGACAAATCGTTTCGTTTCGTTTTAATTTGTTTCATTTGGTCGGCACATTATAATTCACTTGTCTTTTTGTGACTCCATCAAATCTGAAAACTTCCATCGGGCAACTGATTTTGTAAAGGGCCAAACCTGTGGTACGTCCTCTACCATTTAGCTGAGACTCGAGAAAAACTATTCTCGTACAACATATATACTATAAATTGAAGCTTTTCTCTTACCTCCTATTGATGTCTCAGCTATCGAGCACACCGAATTCGAATCATAAGAACTGTCATGTTCACCTTAAAAAAAAAATCTACTTGGCAATTTAATTAAAAATCATGAAATAATTTGCATTTGAAGAACACCCTATATATCAAAGCTAAGTTTGAACTTTCTAATGTTTTCCATTTTTTTATTACATAAGCCCGAGTCCCGTGACTTTTCGTTTTGTATAAATAATTTTACCTAATTAATGAATTATTTTTCCTGTCCTTACCTCGCCTCAGCTGTTGACTTCAACCCCGTTTTGTTGATTCAAAGGGTTGACATTTTCAAGGCTTCTCTCTATTATATTTAGTGTTTCCCTTACGCAACCGAATCACGTTCGCATTCCCTCTCAAAGGTTGCCTCATAACACTTTCCATCTACCAAGAATCTATGCTTTCGAAAATTTTCCCTGAACGGGTCGGACACAGGATTTATTTGATTATTAAACAAAACTTTAAACTTAGCGGTTAAATATCCTTCTGAGAGAAAGTAGAGGAAAAACAAGATGAAACGGTAAAGCGGAAAAGGCTGACCATTATCTTGACAAAGTATCTGGTTGGCTCAAGGCGGAAGTGAAAAGTCGATAAGAGTCCCAGAGGAGCCTCTTATTATCAAATATGAATGGGATCAAAGTTTTGTATCGTACTCGGGAGGCAACAGCAAAAAAAGAAAAATTTACACACTTTTATACAACACTGAAATTTTCGACAAAGAGAATAAAAGACTGAATTACGTGTTTTATAAAGCAAAATTGAACTTCACGCGATTTCAATAAATATGCATGCGAGAGTAACCTGAGACCATATGCCATTTGGTCATCTATTTGGCCCTCGGTATAAAATACAGGTTCATTATTGTATGGATAACACTTGTCGTTGTCAGATAGCACTTGGCATCATCATTGGATGATGTCGAAACGTTTGGTGTTTTTTTGTCGGCTTTTCTTCGCTGTGAAATCGATTAGTTTGTGTGCGCGTCGTGTTGCACAGTGTTTGGAGTGACCATTTTTAAAAATACAAACTACGTGGCTTGTGAAAAACCAAAAAACTTTTATATATTAGTTTTCGTGTCTTTGGGAATAACAGTTTGTTTCACATCAGCAATAGAAAGGAAAAAAATGTTTGCTATTTTACAGCACTACGTAAACCAGTTAGCCTTTGCGTTATTTTGGGGTATTTTTGAACCCAGTACCCAATTTCCCTTAATATTAATATTTGCGGAAGGCCTGATGTAGTGGGTAAAGTGTTCGACTATAGTAGCTACGGTCGTGTGTTCAAATCCTTTTCCGTATCCTGTTATACCCAACGGTGAAAACCGGAATTAAAACTAAAAAACTAAAACAATATTTTGGCAGCATGATATCCTCAAAAGGTTTCATTTACACAAATTGCCTCCTTCAAAGTTTCACAATTTTTTTAAAATTTCCATTTTCAAAATCACAACTTCCTTTATTAAGAAGCCTATTTTTTAACAGATGACATTTAAAATGTCAGAATGTTGCCTGTGCTCAGGGTGCGTGTTGAGGGCTAGTGCCGGTAGACGGTGGCCAAGTGTCAGGTCCATTGCAGACGAGGTCTTTTGACCTCAGTCGATAGCGGTGCTTCTTCGTAGCGTTCATATAGCTCTTGGTTATACTTCTGTCACCAAACTCCATTGACCCAGACTTTTAAAGGTGCCACCCTAAATAATACCAATGTTTTTATTTGATGAACAACCTCCAATAAAGCTCAGTTAGGCTACCCAAAATTTGAAATTCAGCATCTGAATATTCTATACAACAAATTTTATTTACATACATTACAAAAAAAATTTCATTTTTTAAGGTTTATTAAGGTTAACTAAAGGACATCAATCTTTTCATGTTTCACTCAAAAGTACAAGTCTCAGTTCATTCGTCTAGTAAAATTTTATTTATGCTATGCAACTTCTGTTATCATAACAAAACTAATTGATTAAACTTAAAGGCAGACAAAGTTAGAAATTCATGTCATCACAAAACACCATATGTTTAAAGTGGAGCCACCATCCATAAATAATAAAATGCCATTTCCATTTATCCAATGCAAACATTGCCAAATGTCAATATTTGATAATCATGTAGCATTAAATTATATTTGGCTTTACAAAATTTTAAAACTAATAAAAATTATATTTTGTTTCTGTTACTGTTATCTAATTGCACATTAAAATTTTATCCTTTAAATATTAATAAGCTTCACTTACTTAGGTCATAGGAAAATCAATAAAAGGTTTCCAACAACATGTAAAAATTTATCTCTATTGTTTTTTAAACAATTCACTAAAAATAAATACAGAATGTATTTACCTTTTGAACACTTGTTTATGTAAAATAAAATTTATAAGCATTTACTTTGAAATCCTTTTAAATTTGTCAGCTGATTTCAGTCTTATGGTAGCTAAAAAATTCTCTCCTGAAATAAAAAAAAAATTATAAATTTGAACTCATATCCACAAATGGTGTATTGATATCAAACACTAACCAGATGATTTTAATATTGTAATTAAAGACAAATTAAAAATCTTCCTAAACATCTCATCTAATCAAAAGTGGTTCATTTAAAAAGTATCAATTATGCACTCCTAAGCAAACTATTTTCAATAATCCAATATCTTTTTTATGAAGTTTGTACATAAGATGGGTATCTAAGAAACCCCCTAACGTCACTACTAACACGAATTCATGAATTTTGATGTAAGGAGCATTCGCTCCTGTGGCATAATGTTATACACAAAAAAGTGACATATTTGCACTTGAAAGATCAAAATCAAGTGATACTACTTAACTAAAATACGACTGATTCTCCAGTTGTGAGGTCGAGCCTAGTCAGACACGTTCAAATCTATAAATTTTCTGGACTAATAAGTAGCCCCCTCAAATAAATGAAAAAAGTGGCGCGAACACAGCTATCTCATTTTGTTACCTCAGATAAATTAATTACCACATATTTTTGTGCTATATGAAGTAAGTTACCTTTAAAATAATTTCAAAAATCCGCTACAAAACTCTCCAACTATTTAGAAGAATAAATAAATAAAACACACGATATATATCATAGGAATTCAATGTCGGAGTCGTGTCAACAGATCCGATTTCAACCAATCAAAATCCTTATTATCATTAGCACAAAACTTATCATTTTGTTCGCAATGTGAAAAATGTAATCATGAAATTTGGTTTTGTTTTTATCAATTTTGGGAATGAAATTTTAAAGGGACTACTTGAAAGTTTTGTGCATTCAAAGGATTTGTGACATTGTAACGGTTTCAAACCGTAGAGAATTTGTAGAGAAATTGCGCCGGAACTTGGAGTAGGGAGGAGTACTTCCAGTCGAGGTAATACAACTCTATGGTTTAAGTTTGGTATTAGATGGCAGTTGTTTTTGTAACCCTCTTGTTACGTCTCGAAAGTTTTCCTTCTTTCTATTTAGTTCTTATTTTCAAAGAATGTTATAATTTATTTTACAGTTCGTTAGTGATATAAGACTTAGTTTCTAAATATTTTTACGTCAATTTTACAGTAATAAATATTTTAATAATATGTAAACGGAAAATGCAGAGATTAAAGGATACCTAACCTCAAGTCGTTAATTCGCACCACTTGTTTCTCTTTTTTCTTCCTGAATTTCATTTTAATCATCGGACCAGAGTGCCGATACCTACCATATAGCCGAGAGCAGGAAAAAGCACCAATTTTCTACAACATTCGTACGCGATTTCAATGGTAACTTGGCAGTTGGATCTATTGATAGAGCTGAGGGGGTAAGTTTGACATAAATGTAATATTTTCATTAAAACTACACACGTTATGAATTGGGTTTTTACACCAATTCACATCATATTATCATAATATTTTACATCATATTATCATAAACATCAACGTTTCGTTTACTTCGATAGCTGTGGACATCCTCACGGTAAAACTTGAACTGAAGAAAGGAACGAGAAACGTTTACTTGTAAGTATGTAGGAAACGAATGGGGTCAGCGGACGAGGAAGGTCGAGTGGAAATAGGACAGGTACAGAAAGGTAGAGGAAAACCAGAGGAGAAAAAATGTTGGAAGTAGTAGGCAGAATATGAGTGGAAACGGGCGGTTTAGACCTGCGGCGCAAAAGAAGCCAGATGGCGTTAAGGGGACGTCCTTGATCTCTGTTGGAGTTGTGGGGAATTTTGGTTGTCTCGATAGCCTCTCTGTAGGGGAGTAGATTGGGGTTGGGAACTCAGGTTAGGATTTGGGTGTTTTCGAATCGAATGGTGGACACAAAAGACACTTTCGCCTCTGTCACCCTGACAAATCTGCAGTCGCAGAGGATTTGATGAACTACAAAAAAAACCATTTAGTCTTATAAAGAACGCTCCCGCTAAAAATAAGAAATAAAAAAAAAATTAGTTTTAAAAATGATTCTAATAAAATCACTGGAACCAAAAAACTTACCTGTAAAGTTATTTTGAAACTGGAAATTTTGACCGAGGCTGCAGTATTTTGAGAAAGAACAAAGAAAACCATCAAAATCATCAAATAGAAAATGTACACGGTAAGCATTTTCTTCTTATTCTTCTTTTTATCCTTCTCCTCCTCGCAATTGAACCCTGAAAGGAAAGAGAAAGCAAAGATAACGGGGTTTTAGTTTGATTTGCTTAAAGTTTGTCAGAAGATGAATATTTATGAATAGATATGCTATCCCTCCTCCGAGCTTCTTCCACACCTCTCCCATCCTTCTATCTTCCCTCTTCTGGGTTAATTTTATTAGAGCTAAAGAGGAAGCAGGTTCCTTGGAGAAGTTTTCGAAGACTTGACTTTCTGTAGATCGACTTGGTGACCTTCGGTGTTGTCGTTGGGTAGTGCTCATTCAAATTTGTCTTTTGTTTGCTTTCTAGGGATTTTGTTTTTTAATTGAGTGGTGACTTAATCCCTTTGATCAGTTTTCTGTGAAATTTTGATAACTTTTGTTTATCTAGTGACACAATAGAATTTCAGTTTACGAAATTAGTTCGAAACTTCAAGTTTTAAAGTTTAGGCTTCGTTTGAATGTCTCACCCCACTCTCCTCTTCATTTCTCATCATCTAATCAGTTGCCAGCCTTTATATTAGGTTGAAAACTGAAATGGGCTTTAAAGGAAAATAAAGGAAAAGCGCAATTTTTCACCTTTGAATAAGATAAATAAAGTGAAAAATTGCGCTCTTCCTTTTTTATTTCCAATTAACGCCCGTTTCATAGTTCCCAACTTAATAATAACAATTAATTTTATCGTGAAAAATCCGGTACCCGAACACAAACTTATAGATTGGGGCGATAAGTGCGATGAAAAGTCATGTAAAACTTAACAAATATTCGATTGATTTTGCAAATTTTGACAGATTACTGTTTCAAATTTTCCAGTCAGTGTTCCACCGTAAGAAGCCACATCTTGGTGATAAAAATAATAAATGATAATCCAGCTCTAATAAAAAAGGAGTGACGTTAATTTAGCACAAGGGGTTTCTCATTTAACTTAAAATAAAAGAGGGATATGCGTGTTTATGCTACGGTTAAAGTGATAAATTGGTTGTTATGATTAATTTCCATGGGTTTTTCATAAATACCAACTAAGCTTTGTAAATGTCAAATTCCAACAGACTTTAGTTTAATTTTCCTCTCTCGTGTTACGTACGGTGGTCTTCAAAAATTTGCCCGGCAGTATACATATACATACATATATATATACACAGGCAGTATACATATATATATACACTATCAAATATATATATATATGTTGTTTCACTCAAATTTATATATATATAAATTTGATAGTGTGTCTTCTCTTCAAATAAAATAATTTTTTTTGGTTAAGAAAGAGGTCAAAAGGTGAGTAAGAAACCGGATGCGTATGCCAAACATTTCCCTCAAAAAAATGACAAAATTACGAATTAAATGGGTGAAAAGTCGAGTTTTTAAGGTTACAAAGGAAGTTAGGGGTTGGAAAGGGCTCAAAAAAGACTAAAAACGTTTTTACCCTTTTCCGAGGAAGAAAAAGTTTTTATTGTGCGACTACTCTTCCGCCTCTCTCTCTCTCTGGAAGATTTTTTTGGGCTTATCTGCGTTTCACACCGCTGCCTCTTCTCTTCTTCTTTTTCTTTTCCTCTGAGATCTGTTGTTTCACTCACTCGGAAAAACCTTTTCTTGCTTATTTTTTTGACATTGTTTTAATAGACCTCGCTTCGGGAGCAGTGTGGGAGGAGAGTAAAGACGGGAATATAAAAAGCTTCCGAAAAGATTAACTCGTAAATAAGAGAAAATATTAGAAGGAAGAAGTTTTTGATTGTTCTTTTGAGTCCAAGTAAAGGACGAAAAGGTTTTAATGGGCCCATAAGTGAGATGGTTGTTGGATGAAGATTGGTGTGGTATATATAAGAATAGAAAGGAGAGAAAACGGCTGAATATGTCTCTGTGCATGCCAAGTTGTCAGTTTCGGGTACCTTAAGTAAATGTAAAGATTTCGAATGTAAAATACGCACCCCATCCTCATTCTCAGTTCTGTCATCTTTTTTCAGCTTTTTATCTTCCCATTAAAAAAAATTCAGTTTGTTGGTCTTATTTTTTTGCTGTTGCTGTCTTCTGCCGAATTTTCACGCTTCTTTCTCTTCCTCTCTTTTACCCTTCCCACTTCTTTTCTATCTTTTTAAAATTTATTTTTATTTTGGTTCAGTAAATTTTACTTTTTTTTTATTTCTCTGTTTTTTCTCTCGCCTTCCAAAATTTTGCCAATTTTCATTTTTCATTCTTTTTGATTTCGTATTGTTTCCTCCTCGTCCAACACTCCCCTTTTCTCTCTGTCTTTGTTTTTTTCTACAACTTTTCATTTTGTGTTAAAATTTGTTATTTGCAGAATGACCGAAAATCTCTGATAATACGCATTCGTGTATTTTTTTTTATTTTATACAATTGTCAGTCGATTTTTATAAAATGTGTTTTTCCCTTCCTTGTACGCTCGAATAATATCATCTCAGGATTTTTCCCTTTTTTATGGGTTTAAATATAGTCGAATTTGTGTATGTTATATGTTCGTGTTAACCTGAATCGAGCAATAAAGGCACCGTTTTACTTTACTTTACTTTTCGTGAACCCTCTTATCCGTTAGGGTCGCGGTGTGAGGGGAAGCAATCAAAGACTTCCAACTGTCACGATCTTCCGCTATTGACGTCAGAGAACCCGGGGTTATCAGGCGGGATTCGGCCAAGACCTTCACCCCCCTGAGCCACTCCTGCCGCGGACGGCCATGGGACCTTTCCTCCCGGGCACTCTGACAGGACCCGACGAATCAGACGTTCTGGGGGGAGCCTCTGAACGTGCCCAAACCATCGGAGGATGGATCTCTCGATCCGGAGAAGAAGCGGCTCGACCTGAAGCCCCTCGCTAATGGCTGTGTTGCGACACCTATCCAGCCTCGACACACCAGCCACCGCTCGGAGATACCTCATTTCGGCCGCTTGTACCCCGGGATCTGATCCTTTCGGTCATCACCCACACCTCATGACCATAAGTGAGGACAGGAACATACACGGAGCGGAAGATGCTGAGCTTTGCCTGGGTACTCAGACCAGCCCTCCTCACTACGGACCGCCCCAACTGTTGCATCACTGCGCCAGCCTGAGCGATCCGCGACGCGATCTCTGCGTCTGTCCTTCCATCACTTGTGACCCAGACCCCAAGGTACTTGAACTTATCCACCTGTCCCAGCGCGGCTCCGCGAAGGTGGATGTCGCACTTAACGGGCTTCCTCGAGACCACCATCACCTCCGACTTGGTCACGCTGATCCTCATCCCGCCCTCGGCACATGCGGCGTCGAAACCGTCGAGTGCCCGCTGGAGTTCAGACTGGGTGGATCCCAGAAGGACGAGGTCATCCATAAGCAGATGCCCCACCTCAGGTCCCCATATCTGAAACTCTCACTTCCTCGGCTGCACTGTAGCATCCAATCCATATAAATTATGAAAAGGAGAGGCGACAGCATGCACCCTTGGCGGAGTCCAACGGACACGTGGAAAGGCTCCGACGTGACACCATTTATCCTAACGCAGCTCCTGCATCCCCCGTACAATGACCCGATGACTCTCAAGAGGAACATCGATGCCATATGTCAGAGCCTCCCAGGAGGGACCCGGTCGTAGGCCTTTTCCAAGTCGATGAAACACGCAAAGACTGGTCGGGCGTACTCCCAGGACCCCTCGAGGATGAGCTTCAGGCTCAGGAGCTGGTCGGTCGTGCTTCTTCCGGGACGGAATCCACATTGACCCTCCCCCCAGCCTATCCTCGACCACAGATCTGCAACGGGCCTCCAGCACCTTCGCAAAGACTTTCCCGGGGAGACTTAGCAGGGTGATGCCCCTATAATTGGAACAATCACTCCTGCTCCCTTTCTTAAAGATTGGGACAATCACCTCGGTCTGCCAATCCTCCGGCGCTGTTCCTTCCTGCCAGGCCACCTTAATGACGCGAGTGAGCCAAAAAGGACTCCCTCTTCCCCTCGCGCCTTCAACATCTCGGGCAGAATTTCATCCACACCAGCAGCTTTGCCGCTCTTGAGCGATTTAATCGCCCGAGCGACTTCAGCCACGGTGGGACTATTCTCCGCCCCAAGTGTGGCGCCGGTTCTACCACCCTCGGTGCCCTGAGTTGGATTGAGCAACTCCGAGAAGTACTCTCTCCAACGAGCAAGGATGGCCCTCTCCTCGAAGAGGAGAGTGCCGTCTTTGATTTTACCTCCAACGGCACCCGGATTCCTCCTCTGAGGCGGCGGATGGTCTGCCAAAACTTTTTCCTGGCAGATCCCTAGTCGGATTCAAGCTGCTCGCCGAACTCCCTCCAAGCCCGCTCCTTGGCTGCTTTCACAGCCAACTTGGAAGTCCTTCGCGCCTCAACGTACCGGCCTCGAGAGAGTTCGTCCTTCCGGTGTAACCACACCTTGAAGGCTTCCTTCTCTTTAATGGCCCGCCGGACCTCCGGGTCTGCCCACCACGGAGTCCGCCTGCAGCCACCGGCCGCCGCGCCAAGCCGCTTCACCCCACAAGCTGGCTCCGCGGATTCGGTGACGGCTGTTTTAAACAGACTCCATTCCTCCTCCACTTCAGCCAAGGGCGGTGGAAGTTGCTCGAATCTATCCTTTATGTGGTGCGCAAAAGATTCCCGAACCTCTTCGTTCTGGAGCTTCTCCCACATCACACGGGTCGGTACTTTGACCGCGCGCTTCTGTGGTTTCGGCCCCGTCCCGTCCAGGTTGAGCTCGCACACCACCAGATGGTGGTCGATTGACAGCTCAGCCCCTCTCATAACCCTCACGTCGCACACGATCCGCCTCGCACACATTGGCACCATGACAAAGTCTATAATAGACTTCTGTCTAAGTGTGTCACGGTAGGGTGTCCCAAAAAAATCAAAAATTTTTATTTAAAGACGCATACCCTCTTAATTTTTTACAATGATGTTAAAACAATCGCGGGTGAAATTTCAAGTACTTAGGACGACAGGAACCCGTGCCGACTTTCACCGAAACATATTACTACTTAAGGGCTTAAGCGAACGTAAGCTTACATGTTGTTCTGGTTGTTATATTGTTAGTAGACTTTCTTTTTTTGATTTTCGAATATCTAAATTCGACAGTAGTTTAACACCCAACGAACACCCACTACATTTGGTACTTGGGCCTGAAAATGAGCTTTTATGGCAACAGAGCGTTTTTTCGGTTTCCCCTAAGAATTTTTTGAATTTAGGACTTGCTTATTGAAAATTCGTCAGTATTATGTCCAAATGTATCAATAGTTGCTTCGAGGATAAAAACTGAATCCCTGTCTAGTACTGTTACTAATTTTGGAGTCATGAAATCCTTCCCAGTGTGGGTTTTAATAGTTCTGGGCAGTGTATCCCCAGTCACTATACCTATGCAAATCCTCTTGTAAATCTACGTTTCGTTTGAATCCGAAGACGAATCGCTTTGGAGGATGGTGTCATAGGAGTTGATGCAAAAAAATATTTAGCTCTTTGTTTTTCTTCCTCGGTAGCTTTGACGCGCACTCTTTCCTCTGTATCAGTCAACTTTTTGTCCACTCCATCTAAATGACCAGGTCGACGAGGCTCTCTCTGATGCTGCAAGATGATTTTATCTTCATATGCTTTTATTAATTGAAGCGGTTAGGTATGTGCAATACCAAACAAATTATTTAAATTGTTGACAAACTCTTGTCGACGCTGCTCAAATTCGTGTTGTGTTTTTTGAACAGCTTTTTATATGTTCCTCCAACTTGGTACACATTTTTGACTTTTTCCCCACACTTCTAGGTAAAAATTGGTCGCTATATTCGCCTTTTCCCAATAGATAATGCATTCATGAATAACAATGTTTGGGCCTTCATTGACAGTTAAATACACTTCATGAGTACTGTAAAGCAGAGTGCCAAAACTTGCCAATTAGAGGGTAGTTTCTAGCTCATTATTTGATGTTTGGCGTCTCCGACTAAAAATATAACGTGTGTAGAACTGCGTAACTACATTGACATGCTGACTATTCAAAAACAATGCGTCTACTAACAATATAACAAAGAGAACAACATGTAAGCTTACGTTCGCTTAAGCCATTAAGTAGTAATTTGTTTCGATGAAAGTCGGCACGGGTTCCTGTCGTCCTAAGTACTTGAAATTTCACCTGCGATTGTCTTAACATCATTGTAAAAAATTAAAATTTTTGATTTTGCGTTTTTAAATAAAAATTTTTGATTTTTTTGGGACACCCTTGTGTCACGGTACCAAGTGTACTTGTGGACGTCCCTGTGCTGGAAGAAGGTGTTCATGATCGCCAGGCCATCGGCACAGCCAAAATCAACCTCTCCCCGTTCGGGTTACAGTCGGGGTCGCCGTTCCTCCCCACCACGCCCCTTCTCACGTCTCAGCGTCGTTCCCACATGGGCGTTGAAGTCCCCCATCAGGATAAAATTGTCCGCTTTAGCCGCTATTTTCATAGCGGCTTCCACGTTCAGCAGGAAGGTGGTATAGTCTGACTGGTCGTTAGGTGCGTACACCTGCAGAACAGCCTGAGTTGATGTCTTCATGTCTTCAACTGAAGCGTCAGTACCGCCATCCTTCCCCCCAACGGGGTCCATTCAATCACCCGGTCCAACAGCCGGGGGCTCGTGAGTATCCCCACACCCGCCTGCGGCACCATTGCAGGGTCGACTCTGGAGTAGAAGAGCTTCCATCCTTCGGGAAGATCCACGGTCTCGGAGCCCCTTTTCTTGGTGGAGGAGACACCCAGGATATCCAAACGATACCTTTTGGCCTTCTCCACCAGTTCCAGGCACTTCTCCACCGTCAGCGAGAAAACATTCCAAGTTCCGGTCCTAAGTCGTAGTCGTCGTCCAGTTGTCCGTCCCATATTGCCCCCCCTCGGGCATTGCGCCTTACCCCCACGATTCCCAAAACGGATGGCGAGTCCATTGTTGTACGTTACCATATCGTAAGGCTACTTACTCGGGGAGGGCGCCAGGTATCCCAGAGGCTCCGTTCACGACACAACTCCCTTGTGCCACGCACCCCATCAGCACGGGTCGCCTAACACCTTAGGGTTGGGAGGCTGATTGCAGTGTAAAACCACTGGGCGATGGGGTCGCCACATCCCTACGCCAATAAAGGCACCGTTATTAAATATATTTTGATAGAGGGATTCAGAATGTTATCGGAGCGTACATAATTAATGGGGAATTTAGAGCAAACGTAGCGGATGTTTAATATATTGACTGGTTCAAAAATATACACGTTCTTAAGATTATGTTTATAAAGATGATACTTAGAAAACGAATACTCGCGTTACATTAATTATGCGCTGTTCTATGATAATTCATCAATTCCATCCTACCAAACTTCGAGGAATAGACAAATAAAAAGCATGGCTCTCTGACTTATTGAATGATGCAAATAATATCAGGCCATGGATGTTTTGCTCTTTCATTTTCTCTTTAAAATAGAAAATAGAGTCACCCCATTGCGAGCACTGCCTAGCGGTTATAAGGTTTGGTGTTTAAATTACACGAACTCCAGTTGAAAAATACGACGCTCAACCTACCCTAGTTCAGTTTGGACTAGGAACGCCAGTTTGATTCCTAAGAATTCGGTCCGGATCTTCACAGTGTAATAAGGTATGCAGTAGACGAACTCCGAGCTTAGACCTCCTTTCAAGTGTTCTACGAACAGAAGAACGCATGGAGCAGATACAAATAGACTAGATAGACAGATTCTTCTACGTAGCCACTCAAAAATGATATTTGTGAGAAACACTGTCTCGGTGAAAAGCCCAACGGTCATTTTGGAGGGGAAGAAGAAAACCTTTTTTTACCTTAAGCTTAGTACTCTACGAAGACGGATGGTTCCAAACTAATAGTGCCTATGAGCCATATAGTGCACCTTAGTATACTATGTGTATATTAGTAATGGTGTATTCATTATTATAACTAAGTTGTATTGTTATTAGTATAAATATTATGCTATGTAGGTGTTAGTATGATAAAAATTATAGTTTGTAGTAGTGTTTTGCGTGTATGCTACACTCTTTTGTACATATGACAGTTGTGCTGGTTTTTCTGTACGTCCCACAAATATAACTATCTAATGGTTGTCTCGAATATGTAAGGGAAGCATTACAACAGTTCGAATTCTGTGAATTAGAAGATTTTGTACTGAGTGAGGTCCCAAAGAGAGCTCAAACACCTCTTTCATTTTTTCCTGGTTTTAAACGCTTTGTAATTATAGTGTCATAGTCCGTGACTAAGGTAGTGCGGGACACATAAAATTCAAAGAAAGCTAGGACAGGATCATGAAAATTCACTGTTATCGGTAAACAACATTGATTTCGACAACTTAGTATGTTAAGGGTTAAGTGACAACGAAAAATAGAAGAAAATCGTGATATGATAACAAAACAAACGTAACTTACACTAAATGAATAAAATTAATTAAGCAGAGGTTAAAAACATTACAACTAGTCAACGAGAAGTGTGCCTGAATGTGACGTCATCATGACGAGTACCTGCAGACGATTTATTTTGATTACTAGTGGCGCTGCCTGGTGTCATTTCTCTAAAATCAGTATTTTTATCAACTCTACTCTAGAGGTCTTTGTGGAGTGCATTAAATAAAACGTGATGTATGTATTAACCGTTGTATGTTTCAGAGAAGTGAGTATATCTTCGTAACAAAATAAATAAATCTCTAGTTGTTTATTTAAATTTTTGTATATAATTACAAGCGTGTGGATTTGGGGAATCAAATTAAATTCTCGTGTGTGAGCGTTTGAGTAGGTTGTATAGTTCCTGGGCTATTGAGAGATATAACGGGAGTTTATTTTTGTAGAGAAAGAGCGATCGAATTATAGCAAGCCAGTCCTTGCGAACTTTCACCAAAGAGCAATATCCTCATATATAACGTTAATTAGGGGAATTGTGATGTATTGATTGCGATCTTACAGGTCTTATTGTTACATTCATCGCACGAACTAAACATAAATAGGGTAGTATGAGAAAGAAATTATTACAGGTGTAACTTATTTGAGTTACTGAATTCGACGGATTTGATTTAATTATGTTAATTACCATAAACCTTTTAAGACTATCATAAAAACTTCTGGTGTGGTAGAGATAATACTCAATGTTGTAATTAAGTAAAAGTGTGATTTCAGAACGAGGTAAAAGGCAATGAGGAAGGGGAGAAAACATAGTTCAGCGATAAGATGAAGCAATAATTTGCAAGCAGGAAGGCACAGAAAACAAAATGCTCGAATAAAAGTAAAAAAGTTATGCCAGTATAAGAAGAGAGAAGGGATTATATTATTAAGGGCAGTGATTAGTCAAAACTTTTCGAATTCGACTTTAGTTGCTCTGCTCTTCAGGTCTGCTCAGCCCTTATAGCTTACTGTAAGACTGTATTTACAAATACAGTGAAACCTCTCATAACGAGTTTGATTCATTCCGGAGTTTTACTCGTAATGCGAAACAATTTTTCCCATATAAATCAATGTAAAACAGAATAATGCATTTCCGGAACCAAAAACTCCGAACAAAATTTACGTTTGGCATTTATTAAACAAACAAACAGAAAAAAAAATGTCAAATATGGAATTAATCATATTCTCTTAATTATGTACTTGATTTCTTTTCGCAATGATTTCATAATGCAGTCTAGTGTCATTTGTCTCTGCCGACGATTCAAAATTTGATGAAAATGTGACACCCCATTATAATTGAAGAATTTCGTGGCGCATGGCTACTGTCTTATTTAGGGTGATACTCCTCAATATACGAAGTATCAGTTTCCAATTTGCTTTCAGCATTTCTCTTATTTCACAACATTGTTGCTTTGTGAATTAATCCCTATGTTCGAACTTTCGAACTAAGAAAACCCCTGACGAATCAGAGTTGATTCTCCCTGTGGCGGTCGCTGATGATGAATGAGGAAGCTCGTCAATGGACAATTCCTCCCATGCCTCAGAATCACCCCTGTGGTGATGAGGTGTGGTAAGGTTAATAAACGAAACCACTGATTCCTGAATTTGGAATAGTTTTATAAATGAATCGGGGCAGTATTTACCCAGTACCCCCAAAAAGGGGTTGATAAACCGTTATACAATGAATGACCCATCCGGGCAGCTCATTAAACAATAACATATTTGTGTACCATACCTGCGCCTTTGTCCGGATGGGTCATTTTACAATTCGTGAATATTTACAGGTATATGAAGTGATTCATTCGGGCTGCCTTTTGTGTCGTTTTTTTTTCTTCTGAGCCTTTTGTCCTTAAGCGAATGAATCTCTTTACATTGAATTAAATAAAATTCACATTTCGTGGCCCCAAGTCTGAACACCCTCATATCAAAAACTGTGATCTATTGCCAAAAATCGCTCGTTATCCGAAGCATTACTCGTTATGAGAGACACTTTTTTGCAATTTATGTTGCTCGTTACGCAAATTTCTCGCTATGAGAGGCACTCGTTATAGGAGGTTCCACTGTATATTCTTTTCGGAACAAAAACAATGGTTTTTTTTACAATAAAATAAACGTTAGTCAGGAACGGATTCAGGTCTGAACAATTTGTTTCTTCCAAGTCTAGGTGTGTTTTATTTGTCGCCACAGGAACGTTTGGGAGGACTAAGTGAGAATTTAAGTGCCCAATCAAACTCTTGACATGAGGCCATGGCGAACTTACTAACCTTTGTAATTTTATGTCACTTTTTTGTATACCTCAGTTAACTGGCACATGTCTCCAGACAAATACCTGGTCTATCGTTATGGACTTCGCTTTGGGAACAGACCAGTGTCTTAGTACCAGAATTAGATAAAGAAATAGAGGTACATAAAAGGAAAAAATACATAAAAAAATAGGTGAAGAAAGAGTAAGGGAAAATGTGTAGTTGAGCCAAGAGGTTTGGTAATTTTGTAATTTTGATTTTAATTTTGAGCCAACGCCTTTGGTCATATGGTTCATCAAGAAGGGATGTTGCGGAAGGGTTGGGATGGATCACCGATATTTATATGACAAAAGCCTAAATGCATGGCGGTGAAATTTTTGGCATTCTCAGGGTTTTTCGTTTATTTTAAATCATCCCCCAGTGAGGGAAACACCCTCACTGTCGTCAAAGCCATTATAAACCGATGGAGAGAATACTTTTAGGAACTGCTCGCTGAAGACCAACAACCTTTTCTAAGTACCCGAGACATCCACATTCATACAGAAAACGCCCGTCAAGAAAAAGAGGACACGACAACGGAAGAAGAACTCTACGAAGCAGTAAAGAAGATCAAGCTAGGTAAAACAGCAGAAAACGACAACATCACCCCTGAAATGATTAAGTATATGGGCGAAGAGGGAAGAAAGCTGGAATTGTAGGTCCTGGGATAGGGTATCACCCTACTTATTCCACTTAAACATGGGCGGCATAATGAAGTCATGCAAACCTAAAACAGAACCGCATAAAGTAGGAAACTGGACTAAAACCAGTCAACATAACACTACTCGCTTTCGCTGATGACTTATCTCTACTTGCCAAAAACTCACAAAATCGACGGCAAAATCTAAAAGTTTGGCTCAATGAAACAATGGGACATGATCATTAATCCAGCTAAAACCAAAACTACAGTAATTACAAAATGGCATCCACACTCTGCAGCATAATGCAGAAACACTAAAGCAGGTAAGAGCTTTCAAATATTTGGGCACAACCATCAGTCAAGATGGGAAAGTGAACGCTGAAATAAATAATGGAATTGCATCCACCGGAAAGGTTTATCAAGCAATTAAGGGGGAGAGGGATCATTTCCAAAAAAGAAGTCAGCAAGAAAGCCAAATTGTGTGCCTTATTATTTGTCTACCTACCAGTCCTGGCCTAGAGCGCAGAATTCTGAACCTTAACGACAAAACATATAAGCAGACTCCAACCAGAAAATAGAAGGCAAAATGAGAAGAGGTTGGGTACGCAATCAAACCTCAACGTAGATGGTTTGGCCGCGTTATCCGGATGCCGGAATTGATGTACCCAAAAGGAAGAGATAAGACGACGGGGGAAACCACGGCTGAAATGGGAGGATAACTTAAAAACCAGTTGCGGGAAAAGGGAGTCACCCTGAATGACGCCAGAGTGCACGTATAAAAGACCGGAAAGGTTGGAACCGCCTATGCAACTTCTTGACAGTATAAGTAAAGTAGAAGAGAACACCACGCTAAGTAAATAAGTAATTTGAACCCATTTTAAGATTTTATTTTAAAACCAAGCCGGTATACTTCATGAAAACTGAGAAAGGCCTGAGAGAAGCAAGGATCACAACAGAGGACATGCGAAGACGAGTCACCCTAAACAAGAAAGCACAAAAAGCGAGTCTATAGAAGAAACCAAAGCTGAAAACGGGCAAAATTGTATTCATCGTCATGAGAACAGGACATTGGTACGTTGGTGGCGGTCAACGACCTATTTACTCTGACCTCAACTTGCAACAGCGCTATTCTGTTCGTGAATCCTTCAAAACGAATAATCTTGTCTTTAACTGAGGGTTTCATTAAAAATCCTACTTCTGTGTAACCACATTGAACACATTTGAAAGCGAAAATTAATCCGGATTTCCTGACTGCCATTTTTTTCAGATCCTAATGTCACTTCCGAAATCCCGAGAATATCTATGTCACTTTCAATAAGCGCGTTTTCATCTCAACCTGGTCGGAAAGTTGTAACGTTTAAAATGGCAACAATCATTGTTTTTTTACTTTGGATTATTTCATTTAAGAAGGAAATTGTCTATAATTCATTTTAAGGTTGTTATTTTTTAGGTTTATATTATTTGAGTGATGGGAGAAGTGTTGTGGTGTAATGTGCTCAGTGAATTCGACGTCAGTCGGTCTAGTTATTTTTAATGTTTTTTGTTGGTATATTATCTCCGTACTTTCGTTTTCATCCCCCAACTCTTGTGTTCATGTCAAGGATGTCTTTCTTTGTTTCATCGTCTACGGAAAAGCATTCGATAAAGTGCAGCACGACAAAATAATTCAAATACTACAAGAGTAGGCCTCGATAATCGGGACATCCAGATCATTGCTAACTTGTATTGGAATCAAAAGCAGCTGTACGCTTAAGCTATACTATGTCAACGGAACTAGAGATTCGACATGGAGCTAGACAGGTCTGCGTGCTGTGTCCGATGCTGTTTAATCTTTGCTCGAAGGCAATAATTTCAGAAACGCTGGAGGAACAAACAGAAGGCCTGATAGTTAAAGGACAGGTCATCCATATCCTGCGATACGAGGATGATACGACCTTGATTGTTGGATTTGCTGAAGACTTGCACCCGCTGCTGCACCAGGTGAACAGATTCAGCAACAAGTATGGCTTGGCAATAAACCCAAATAAAACAAAATTTATGATTGTCAGTAAGAATGAGATCCAGGCAACTTTGCGAATCAACGGAACAGAGTTTTAGACGAAAAATACTTAGGCTGTGGCTAAAAAAAAGATGGGACTTCGGGCAGGATATTAAGGCCCGAATCTAACGAGCCAGAGGTACGTCCGTGAAAATGAAGGCATTACTCTTCCATCAGATCTTCCTGTCAAAACGAGAACTCGGATTCTTCGATGCTACGTTCTTCCGGTTCTCCTGTACGTTAGCGAAGGATGGACGCTAACGAAGACTCTTTAAAGAAGAACTGAAGCCTTTGAGATGTAGATTTACCGCCGCATACTCAAGATTGTCTGGTCGAGACGAATAACAAGTACGGAAGTGCTGATTCGTATGGGCAAAGAGGAGGTGCTGTAGCAGTTTAGCGTTGAAAACTGCAATACTTCGGACACGTACTGCGGAACAACAAATACGGACTGCTCCAGCTCACTATGGAGGGAAAAATAGTGGGAAAGCTACGCTCTGAAAGAAGGAAAGCTTCGTGGATCAAGAACGTATGAGATTGGTTCGGTATGACATCCGCCGCGCTACTCCGAGCAGCAGCGTCCAAGACCACAATAGTCCTGTGGATGGACAACCTTGATGATAATGAGTCTTGTGTTTGGTGGGATTATACTTCAATCTCTTTTTTGCGTCTTTCCTTTGTCCGGGTTGTTAAAATCTTTTATTAATAGTTTAGAAATTTCAATCAAGGACGATGAAGCCCGGCAATGAAGCTACGGAAAAGAGAACAGGATAATGCGACTTGTACTTGTCTTGTTAAGTAGGAAAATAGTAATAATACATATTTAATTGTTTATTTCCCATTGGAATACACCTGACATTTCACCTGATAGTATATCACATAAAACTGTAACATCGACTCTGTATACAAGCGACCACGGTGACGTGTGTAATCTACAGACTGTAGAAAGCTTTGAGCATTTCCTAACGGCTGGTCTAGCTTACACCCCATTACGCCTGGCATATTGATAGAGGAGCCGAAAGAAGTTCAGTTTGTCCGACTTGCTATCAACAAGATGGGACCCTAAGGAGCTCTGAAGGATACATTAGTTCGTGAGTCAAGCTCTCAAGCTGAGGAGTGTTATTTTAAATGAGTGAACTTTTGTAAGTTTTTAGATGTAATCCTTGATGCCCACGGGACCATGTAGGGGAATTTTAATATTCATTATCTTTAAACTATGACAAAAGCTCAGTTACGTACTGTGAGTAAATATATCGGCTCTCTATTAGTGTTAATGCCAAGAGTAGTAGACATCACATCTTTTCCAAACAACTCAAATAATAAGGAACGTTGTGTCGAATCGCGCCTAAAAGAATTCATTTTTGTGAAGTGGGTAAGTAAAAACAATTTCACCTAATACTCGTCCAAAAACTAATTCCTAACTCTGTCATTTGGTAACAACAGCCAATTTTAATTAAAAAACCAAAATTGTAACTCTTGGAAGCATTTTTTGCTTAGCTACGTGCCAAAAAGAACAATAGGGGGAAATCCGGAGGATCTACAAATGAAAAAGCGAGAGAATCCAACGAAAACAAAAAATTAAAAACGTGGAATTTTGCGTGCGCTTCACGTAAAACAGACAAAAATTCCTGTGTCCACTAGTCCGCGGCAAAAAGGCGTCATTGTTATGATAACTTTCATTGAATAAAACTTCTTCTGACACTGCATAACAGGGCAAACTCCCATCTCTCCGAGCAGTGACCACTACTTTCATGAACGTTATTTTTCTCTTAAATTGACCGCTTACTAATAACTTATTTATCGGATTGTTTGAGTCTTTTAATAAATTTTGCTGTCATCTTTTTGAGAGCGCGAAGACAAAGGAGAATAGTGGGGGGTTTTTAGGTTTTGTGTTCGCACACTTCAGCTTGGACAAGCAACCATTTCCCTCACATCAACAGATCAAGAAGTCTAGGAGGTATACATGCCATCGAGTTTAGATTCAAGTATTTTTTCGTCTCTGAGCCCCGAAACTAAGAAAACTATTCTAGGATTGATGATATGCTTTAGAAGGGCGTCAAAAATATTTTTACCTTTCTTTTTGTTTGAAGATGCAAAAATATTTTAAATTGATACTACCTAAGCAGCATTAGAAAAGTTATGGGCGTCTTTTTAAACTTCGACTAATTTTTTTAGTTGAGATAAATTTTGAATTTGTGTTGCAACTGGTTGTGTTCAATGTAAAATACCGTCATTTTAATTTTATAAAATTGAGGGATAGAGATGAAACGTTAAAAAAACGCTTTTTTCTATTTCTTCTAAAAGTTTTCCTTATTTTTTTTTTTAAGATTTTCCGTTAGTGTTATAAAGCATACTCGCAAGATGAAGGATTCTCAAGTGAATGTTGAGTGTCGGAATCTTTTTTTAAAGTATTTTTAAAGAAGAAATGGATGGAAACAAGCGCAACGGCGTTGTTATTCGGTCTTTTTACGTTAAATTATTTCGGAAAAAGGGCGGGATTCATAAAAAATGCTTAGAGTTGAGTTCAGTGTAAGGACTCAAGCGGACGGTGATTGAATGGACTTTGCTACACCTTAAAAAACCTGTTACCTCAAAGGAAATACAGCTCACTCTGTCCCTTTGGTGGTCACAATTTTTTTGCTTTTTTAATCAGTCCTTCAGCCCACAAGTGTCCTCGACGGTCACTTTGTACTCGCACAACTTCTCTAAATCTGAAATTATTTCTCCGATAGCAAGTTGAGATAATTGTTAGATTTTAATTATAGGTATGCCAGAAAAAATATTTTTAAACTGAATTTTGGAGGTTTCGCCTACTTCTAGGAGCTGGAGATGAACATGTGAAGCTGATTTGATTGTTTCAAACTATTTTAAAAGGAAGTTGGTGAATGAGTGAGAGGGGAGGAGGAAGGAGTCAATGGCGGTCTGTGCGCTCGTTCAGTCGGATCAATGTCGTCCTAGCAGCTATTCACAGAAATAATTAAAGTGTCACAGAATACCTCATCCCCCCGTCCCTCTGTCCCCCCGACACGTTATCATGTTTTGCGAAAACATGGAAACTTTTGTCTCCTCGCCCCGGAGGAGCGGGGGGGCGCCATTTCAGCTATCACTTCCTCACGAGTGCTTTCAGTTGTTTAAACTCGAGTTGAATCGTTTTTTGGGAATCTCAGGATTTTGTATTCGATTCGAGTCCAACAGAAAACGCGTCTAAAGGTTTTTGTTAATTCTTTTCGTCTTCCTCTAACTCACCCTGGTTCTCTAGAGGGCTTTTGTGAGCTTATGTTTTGTCGGCACTCTTTACTCCTCTAGATTTCTGGTTTTGTTTTAATGACACATTCTCAGAGTAGCCACCTTGAAAACTTGTAACAACAAACTAGAAAGTTATTACAACGCTTAAAGTAGTCTTACCCAACTTTAAGTTAAGGCTGTGACTAGAGTATACATATTTGGTAACTAAGAGTATTGTAATGGTCCGGGCAATCAGTGCCCGAAGTGCCCTTTGTTTTGAGGGTTGAAGTGTTTTGAGACGCTTGTTTGGGTTATCCTCAACAGTTCAAAGGCTTCATCATTCATTCAGTCATGAGGCAACCATAAATAAAGGTTTTTATGTGACGGGTTATTTACATGACTGGATAAGGGATAACCGCTGATGAAGGATATAATAGGCCTTCATCAGCAAGATATAAGTGACCCTCAATAAACATCTTTGTTTTGATAAAGTGAGAAAAAGATAAGTTAATTACTATCTGACATCAAGGGTGAGAGAACAAATCATAATCACGCCTTGATCCAGGATAGGGACAAACAAAAAGTCTGTCTGAAAGAGGTCTCGAGAGCGAGAGGTTCAGAATTAAGAACCAGAGTTAGCTCGGGGAACCAGCTGGGGATAGGCCAGCTGAAGAAGAGGCTCAGTAGAGAAGTAGACTCTGTGAAGTGAGGACAAATTTTGAAGTCAGGGAAACCAGCCGGGAAAAGGCTGAAGAGGGCAAAAGCCACATATAAAGAGTAAAGGACATCTGTAGAATAGGTGCAAAGAAAATAATAAGACAGAAATAAAAGTATAAGAAAACGAAAAGCGAAGTGTACATTATTCACCTATCCTAAAGCGAGCAGTCCGTCTCCAAGTCCAGTTAACTTCTATTTCATTATATTTTGTTACCAGGATACAGTATTTTTAGTCAGTCTCAGTCAGGATTACAGTATATTTAGTATCAGGTTCAAAATCAAACTTACAACCTCAAATGTGTTCATTTGGATAGTAGTGTTTTCTGTTAGCTAGATTTGAATTAATTTTTTTGTTATTGGATAATGACCTAAACCTTAACACAAAAAATTTAACTAACTAACATAATTTTAGACTTGGGATTTTTCACTTCGCTCAGACTAAATTTTTCTCTTAAAACAAGTTGACACTCATTTCCATATCCAGGACCGAAATTAGGGTTAGAAACTCGAGAACGGTAAGCACTCAATCAAAAATCGAGAATAGTAACTCATGACCGTTTAAAAAACCCTCGGGGGTAGATTTTTATAAATTTTCCCGAAATTCTGAAGAACTTGATTTAGCAATTTTCTTACTGGTCAGTCTTCAGGGTCACTGATCATAAGAATTCTTGAAGGTTTCCCATTATTTTCGGTTTTGACTCATAATAACTTGTACAACACGCCGATCTATGCAGAAATCTTCACGCTTTTATACTCTAAAGTGTTAAATGATTGTAGAGGTAACTTTCAGTTCTCAAAACTCCCTTTTGGTTTTCTGTCTTCCCCACAACAGATGAAGAAAGTAAAACAAATTGGCGGAAACTTCAGAATCGATTTATATTTTTAAAACCACTTACAACCAGCCACCGAAAAACGTCCAAGATCATCAAATCGGAAGTAGAAAAAAAAACAAAGAAAACTCGAAAACCTAAGAAAGAAGGTTCCTCCTGAGGAAGTTAAATAATTCCGTATAATTGACTGAGGAAGACATGTCGTAAAAAAGTAATCAGACGTCGCAATCGTGGGGCGCAGAGGTGTAGGAACAAAGAGGAAAAAGAATCGAAGTAAAGAAAGGACAAAAGCTTGAAATTATTATAGAAAATGGCCTTCGAAGGTCATTCTGGTACTGCATAATCATGGCTGGCTAAAATAATTAAAGAACAAAAATGAGTTAAGAGAGAGAACGAGGAGGGAAGGGGGGGAGGTTTAGATGAGTTCACCGGAATCTGAAGTTTGAACTTTTTGCTTTTCTCTAGATTTTTTTCTTTTGTCCAATATGGTCGTTGTTCAAGTTTTGTCAGATAAACGCCATTTTTTCAAAAGTTACGGAGTGTCGATTTATTTACTATTTGGAATCGGCCGCTAGGGAAACTTGGCGGTTTTCGCTACCACGTCGACGTTCGCGGGGTTAGCAAGCGGAACCCCAAAGCTAGATTTCATAGGTCCAGATGGCTTTTGGAATGTCTTTATAGATAATGATTAAATTTTTTAAAATTGATTTTTAATTAGATTCTTATTTGATGAGCACACGAATTCTCCTAGACAAATATTAAAGGAAAATTTCTTCAAGACAGTTTTTTTTATTAGTAGTTTTGAAAATTACTGACTTACGCGTATTGTGTTTGAAGCAATTTGGTTTTTATAGTTCTAAAAATGTTATTTCCCTTAGCACTCAAAAATGTGTTGTTACATATTAGAGATTTAAGTGATACGCATTTTCACCAGTTTTAGAGAACTCATCCTAACACTTACAAGGGCATCTAACAAAGTAACAGAAACAAGGAACCAGAAGGGAAATGGTTAAGAGAAGTAACAATGTCATCCTCTCCCTCGCCTTCTTTTGCCGTTAAACACTCGAGCAGGAAGTCTTGTCGAGCTTTTTTGTTTCCTTTCATTTGTCCTTTCTCGTTTTCTTTCCCGGTTTAAGTACTAGAATTTTAGTTGATTTTCCTGAAAATTAATTATTAAGAAAAGATTCAATTTAAATAAATATGTTTGAACGATCAGAAATGAATCCGTCAGAAAGTCGACATCTTGTCATTAATTAACTGTGAATTTTTTTTTCGCGTGTGTGTGTTAATTTAAAACGCCACAGGTGGGCGATTCCAGTTTTCTTGTGCTTGCAAATTCCAGAAATTATGAACGTGACTCTTCTATAAAAATTAATTTTGTTCGTTTCTGATTCACCTGCTTACCTGTGAGAACACACCCAAAGCCGTTGAGCCGAAAACCGAAATCTGCTCCTTTTTCTTCAGGTTATTGCTCGGCGCCAATTTTCTTTTCCATCACGTTCAATTTTCATTTTATTTTTACAATATTTTATCAATATATAATAATCGACGCCGTGGAAAGCTTCTTGGGTTAAGAACTTAAGAAATTGGTTCGGTATGACATCCGCCACCCTATTCCGAGTAGCAGCCTCTGACACGGAGACGGCACATAATGACGGTGATGATCTATATATAGTGTAACCACAGCGAAGGGTTCAGCATTACTCCTGAATGTATATCTGTTTTTTTAACGGTTTGTATCCGTTTTTTTTGGACACATTTAACATATTTCAAGAGGATTATTTTACACTATATTCACTCATTTATTTTGAAAGTTTATAAAATTTATTGACACTCATGTATTTATGCCTCTCATTAGCTTAACTTCTGAGGAAAAGAAGAAAGCCGAGATTAAAATCAGACAATTCCTCGGTCTTTGGTGGCAGAAAAATCAGTAAAGTATAGGTAGAGAATAAAGAAAAAAACTTTTATACGTTGTATAAGAAGTTTTAGGAGAATATAGACCCACATACTCACATCAAAAGATAGAAATAATAGAGATAGAAAGATAGGAATAATTAGCGCTGACCGTTCGACTCTCATCCGGTGTATTCCTGTCACTCAATCGAAAACCAAGAGCCAGCAACCAAATAGAGAATACATCAGATAAAAGCAAATAACCTTGAAGTTTAATAAACCTCTACAAAAAATAATAATACGTAATGGTTGTTCTGTTGTTACTCGCAGAATTGTCGATTTCCGGCATCGTATTTCAGCCATTTCAAGGTGGAGAACATCCTCATAGTCGACATTGGCCAGGAAAAGACCCCGAACGTCTCTTAACAGTTTTATTAGCCCCAACATGATCTCTGATACTCTGCTACAATACCACTTCTTCCATGTCCTAACAACAGCTATTTCAAAGAATCCGTTGTTCACGAGTTCGTTTAACTTCTGAGGAGTGAATAAATTTTGACAAAACGCAAACCGTGAGAGCAAAAAATTTATTAGAAAGAAGAGGAGAAAAAATGAGCCAATTTGAAAACGGGAAGACAAAAGATGATGGTGGCGATGTCGAATCTGACTTGAAAGGCTTGAAAGAATCGAAAAACCATCCGACCGCGTGGAAATTAAAAAAAATGTTTATAGTTAAAACAAAAGATGACAATTTTTTTCAAATTTTTCTTTTGTTACTGTTTTTCATCTTCCCAAGGGAGGAGTCGATTGTAGGATAACGGGAACTGATATCTAAGAGATAAAATAAGTTTTCGGGTTCAGTGAACTTAATGGACTCTCTCATAGAAGAATTTAAAACGGAAGGAGAGACGGAGTAAGTAGAAGGATACGCTGTGTTTCAAATGATAGTTTGAAATTGGACATCACGAGATTTTCGAGTCAGCAATCAATGAATAAATGGATTGATAAAATAAATAGAAAAAGGTAATCATAATAATAATAATATTTGTCCGTTGCGTACTCTCCTCGGACACTACAACATTCTTTTAAAAATAATGTTACCAATGAACAAATATACTGTATATAGAGAGTGGACCATTTTAATACACATAGGGATATTAACCCATTAAGTACCGATTTTTTTTATTTTTGCTTTATATATGCTTATTTTCATCCCAATGGTAAAAAAAATGTATTTTCCCCTTTTACATTATCACTGTCTTCGAATATCGCAATTTTAGTCCGATCCCCAAATGGAGATCATGCCAAATGCCGTGTACTTTTGATGCTATGTGTGAAAGCATTGCATGCTCAGGCTAACATCGCACATTTCACATTGTTTCCTTAAACTTCTTTCCATTGTGTTCTACACCATCGTTTAGCCTTAGACAAGGGTCTAATGTAGCCATGATTTGTCACTAGCGTTAGGTAACTCATTCTATGTGACAGCCAGTGTTGAAAGAATAGATCGCTAGTCGCAAGTTCTTCTCGGTGTTTTTTCATATTTTTGTCTGTTCCAATTTCTCATCCTATTCCATGACAATTGTTCATCCTGTTCAATAGAACAGTTTCTGTTGCTCGTACATTGATATCTTCTAAGTGTTTCATAAGAGAGGATTAAAATACTGTCAGAGTATACTTTGTGTTTCTTTCTTTTTTTTAATATCCCCTATGAAAACGACTACCTGTCCCCAAGGAAGGGACTATAAGTTGTTGGTAGGAAATGAGGGTTAGGGGTTAGCTGGGGAGTGGACCAATGTCCAGGCCCCAGGAGTTAAGGGAAGGAAGAAAGGACTGGAAGATGGGTAGTAGTGGGTAGGGAGAGGAAATTTGGATGGGCAGGAGGTAGGAATAGTAGAGTGGAGTGGTTAAGGAGAGAAGGGTATGGAATGGAGGGTATTGGGGGGATAGAGGAAAGGAGAAAATAGGAAAGGATAACCAATCAGGAAGATTGGTGGAAGGAACTTTGTGTTTCTAAAATAGAAATCATCTGAATGGGACAGCGGTTGTCCCCACGCGTTTCGGAGTGAGTAGACAAAAAATAGACAAATTAAAAATAAAAATAAAATAAAATAAACAAACCAGACTCACCGCTTGGTATCCTGCGTACGGTTCCGCCAGTTGGGGAACCGGGAAAACAGGGAGAGAAGGAGGTCGGGAAAATAGGATAACACAACTGACCTTCCCAGCGCGATTCTCAAACGCATGAACTGGTTAGCGGCTAAAACAGACTGTCAAACCACAAAAACAGAAAAGAAAGCGGCACAAGCGGAACGGCGAACAGACAAAAAAGCGAGAAAGCGAATATTGCGAAAAGCGCAAAAAAGCGAAATAGCGAAAAGCGAATTTTAAATGAAAACTTGAAAAGCGGTGAATCCGAACACGGTTGAAAATAGACTGGCGCACGCACACGAACGCAGCCGGAATGTGCAAACCTAAGGCTACCTTCAACCTGTCGCACCCTGCTCGTTTCTTATCTTTTAATTTTTACCAATCGGCGCTAACATCATCTTTAGGGCAACAGATGTTCCGAGTCCGCTCAGGGGTGCGTTATCGTCAGTACTTCTTGGCTTGCCTTCATAGACTTTCATTTGATACCAATAGGCAGTTTGTGAGCAACAGATCGCCCATTGCTTGAATCCATACCGTATAGACTTACACCCCATGTATAGCTTTAAGCAATGGCGTCCATAGTATCGAACCAAAGTGTCGCCAGTATATACTTATATACTGTCTATCAGTACTAACATTTTCTGAAAAGTCTCCAAATAGCGGGAATTTCTTGTTCAACTGGTAAACCAGTGGTCGAATTTTGAATAGTTTAACACGTTCCGGTGGTGCCATGTATTAAATCGGAGTTATTGCTGATGTGAAGGTACTGTTCGGTTTTTAATTACCTTTTACGACTTTAATGTTTATATCCATATCTTCCCACCAGTAAAGCTTTTCTTGAGGAAGATAAGATAACTCACCCACGACAAAAAATCGCGAATGGGCTGATAAAATGATCTTGTCTGACTAAGGGGATGCATGTACTTGACCAGTTTCGGTGTCTTTATATTGATGAGATCCTATTGGGCCATGTGAAAGTTGAATTTTTGTTCCTCGAGGTCAGATGGAAGTTGTAGGTGCGTTTAAGTACTCGATCGCCAGAAAGAAATGGGTTAAGATGGTCGACCCTGTATATGTACAAATAATAAAAATTAACTCTTCTAGGAGTATCTTAATCCCTCTTTACCAACAGGCTTTTCGCAGAAGTTTTTCGAAGAAAAGAGAGCACTAGTAGAGGACATGAAGTTGACCCGGGAATAGCAGCTGAAGGCCACTCTAAACTTTAATAGGCTTAGGAGAAATTATGACTTATATAAATGTGATATGGAACGAAAAGAGGTGGTTAAAATTGGAAGTTTGCACAAATACGAATTGGAAATGGATGCTGAGGTAGACGATTCCAACGAAAGATACGACCTGAGGGACGTAACAATGGACAGATGGCTAGTGGGAAGCAAAAAAGAGAGAACCAGAGAGACTGAACGGGACCCAGTTCAGACTAGGGGAGAATGAACTAGAATCTGGAGAATTTAAAATGCAGTTTTTGGAATGTAGCGTAGTTAATGAATAAACTGAACGCTGAGGGTTTCTTAAAATTTATACTTATTAAGCAGCAAAAAGAACAACGTAAAAAAGGAGAGAAGAAGCAAAAGTGGAGAAGAGGAAATTATGTTTTGAGAAGACAGTATTTTCCGGGAATTTTTTTCTTGAGACGAGAACGTACCATAACTACGTATACAAGTGACCGATGGACTTGTTGAGATATGACGGGGACAGGTAACTGGCTTTTTGAGACCTTTTAACAAAAACATCTTAAAACAAGTTTTATGGACAAATGTCCACCAAGAAAAGGAAGGAATAAAATGCCTTTCGGTCAAAGGAGTGAAGCGATGCAACACTGCGATAATATAAAAAAATTTATTTCCTAAATAAAACACGAAATTTCAACTGACCAAAAAATTTTATTATCCACTAATTATCCAAATGTTCTTGCCAAAGTTAAAAGAGCAAATGAACAATCAAAGTCGACGTTGAAGACGAGAAGAACAGATAACAAATGAGGGAAGGAAGGGGCTGACATCAAACAGAGAAATTTTAGTCGTCCTTTTAATTGATGCAAAATTATTAATTAATATAAGTTGAATCAAACTCGCGGTTTCCTTATTAATGCGTTTTGAACATCGTTTGTTTCTCGTTTTTATTGCGCGAAGTTTTCTTCTGAGACAAGTGTGCAACCCCTCGTCCATGGTCTGGTTCAAATTATGGCTTTCAATAGCTTTTTGAATGTTGCTTGTTTGTTTTGTTGGTGCTATGACTGTTTTTCAAACTCGTAGGCTTTAGGCTGTCCATTGGTTAAAAATTGGTGTTTGATTAATTGAATAGATTAAGAGGATTGATTTGCTTGGAAGATGCAGTAAGGGGTTGATTTATGATTTTGGAAACTTGGATTGCGAGTCCTGCAGAAATAGTATCCATTTTTTAATTTGATAACACTATAGAGTTCATAAAAACGCTTCTTTTTCACTAAAACTTTTTAAAAAGTAAAAGTTTCCCCCGTAGCCATGTCCTTCTAACTCAACGTTTGACACAAACGATATTTTTTACAAAAGGACTGTCAGCACAGACCAAACTCTTAGCAAAAATGAAACGACTATCAGTTTCCTCCTAAGTTCCGTTAAGCAAGAGGTTTGAAGATGGTAGAAAATTCCTGTTGGCAGTCAACTTATCTTATCAGAAAATTTCCCTATTCCTTCCTCTTCTCCCTTTCTCCCCTCCGCCTCTCTTTTTTGGACTCGGTGATGCAAAGCTTTCTCACCCAGAAGAGGTTATGAACTGATGAGATGATTTTCCAACACATCCTATATGATTCACATTGATTTATAAGATGAGGAAACCAAGATGGAAGTCCACGGAACCACTCACGATTTGAGTATTAAACTCTTATCATGATTATTTTTAAATTGTCCGACTCTAACTATAAATAAATAGTTATTTCATTATTACGCAGTTTTGCAGGTTTTTTAATGGTTTTGCAAACTCAGAAAATCTTTTTTATTTATTTTTGACTCGTTCGTCTTCTGCTTGATGGAAATCGTGTCTTGCTTAAAAATGTCGAAATCTTTCTAAAGTGGCGTAATCCTTTCTCATTTCTCTTTTATGTTCAAATTTTCGGAATGTCCCCAACATGAATACTGAGCATAAAACATTCATTGAGGAAATGAACTGACAAAGAGACATTATTCCACTAGGCCGTGGTCTTTGATTGAAACAAGTGGCGCCATCACTCGGGGTTCGGATAAATCCCGAACTAAAGTAGTAATTCGTATAAAAGACACGGTACCGTTCTTCAAGATTTTTCTCCAGCTGATGGAGCTTATGAAACTTTGTTTGAGGGGAGTAAAAAACTGCTTAATCGTTTCTGCTCTAATATGCTTTTCTTCTCTTTCTTTAGATAAAAAACACAACCTTAATTAAGCGGTTAAGAGAATAAAAATGGCGTTTTCTTTTTAATTAAAAATCGCTTCCTCGATGAGATTCGCTCGGAATCTCATCTGCCTCTCGCATATTTTCACCGTTATTTAGGTTTTTCAGGTTCGTCCTGGTATTTAACACCTGTTCAGAGTAAAAGTTTTTTTTTATTATGTCACATTAAAGCTTTTTTGTTTTTTGGTAACTGCCACCTCTCCCCAAGCAAAAAAATTAAGTAGTTTTGTTTGACGTGAAATCCAGATCCTTATGCACAACATAGATAGGAAATATCGGGATCTAAAACCTAAAAACCTTCAAGGAAGCAAACAAACAAATGGGGGAAACATAACAATGTTATATTTGAAAGAAAATCATGAAAACCGCGTCCTTATTGACCCAATATAGGTAGGTCCTAAATTGTTCCAAAAAAAAGAAAAAAAAACAGTTGGAGTCTCTTACTCCCACACTATCTTCGACTGGATTTTTCCGGTTTATTATATTCCATGAAAAAATCATTTTTTCCCTCTGATCTTTGAATTATTTGTCGGTTTTATTAATTTTATTTATTTATTTTATTTTATTGATTTGACGGAATGGGGAACTGGTTTCATAATTCGACGTTTCCAATAATAGAAGATTCATAAAAATTAGGACGCGCACGCGAGCGTCGTTTTTTTAAGTATTATTTTAATCATTTTAGAATTTTATCTTTTTTTGTAGGTGAATTGCGAGATGATGATGACATTCGGTTTAGTGGATGTATCGGAGTAGGTGGTGAGGCGAGAACTGGGTTTTGTGCGAAATGATTTTTGGTTTGATATTAGGTCACGTGAGGAATTGGGAGCGTATGAGGCTATTCACTTAACAAATTGGAAAATTAACACTTGTCGATGTCGGATTCATAATCTAGACCCGATTATAGTGATCAGACTGAGTCAGTTTTGTGGTTTTGAATGTTCTCACCATCTTTGTTTTGTTAAGTGTAGGGTTTGGCCAAGTTTGATTATGTTGTTTTGTTGTGTTTCTGTTGTAACTTCTTGAAATCATTGACTGAAATTGATTTTGGCACATTGTATGTACAAACTGATTTAAGTTTGCATGGTGTCACGTGAAAACGGGTTTGCTTCGACTCATGTATTTGAGGCTTTTTAAACATTGTCCTATTATGAATGGGAACTGACTTGTTGTTTTCTAACTGAGTCAAGCGTGTTGAGACAAGAAGTACGTTGTTTTATGATTTGGATGATTTTTGTATTGGCTTCGTTGAATTCCTAGCTGTGTTTTTAGACTTTCTCCAACATTTTTTCGAAGAAGATTTAGCGAGCATTAAAGCTTATCCACAGAGATGTTAGTTAACTCAGGCTAGGCAGCATTGGTCTGCTTCAATGTCTTTCTCCATCCTATTCACCAGAACAACACAGTAATATATTATTATTGAAAAATAGAGTAGACACGGCAAAACTCGCCCACGAAGAATGAATAGCAGACTTCTGGAAACTTTCACAGCCTGAACATAGATAACGTCGTGGATGAACTTCTAAAAGTGGCAGGATTTCTAAAACTTCTGTCGACGAGTTGTTTAAAGAAAGAAGACGACGTAAAAATATGCCAGGGGCACCAAAGGAAGAAGAAAAAAAGATTAAACCTTTCCTTCCTCACAGATGAAACACTGACACGAAGACTTAGACAAACAAAACAGTGCAGTCAATGACGACAAATAGCCGAGGACATGGAAAAGTTACGGCGGATCTTTGAACTTCTTAACAGCTATACAAAGGATATATATGTATAATCAGTTATCATCTTTCCCTTTGTCTCATGTTTTTTTTGCTGTTTTGCTTCGCTCATGTTACTTTTATCTTGGTTTGAAAAGTATACCTCATAATTTGAAATAGAAATCGGGTGATAACTTTTACATTGTAGTCAACCATTTTAAACGCAAATTACGAAACCGAAAAGAGGGTTACAAGATGGAGGAAAACCCGCGAGCAAATGGGAAAATGATATTAATTTTTTAAAAAATTTATTATGTTCCAATTAAGGAACACCTTAACAAGACTTGGGAAGTGGAATGAAAGACATAGAAATGGAGCCTGAAGTCAGAGGAAGAGCTGAAAGTAAAGTAAGAGGACAAAAACGTGTTAAAGATAATAAACCGGATGATAACGTGACGTGACTAAGAACACCTCAACTCCAGAGACATCGAAAAGAACTACCGATGGACCAAACCGAGAGGGGGTAAAGGCGCACTTGAAGAAAAAGGAGAATCAGAGTAAGTCTCTCTCTTCACATACAGATTGATTGACTGAAAGCTATTACAACCAAATAATTCGATCAAGAATTCAACCTAAACCAAATGATGACTTGAATAGGAACTTAAATTATCTATCATATAATTGTTGGCAACGCCAAAATATAAATTCTAAATTCTTTTCTCCTTCAAGAAAAGAAAAAAATTTCGCAACGATTCTAAGTTTCGGGTAAAAAGCTCAAACAACATGAAGAACGGTTTGTTAATGACGTCACGAATGGATGAGGATGATGATATTGAAAAAAATTTTCTTGCTAGCCATTACACACGCACATACGAACCTCATTTTCCGATGTGACTACTGAAGGTCGTGTGATTCATTCGAGCAAAAAAAATTTTAAACAATAATTGGCGCAAAAAATTTAATTGATGCCCGCTCGTAGTTGTTCCTGTGAGGTTTATTAATAGAAATTTGTTGAATTTGATTGCGTTATTTATACAATTAAAATGTGAATCTCATTTAGAGATTTATCCTTTGATCTTCATCTTTTGTTATAACTTCAACTTTTAAAGGCTTCTGCCTGAGAATGGAAGGTTTGAGGATCGTCGAGAATATTTTTCCTCTCGAATATTCTTTCTTTCCAGTACTGGTAAATTTTCTCTTTTTTGTGTTTTATTTGGACGTCACCGTTAGTTTTAAACATTTTTCTTTTGCTTCTCTTATATATTGTATAATAAGCCCTTTTACGACTCTCTATCGGATAAGGAGTCTACAAGGGTCCGTCATCGGACTCAGTTGAGGGCTGTTTTCCTTCCTGCAGCCAGCTCCATTTTGACTGTCTGCCCCCAATCCTTCCTTAAGGATTCTAACCGAGGGCTTCTGATTCTGTCTAATCCTGTCCTCAGCGAAGAGCATGCTCGATTCCTCGCTTTCCGTTCCAACCATATCTATCAAATCCATCCGTTTTGTCTTATTAATTTTTTATAGAACATCTGAGTAACGTATGCCTTTATTCAAAAAGGCCGTATTTTTCAACTTAATAAATTCAGGATTGAGCGGGCCTCGTAGAGTCATTTTTGTTTTGCATATCCCTCAGGTAGTCATTTAAATACAATTGCTCTTTGCTTTTACCAGCGAATTTTTCATTGTGAACGGATCTAGAACCAGTAATGTCATGAACGATTATGTAGGCAAGTGCCACAGTGAATTCATCATTACATTTTCTCAAGTTTTTCGAAAACCCCATCTTAATATTTTCAAATTTCTTTCTTTCTTCTTTCCCACATTTACAAACGTTAGAAGTACCTCAGAGGTGCATATTAAAAATAAGCAGTTTTCAAATATAAATAAGCAATAACAAAGTATAATTTGGTAAATGAATTAGCTGGATTGCAAAACATCCCTACTTTCCTACGTACGTATGTGCCTACCTGTAGGCATTTCCAATGACTTGTAGAGACCTCGAAATGACTCATTAAAAGAAATATATTCAAATTATCGCCGAGTAGGATGGATGATCAATAAAACAATTCAAATGAAAATAGATACGAAGGAGATTTGAAACGGAACCCGCCTAAAAATATTATCAAAGAAATCGAAACTAATTTTCCAACCTTTACTAGTAGAACAATATTTTTCTTCGTTGGCCTGCCTTCTTTTTGATCTCCACCTTTTCTTCTCCCAAAAAGTTTCAAAATTTTTATCTTTCGCTCTCCTTCTTCCCAAGAAGAAAACTTGACTGAGGGACCTTCAGACTAATTAGGAATTTTTTTACAATTAATTGTATGTCTTCTATGGTGGTGTTGCGGTTGCGGAAAGAGAATAAGAAAATGAGAATGAAAAAACTCGTTTTTGTTTGTTTAACAAACATTGTTTAATAAAAGATGAGAAATCCAATTTTTTTCATTCTCTTTTTAGGTTGTTGCCATTTACCTTCTACTCCATTCATAAAGGCCCACATCGAACGACCGGTCGACATCCTTCATTCTTTTTGCCGGAAAGGACATGAGAAAAAAGAAGCGGTCTGAAAACGATTCCGAAGAATGAAAGAAAGCTAAACTGACAAAAAATTTCATTTTCTTGTGAATGAGGTGGAGGAGAGCAGTAATGGGGGAGCAGAAAGAGGAAAGGCAATTAAGTTTCTAAGCATCACCAGGAAATAGAGGCTCTATTAAATCATTCAACAGAGTTGCCCCATCAATGATTTTAGTTGAAAGGGAAAAGGTGCAAATAAGGTACGTCTTAGGATATATTTGTGGAAATATTTTTTATTTATTTTAGCTTTGAGGTGGACTGATGAACACCTCATGATTTTAGGGTGTTAAATAAAGAAGATCTGAAAATGTTTTAAATTTTTCGACCTGTTCTTTTGTCGTCTTGGGTGTTGATGAAGGTACGAATTGATTTTTTTGGTAATTGTCGTAGGGGGAAGACGAGGAGGTAGATGCAAACTGCATTTGACCAACGTTATGTGATTTGTCTAAAATTTTCGCTGCCATGGTTTTTTTTAATTTTTGTGAACTCTTTTGTCATAAGGAAAAAAGCTCCTCAAAAAGCACTTGCAACATAGACTGACACATTTGACAGCATGAGACAGGTCCTATATGAAGAAGTGAAACAAAAAGAACTGAGATCTAATTATGGACTAAGGTTTTATCAACACTAAAGAAATAAATGGTTGAGAAATCGATATCGGCATTACAATTTCAACTAAACCCAACAGGCATGGGTTTTATACCAGCATATAAAACCCAAAGGAGCCTAAAAAAGAACATAAACAAGTTTTAAGGATACTTAGAGAGGTGTCTGGTAACCAAGTTCTAAGTCAAAAGGCCTTAATCGAGTCCACTTCTCCCCAAAGTGCCAGCAAAATTTAAAACACAGGTGGTTAAACGTTTAAAAACAACTCAACGATGACTCTATAAATATTCTTCTACTAACATTCCAACTCATTACAAATGTCAAAAACCATGTACACCTGATTGTGGTGACAAAACGGTACCCCCTCCCGGATTACCAAATGATACGCGAATGAAAATGGCCGCAGAGGAAAACGGATAATTTTACTTATCAGTCAAACATGGGAGTAGGTGTCTTAAAGTCGTCACGCCTAGTCCATCTTCTCTACGAAACGATATGTCCGAGGTGTTTTTCGGTTTGGAAACCGTTTTGCCAGCTTAACCAAAGTCAACGAACATAATACCCAATAAAGAAAGGCAAACGAGGACTCATGAAGCCCAATAAAGAAAGACGGTGGGTGCGGTCAATGAATATGATTTCGTGTGGTACTTCAAAGAAAGGGAAACGCGGGGGAGAAAAATGACTCAACTACTCCAAAATTGAGTGAGAATAATGGCGGCTTTCTGGTTTTATTGTGAAAATTTATGTTTTGAGCGACTGAGGCCCCGTCAATGAAAACTCTAAAGTCGTAGACCCCGTAGACCCGAGTTTTACCTAATAGGACTCCACAAAGCACACTTTAATAAGCACTTGGAATAAGGAGAAAGGTGGTATTATGAAATGAGGACTGGCGATGACAGTTAAAACAAAGACTGACAAAAGGGAAAAATAATAGAAAGCCACACGGAATGGCAGGTGGTTGATTCCTGAAAACAAATATATATATATACGCGTGCAGGAGAACCTGTGGGCAGGTTTATAAAAATGAGAGAGAGAGAGATGGCTAGTTGAACCATCTCACCATCTCGAATGCCTAAGGATAGGGTTACAAAAGGAGTTTAGGTGACCTATGAAGTACTCGTCCACTCAAGAATAAGTTGGCTATTTTCTAATCTTTTATGATCATGATGAGTGTGATTGCACTCATAATCTCCGTAACAGATCGACTTCTTTCTAATTGAATTGCTCTAAAGGTCCGAAATGAAGTTTTGGTTCCAACTCGAAAAATTTATCTTCACATACAAGGCTGTGGCTTCTTGATTGGAGAATCTTGGATTTTCTGAAAAGAAAAGAGAAAAAAGGAAAAATGGAAATAAAGGACATTATTAGGGTGACTCGAAGCCTCGGAACACAAGTACAAGTTCAAAAAAGTTTTGGTCATTTTATAGTTTTTAATAAATTTTTAGTTTTTGTTATAGATATAATTGGACCACAAACATGATTCTTCAATGTTTTGGGTAGGAAAGAGTTGAAGTGAAAGAAAACAAAATCATGAAGGAAGTAAACAAAAGAAAGCAAGACTCGGTACATTTGAAAAGAGAATAAAAGAATAGAAAATAAAATGGGAATTATTAATATAAATGGTAGAAAAAATGCAAACATGACCTGAGGCCCTTTTTTTACTACTTAAAATACATAACAAATTAAACTTTTGTTTCGAATACATTATATATCTAATAAAGTAAACAGGTGGAAATACTTCGAGAAATTTTGGGTCCTGGCAAAGACAACAACGAATATTTAAGGCGTCACAGTCACGAATTCTACAAACATATATCAGATAACTGACGTGATTTGAAAGGGAAAATCTCTTTCTACAGACACCTGGTGAAATGAACTCAGAAAGGCTGACTAATCAGGTCTTTAAACAGAAAAACCAAGAAAACTGAAAAAGACCTGAGAGAAGAAGAGGTCCCCACAGAAGGCGTACAAAGGCGGGACACCCAGAAGGAAAAAATATAAGACATCAGTTCCTCGGGCAAGCCAAAAGCTGAAAACGGGGTCGAAATGGACAGAAGAGAGAAAGCTAGAAAAATGAGAGAGTATTGGCGGAAAAGAAGGGACAAAGAAGAGGACCGGGAAAAAAGTAGAGGAGTTGAATCTACCGTGGTTTGAAGAACGGCCCGATCGAAAAAAAACTGCTGGGAATGTGGATTCACCATGACCTCTGAAAATTGTCTTATTAGTTATTGGGTGGTTTTAATGCCGTTTTTTTAGCTTTTTTGTGGGGTATAACAGGATGCGGAAGAAGAATTCGATGTCACGATCATTGCGTCCAAGTCAGGAACTTTAACCACTACACTACTCCTCCCACTTTTCGTATTAGTTATGTTTTCGTACAGTTACCTCTCAATACATTTCTTTATAGCCAGAACTTGAGCTCCCCCAATTTTGGTGGGCCCTTGCGTATTACTTACACTTCCTATATAGTAATCATGTCTCTGCAAAAAAATATCAGATCAACTTCAAAGTGGTCAAAATATAAAAGAAAAGGTGGTTTTAATCCCGTTTTTCATCCTTAATTTTGGGTATAACAGGATGCGGGAGGAGGAATCGAACTCACGACTATTTGTGTCTAAGTCAGGTATTTAACCACTGCACTACTCCTCCCACATATAAAAGAAAAGGAAAAATAAGTGGGTAAAACGATGAGTAAAGACTGAAGCTGTAGAGAAAAAAAAAGAGCTAGATAATGAATAAAGCCACACTGGTATACACTATAGTACACAAATTTGCTACAAAAAAAAACAAAATAATGACATCGTCTGGACGAATATTCAGCCACCACGCCATCAGTGGTGAAACTTCGTAGCTGAATAAGTTTGATAAATAAACAGATAAAATCAAAAGAGACTGGAGCTAAAAAAAGAGGAAGACAGAAGTCGTGATGACAATATTCAGTAAACCGCTATCGCGACTAAAGCTCAAATCCGAACTGTAGCTGTACTAATAACTTCCTGCAAAAGCCTTGAGAAGCAACTAACACACACCACACACACAACAACCACACATGTAGTTCAATTATGGCAGTCGCGGAACTTTTCCTGTTTATCGAAATTTTTTTTTTAATTTCATGGCCACTCGTGTTGAAATCTTTAAATGATAAGGCCCACGAAGACAACAGAGTTTGCCTTAGTGAAAAGAACGTACCAACGAATTGGGGAATCAGGTCGGTTACTTTCCTATTTCTAAAGTCTTGTAGACATTTCTGGAAAGTAGTTTCTAGAGCGCAGGTAGTTAAAAGCTTTTAAAGGTTTAAGGATCTTCCCGACCTTCGTTATCATATTAATCCTGCTGATGTCACAGTGTTAATCTTACTACCAGATAGATGACCACATTACAAACTGCCTGCTACCCAAGCTTACAAGGCTGATGATTAGCACCAGAAGAGAGAGGGAGAAAGAGTGAATCCATCTTTAATTAATTCCTCCGACTGACGTGATATTACGTCATTAATTTGAAGAAAAAAGATTTTTTGCTCTGACCGACTTCCACGCGATGGGGCAACAGGTGCTAGCCATCCTGCAACTGATATCATACGTTTTGACGTGTTCGTTACGCCCAGGGTTGTAAAGCCTTGACACCATCATTGAGAGATACCTCTAAACATCGGCTTACACTTACCTCAAAAGACATTTGTCCTGAATAGAATTTAAGTTATGAGCCTGTCTTCCTTCCCGTTTTGGATTGCATGACATTTTGATTTAGAATTTACGCGGCATTTAGAAATGGGAAGGAATAGTAACTACAACAGACCGAGAGAAAGGTAAGTGAAAGGAAACTAGAAATGAAGGAAAATAAAAAAAGGAAACAAGTGGCGGAGCTACATGTGACTGAAGGATACTATCTAATAAAAGAAGAGAATGGGACATGTTTAAAGGGTAAATAGACCAACTCGTCGGAATTTAAGCTAGATCTTTCACTGTTGTGGCAATTGAAGGCGTTTACGGAACAAAAATGAAGAAAAAAAAATTGGAAAACTAAAACAAAAACAGAAAAAGTCAAAGAATGGAAGAAGAATACCAAGAAGAGTAAAAGATTTCTACGTGATGATGCTTCGAAAACTCAGAGTTACTGCCAGAGTCATACCAAAACCCTAAGAAGACGCAAAGATGAAGAATAATTCATAAGGAAGAGAAGAAGAATTTGGCATTCTCTTTGGGAAGATGAAGCAGAAGGAAAACGAAGACTGTGTAGCAGAAGTAATAAATCGACCGGTTGGTGCTGTGATTTATCAAGGCGAAAAAAGACCTTGACCCTTTGGGGCCACGACTTGGATATGCCCTTGTGCCTAAAGAATGAACCGTGACGGAAGGGAAAAAGGAATTTTTGTTTTTGTTGGCGACACGAATTTTTTTTTTGTTCCATCCGACGTGACATTTCCATTATTGCTATTTAAGCAATAGACGTGTTAGTCGTATGATACTGTCGTCTGCTGCAAAACGACGCCCATGAGGTAAAGAAAAATTTGTTTTTTATTATTTCGTGAACCTTTTCCTTAAAGTTGACATATTCAGTTGTCAATGAACCATCACAGGTATTACCTGAAAGAAGAAGAGAGAAAGCTCCATGAAACGATAAGACTGCGTCACCAACTCAAAGAACCTCTTTTGAGGACCTCTTCTGGATTCCTTTAATTTTCCTTTTCGAACTTTTAAGATGGTTCATTCTTTGGCGCTCTCAAATATTATTATCAGTTGCTTGATTTTAAGTCTCAACAGATGCTATCTGTTTTTAGTTTTGGTAAGATTTCCATGAAATAGAAGAACACTGTTAACTGAGAAAGAAGAGAAGACTGCAAGCAACCGGAAGTAAACTCAAGCGAGAATCCTTTGAAAATTGTGAAGTCTCATCAAAAAACGTTTGAAGCTTCCACAACCTCGTCTTCGTTGATCATAGTATTCACCGAATTTTTCCAATGTCTAGGAACAGGTTGAAACTTGCTAAATGAAAAAGGTGGTAGGAGTGGGTGGTGGGTAATGGTGGGCCGTTTCCTGGTCAGGCTGTCTATTTTTCATCAATTACGAGGCTCATAAATTGGAAAAAAATGGCCGAGTTAAAGATTTGTTGATTTTAAAAGGTCTCCCAAGTGATTCTGCCAAAAAATCCGCCCACGAAGGCTAGAGAAACGAGGTCGGTGAATTCTACCAGAAGTTTCTGTTAAAATACTCTTAAAGTCCTTGTTTCGTCGACGATTCATGGTGACTAATCATGCGGTACATTGATAAGACGAGTTATTTGTTTGAAACATTCGTTTTTGGATTTGTAGGTGTTTCCCTGTGAACTGGAGTCCAGCCTACCGAGTCGCGTGAAGTTGTTGAAAAATTGTTTCTTTTTCATGTGGACTCACACAGACAAAAGTTATGCAGTCGGTCACCTTTATCTTTCTTTCTCATATGTGATTATTCCTCTCAAATTATACCGATGTGCACATGTATGGTGAATTGAACACCGAAATACGTGACATTTTTAGAGGTTTTTAAACCGTTTTAAATAGACTGATAACTATTTCGAGTTAGAATATGTACAGTTTAACTTTTTCACATGAGTTATTACAGAAATACTACAAGAGCAGAACAGAAAAAACAAAGAAGCAGGGATCAGGGTTAGTTGTAGATCAATAATAAAACACTTTAAGGAAAGTAAAGATGAAATCATGGAGTCGCTCCAGAAAGGGAACCCGTTCGAGATGTTCTGAAGAAAGTTATGAGATCTCAAGAGGTCTTAACATTTCAATAATGTTTCTATCTATCTACCTTTCGTTTACTATCGCCACATATAATTTTCGGTAGAGAGAAGTCAAGTTTGTCGACTCAGATTGACCAGAAAGCCGAACTTTGGCCAAAATGTCAAGTCGAAATAAAATTTGAATTCGCCCACACCTAGCATGTGAGCCCACAGTTGTTTCATGGCCACCTCTCACCGATTTCCTTCCTCGATCTCAGCAAACGATTAGACCACCGTACTATTGTCAGTTGAATTAATGTCAAGGCTGAAGGCAGAACTGTTGTCTAGTGAAGCTACCTACCTTTTGTCATCACTTTTGCATTTACCACGCGGTTTTCTGGTTGTTTGGTTTGTCAACTGTTTCCTTCCTCTTTGTCTCCTCTTCTTTATTTTAAATTTGTACTCTATCATAGGACTTCAGACACTTTAGGAGTCGCTAATTCAAAACCATTTTGCAAGGGAAGAAGCGGCATTTTCCACCCCTGAAGATACCTTCTTGATATCGGTTACCGTTGGAGTTCTTAAAAAAATCTCCCAATCATCCATAAATAAAGCCACGCCAATTGGTACGTCTCATCGAAGACGGTCCTTCAAATTTCCCCTCCCCTCCCCTCTCTATCTCGCCTACGTACCTTCTCCTAAGAGAAGGAGGCAAAAAAATAAATTTGGGTTTCAATTAAAGAAATAAAAGGACACAGTGACGAATCCCAAACCACTTGCGACATCAAGAACTCGAGTCTGACCTTAATCCTGTTAATCCGGTTATCTTGCCTTCGCCACTTATTTCCCTTGATTTAACAAAAAAATCGGACAAAAAAGCAAATAAATAAATGTTAATTATAATGTTGTTCAGTACTTAAAAAAATATAAATTATCATCTACGTATTTTGTTGTCGGAGAAAAGAAGAAAGAATAAATGAAGAAAAAGACGAAATCGAGTGCTCGAGAGCCGGATCTTTGGTATCAAGAGCACGTAAGAAGGGAGGGAGAGAAGGAGAAAGAGGAAAGGTGACGGGGTTCCAGGTTCTGACATATTTGGCTTTTGTGATTTTTTTTTTTTAGCAGAGCTTCCCAGGCTTGCTTTTGAAGATGGTGCTTGTATTTGTTCTCTTTTTCTGACCCATTAGGTCATTTTCATTTGGTCGTGGGAAGCTTTTCTCCAACAGCTAACTCGTTGCTTACTCATGACGTCCTAGAGTTAGGATGTGTTTTACAGAGTAATGCCTCGACTGTTATCATAGTTGAGTGACGTTTTGCCTGGCGATGCCTGCTTGATGCCTGCCTCTCTCTTTATCTCGAATTAAATTAGTTATTTGATTTTTTGTGCCAGTTTTCGGTTAGCTTAGTTGTTTTCATTTTGGTTGAGTTCAAGGCAAAGGTTTTCCTTTTCAGCTAAATGACTTTAAGCTAAACTCTGGGGGTGTCTTTTGTTGGCCCACCAACAAATTTGGATGATGTTAGTTAGCTGTTGCTATATTGACAGGCAATTCTGTTTACGTCATTGAATTTGACTAAGCATTTGAAGAAAGGTTTTTGCCACCTCTGTAAGTGTGCATTAGTCATTGCGTGTCATGTCTTGGAATATCTTTCCAAACCAAATATGAGTTGGTGCCTCATTCTCTTAGAAAAAGATGTTCATAATAGAACAAAAACTTCAATAATTGATGGAATTGCTTTTGTTTTGTTCTATACCAACTGTGATGAGTTCATGATAGTTGTCGCTCGAATGGAGTTCATTAAGGTAGTTACTAGAGACTCGTTCATTATGGTTGTTGTTCAAATCCCATTTGTTATACTTATTTTCGTTCAGTGGTTCATTTACTATTTTGTTTTATACGATATTAGAATCATATCGCATAGCATGCAATATTTTACACAGGGAAATAAATTCTTTGTAATTATTAAATCTCTTTTTCTTTTCGTTTCAAACTTTTAAGGTCCTTTTTCTTACATTTAATAATTAGTTGTTCAAGACCCTACCAATAAATGTCAAATAAATAAATAAACAAACAAATGAAAAATAAGAACCATAGATTAACTGACTGGTATCAAATGCAAGTATTCGCCCATCATCTGGCCAAACGCCTAATTAAAATTAAATTTTTTAAATCATTACAAAATTAAATTAAATGTCAAAGGAGACACTAATATTTGGTGGTGGTGGAACACCAACCAGCTATCGGTGGCTGATACCACCAAAACAATTTTCTGTCTAATCTGGACGGAAGATTGATATTTTAAGCTTTCGTTACCTTTCTTTTGGTCGGTGGAAACTCGAAAATGTCAGAATGGTACCAAACAACGATGAATGATCAGAAAGAGGAGAATAATATGGGTAAAAGAACCTCGAACTTTCCAGTCTTCAAACCAAAGACTTTTGGCCAAATCGTAACTTACATGCAGGTTCTTGAAGTTAAGATTCTGAAAATATGTTAATCAAGATGTCGGATGAAAAAATGGTTAGAAAGACTTTGAATGAGTTAAAGACAGAGGTATAAAATTTCAATTTTTTTTTCTAATAAAATCCTTATAGCACAGATTTCAGCAAAAAAACTTAGGGTAGACAGAAGATAGAAAAGACCCAAAAGACGCCACCTGTTCTTATAAGTGAAAGCTATCCGATTTTCTTGTCCTCCGAGTTAAGAATTTTTGCATAAAAGTTTATAAAAGTGAATGATATGGAAGAAATGATATGGTTAATAGTGCTATAATAAAAAAATTTTGAAAAATTTTATTTAATTTAACGGCCGCTGACTTTTTTTATAATAATTTTGACGGCTTCGTAAATTCATACCGTAGACTAAATGAAAAAAAAAATTGAAATGTTGGAAGTCTTCGGGCACAGAAGAGTAGGAAATGAAATGGGGAAGAAAACTTGCCGGGATATGTATCTAAGCAACATAAGGATGTCTTCTAGTCTTTCGGACACTTTTCTTTAGGAAAGAAGAGGAGAGGGGAACTTAAAGTGGTAATTCAATATGATTGTCCTTTCTTTCGAACTAAAGGAAAAGACGAAGTCAAAGAATGAAACTTGAAAAAGAGAAAGAAAGAAGGTTGTGGAGATGCATCCATTCGATTTGTTCGTAAATTTTGGCTCATTTCAGAACTTTGTTTACCATGGTCACATCCCTCGGACAGAACCCCAAGATCCGTCAAGGCGAAAGTGAAAAATCATTAACCCGAACTGTCATCTGTACCCCGGCAACTTGAAGGAAACCTTGGATCGGCAAGACGAGGTCGTGTCGATTATTCAAAGGGCAAAGCCCCCTCTCCAGGTTTCGGATTCAGGCTCTTCGAAAAGAAAAGATACGTGAAGATGAAGTGCCCACTGTCAAGGTGATTGTAAATAATTATAATTTTTAATTTATTATTTAATATTCAAATAGATGCTATCAAACGACGCAATTTTCCAATTTCTTGAGTTAACCATTCGACATTCTACATCGATCACCGACCGTTTAATTCACTTCCTTAATTAACTGTCTCTTCCGAAAGAGTACATCTACCTAATTGAGTCCAAATTTTATGAGTGATTCTGGTTTAGATCAATGGTCGGTAAACTCGTCATCCCAAAGAGCTTAATATTTGGTGGTGGTTTTAATACCGTTTTTCACTCTTAATTTTTGGGTATAACAGGATGCAGGAGGAGGATTCGAACTCACGACCATTTGCGTCCAAGTCAGGAACTTAACCACTACACTACTCCTCCTACCAAAGAGCTTAATATAATATCAGGGCAAAACTGAAATTTATTAAAAAAGCCATTTTTAAGCTTTGCTGTTGTAGAAGCATTGTAAACAAAATTGGGTTAAAAATACAGCCTTCAGCTTGCTTTTGCTAAATACAATATGTTTTTATTTGACTAACAATATATCAAATAAAACTTGGTATCATGCTTTGATAGCAAGTGCTTTGCCGATGTCTGGTTTAGATTAATAATAAACCCGTCGGAAACGTTATTTACACATAACTTTGTTCTCGACCATCTTTGTTGTGTTCTTCTCTGAATTTTTTGGTAAGGTAGCAGGTTGCTTGGTAACCACTAGCAGATTTGTAAGAAGTAATTAAATCCCTTTGATAGATTATAGGTGTCTGGTAGATGAACTGATAGAAGAAGAACATGATGATGATGATGCCTCCAAGAGAAAGGAGGTGATCAAAATTAAAAAAAAAAGAAACCAAACTGTGAAGAGAGAGGCTATCCTCGGGAGAAAGGTGAAAGGAATTAGGAAGGAGTTCATTAAGGCAGACTTCTGGAATATTATGTACAAGATGGCGGAGAGGAAAACCGTTTAATCTGTTTAGGTTGTAGTTCTTTTGCTTAAGAAGTGTTGTGGCTTTTAGTAGTTTCTCAGAAAATGAATGTTATTGGATGACATAAAGCACTAAACGTAAAATGTTTGTAGAGTACATGGCCTTTTTGTGCTCTTTAGTACTTCCTAAATCCGTCTGTTAACCTTTCAAAGATGGAATTATGTTGAATTGAATTGTCTTATTCTTCTTTCAGACATCCTTACTGAAACGTCTAGTCGTAGAAGAATATAAAACAAGATTGTTACAAAGGAAACGAGTAAAAATCAATTAATGAAATAACTTGTGGCCAAGGGCAGGTCCCATCATTTATGCTTATCCGTTTCCCGTCCATCATTTAAGTGAGACGAAAGCTTTGTCTCCTTGTATGTTCCAGGTGTGATACTTAAGCCCTCATTCAAATAACCCCCACCAGCCTCTTCTTGTATGGACGAACATCTTCAGTGATCATCTCTTGTTAACCATTTTAATCTCTTCTACCTGCTTGACCTTGAAATAGCTTTAGGCTATTTTTTTGTAGATTTCACATGTTGAAGATCCTTTGGGGAGTTTGGTCAATCCCATACCTTTGACCCAAGTCAAAGCAGATTAACTCAATCCGTCGCCAATGGCTTTGATGACTTTGTTGCTCTTCTATGTTTAAATGAAAGTCAAAGAACGAAGCAAAGAAACTGGAGGGCGAGTTCGAGGACGCTTTCCAAGCCGAATTTCAGGTTTTCCCTTAAAGTTCAAGCCACGTGACCATAAATCCAAATTAATTACAGCATAATGGTCCTTAGTTTCCAGATAAGTATATTCAACACGGATAAAAGAGCGAAATATTGGTCCATTAATAACCCCGTCGTCGGGTTTGACTCCAGGTTTCTGCTCGCAAAAGTGTCCATTTTCCTTTTTCAACTTGTTTTTCGGCTCGTATTCCAGTTTGACATGATTCAACCTAGGCGCCTCAGATAAATATCTAAAGATCTTCACTTATAGCCTCGTTAATTGGGGCTTGGACTTCATTTTTCATATGTCGAAGGACTAAATACAAGGCCTTTTTTTTATTCAGGGGAAACTTCTCGAAAGTGTTCGTCCTTTCATTGGGGAGGCCGCAGGAGGAAGGGATTATGTCGAGTTTTCACCGACCAGAACCCCACTAAATAAAAGATTTTGGCGAACTCTTTGCAACCTACAACCTGCCAAATTGGCAGAAAATCATTTTCTCTGCTTTGTGCTTTATTATAATTTCAAAGGCAAGGCTAACGGGCCCTTGAAATGCTGGAAAACTTTATTTTGATGAATTTTCCAAGTTAATAATTGAGAATTTATGTTGGCTGACCTGGTTGAGCCTTACAAGTAAATTATATTTTCCAGTGGATGGATATTTGTATTGAAGTAGGCTACTGAGGGCTTGAATGGATGCCTTTTGGAGGAGGTCATCAGAAGAACGAGCTGGCTGTGTGGACTGGTCTTCCCAGACTTTTCAAGGTCAAACCTGGCGTCCTCAATCACCTCTACTGTGAGATCATGGATGTTCGAGAACCCTTTAAGTGTATGGTAAGTTTTGATGGGAAAAAAGAAAAAGGGGAGAGGGAAGGGGGGGGCGTGCTGATTCGTTCAGTAAAAGATCTTTTTACATTTCATTCAATAAATATAATTTTAACAAGTCTACATTATATAGTAGGATGTGTGAAATAAATAATGAACTTATTTATGTTTCAGCTGCTTCCATTTTTCATTTTATTACATAAATGTGTGTTGGGAGCCTGGGTCGTGAGACCCAGGTCATATGTGAGCTTTCAAAGTCCCTTTTACTTGCCCCATGTTTACTGACACTAACTTTTTTATTCGAGTTTTTTTACCAACTTTTTAAACCTCTCAATAGATTATAGGGTCTGGTTTTGTGCGGTGCGACCCGGTGCGCGGTGTCTTAAAAAGACAAATTTTGCACTAAAAGGCTGATTTGTAATCTATATAACTAATTTTAAGCTTAGCAAATTTTGGTCACATCAGAAAGTGTCTTCACTCAGTAGTGAAATTATCGCAAAAAAATTGACTGTTTACGGCTCTTCTGAATATATTTGACGAAAGCAAGGACAGATGGCATAAGACGCATCAGAATGTATGAAATTTGTAGTGCCCAAACGGAGGCATCTTGGGGTTGTCTAATAACTTCAAAGGGAAAGAAACCGTTTCGCGAACAATTTCTGAAACGATTCGGAAACAAAAAAAATTTCTTAGATGGGGGGTACTAGATTAGAGAAATAACATAGGCCTATCAGGGGTTACGCTAATGGTAAGAGGTTGGGAACTGCTCATTTAATACATTGTTATATTTTAATTCATATTAATTTTTATTTACGTGATGATTTGGAAGATTTGTGAGTAGTGAGAAAAATGGGTTGTGAGTTCGAATAACATTCTTTTATACCCAGGAGTGAAAAACGGGATTAAAACGCCAAATATTCTATAGTTATATATTGTATACAACCATATAGGGTACAATTTTATATATTACAATATATTAATACAAAATATACAGGTATAACATTGTATATTTGTGTTTGAATCATTTTATTCAATAACCCTGTTAAGAAATTTAAACTTTAGAGAAATTTTTTCATGGCCATAGTATTTTTGATTCGATTGTCATTTGTTTGTTTTTTCTTGCTCTTGGTTTTTTGTCGCCTTAAAATTATAAGTTTGTAATACATTGTCTCACCAAATGCATGACTATAAGTTTCAAATTAAAACACATTTCGTTTATTGAACTCATTGTCAAAGTTTTGCCTTTCTAACATACACGAATAGTTTTTCAAATAAACCATATTAACAAAACTTTTGTATTCTTTCAGGCGGCTTGAAAATTCCATCTTTTCGCAGCTTTCCAGAGTTCAAGCAAAAACTGTTCAAAATGATTTTTACAGTCCCCAGTGGTCGATTTCAACAGTTCAGATACTGGAAAGAATTTCGCTTCTGTAGACATTTCTTTTGGTTCTTATCTTCTTTGTTAAAGTAAGTAAATGTTTTTTTTTAATTTGTGATTTGGTTTTTGTCGAGGATACCTTTCTAATCTTTGCACAATACAGAGCTGAACCTTATTTGTATGATAGGAAACCACTTTTGGTGGTTAATTTCACAAATAATTGGACAATTTACCGTCAACATCATCCATATTTTCATCGTCGGTCGGCATTACCTTTGACAACAGTGTGACTTTGCTGAATCAGCCAGCAAAAGCGCGCTCTTAAGTTGTGTATTCAAATCTCTAAGTCGGGATGAAGTTTTAAAAGAATCGTGATAATTACAAAACAGATCAACGATAAACAAGGGGGATAATTACTGTCTTGGATCGGTACGAAGGGTACTTGTTTACTAAGTGAAACAAAAAACTGCTCCGAAGGTATATGAAAACGCTATTTGAACGAAGATCCGAACCTGAAAATTTCCAAAAGCGAAAAAATTTACAAGAAAAAGAAGGAGTAGGAAGATGGAGGCACAGGAGGGCAGAATTCTCAAAACCGGAATCATGAATATGTTTTCTGAGAGGATTAACCTGTGAATAATTTTAGCAACAAATAAAAAACGCGAAAATGTCAAATTTCGAATGCCAAATAGGTTCGGTGTGTCTTTCTTTCATTTTAAGTTCCCGTGGGAGTAGATATATGTCAGGTTCATTTTAGGTCTCGTTAATTGGCAACGGAAAATTATTTCAAATAAAAATATAAATTTAGGTATAAATTTATGTTTGCCACGAGTTAATAGGAAACTGTGGGCAAAGGACATCTCGGTAATCACCCACCCGTGTTCGAACCTCCGCAAATTTCTCCTCGTCCAGAAATTTTGAACGAAAGATTGATTTCTGGGAATCATTCTAACAGTTCTGTGGAAAAGGTTGAGGTTCAAGTTTTGTGCTAGCCTTAAAGCAAATTTGTTTGGTTTCGAACCGAATGGAGAAATCCTGATGAACGCTCCAGGTAGTAGACTGGATAGTGGAACGTGTTCTTTTATGATGTTCTTAATAGTGACGTCATTCATTTTTATTCTTACCGTCAATTTGACCTCTGCATTCGGTTTATCAGGTTCTCTGTTCCCCCGAGTGTGGGAATGATTTCTTTAAAGTCGATAAGATTCCATTTTCCTTTCATTATTGACCCAACTTGAAATGGGACAAATCACTGTCAGCTACCACATTAAGGCTTCTTAATAAGTAATTTTCGTTATACGTTGGTGGTATTACCACAGCCATCGTATCTCCTCCAATAATTTTCCTCTAACGTTCAGTTATTATTTTCTTTCCTGAGGTCTCAAAATCAGCAAATACATGCTTGCAACCGAAAGCAAACTCGAAATAAATACCTACTTCCAGTCTTTCGTTCGCCTTATAACCAACTTCGTCTTCTTTTATAACTGCTTCAAAATCACAACTGAAAAATTCTCGTGGAAGAACCTTTCAAGGCCACACAAACATAAAATAATTGGAAGGACGAGGAGAGGGGTTTCATTTAGACCCAACCAAGCATTTTATTGAAGGTTGTAAAAACCTTCTTTCAATCTCTTCTCCTCTCTGCCGACCTTCCCGAAAACTGAAGAAGACAATGTCAAATTAACAAAATCTTTGGCTACTAATATTGGAGGCTAGCGAGGTCAGAGATGGGAGGAAAGAGGAGGGAGGACTCTAATTGAAATCCCGTTTCCGTCGGAAAACCAAACATGATCTAGCAGGTTTTGCGGTCGTGACGTTGTTCCTTTTTCAAAGGTGATGCCTGGGCTTCACGATCCATCTTGAGAAATGACTTCATTCGACTATTTATAGGGTCTGATGTTCTTTACATCAGTACCTCAAACTAAATTCCAGGATGATGAATTGATTAACGACGGATCCGAAAAGTTGCCAAATTAAAATTTCATTGGAAGGTGATGACAGGAAGGATAAGGAAGCAGGACCTCAAGGAGGCTATGCTTCCTTGATTTTAAATAAACAAGTTTGTAAATCCTTAACACCCGCCGATTTGGTTGATTGCGGTTGATTTTCTGAAAATGATTCCTTCTCGTTGAGAGAATAACTATAACATTTAAAGATGGTAAAAAATCAAAGGACATGTAGAGGCTTACCACAGCCTCTTTGGAAAACATAAGATTCTTCTTCACCCCCTAGCGGGTGTTCAAACTTTTCTTATATCCAATATGTTTGGTATATGCCACTAATTTTGTCTTTGTTTTCTTTGAAAGTTTTGCGTCTTGGATCTCCGGTACCTGACCAGCTTACGTATCGGGCTTGTTGTTTGCATTGAATGCAAATATGTTTTCTACTCTAAAAAACTTGGACCCAGGTTAGTTGACTACCATTTAATTGCATTTTCTTATCGGTTTCAAGGATCTGGATAGTCGGTGGGAGAGCTGTACCTTTGTTCCTTTAATAAACGGCCTTCACAAGGTGATTTGAGACTTAATACTCGGGCAAGCTCAATAACTTGATATATTCAACAACAAGTCATACCGGATGTGTTAAAAAAAAAAATTCTTAGCGAATTCCTCAAACGTCGTACCTTCAAAATTTTTCATGTCTTTGGAGAAAAATCGACCCCCTGAGTTGCAATGTGTGCGTTTTCCAACTATATTTTGGAGAGTTGTATTTTTAGCTAAACGGTGTCCACCCATTTTCTCTTTTTTATCCTTTTTTTACCTGTATCTCTCACCCACTTTCTTCTTCTTTGTTGTCCCACGCTTCCACCTTCGGGTGTAGGTATTGATTAAAACATTTTCAGCTTGAAACCATCCAATTTGGGGTTAAGAACCTTGGTTTTCATTCCAAATGAACCTTGGATTGATTCCTAACAGTGCTTTCTATGTCTCGTTTGTATAAACCTTTTCCATGCTATTAGATTAAGGCTTATTAAGATGTCGATGCTTGATTTTATGTATGAAGAAGGTTTTGCCAACTTCATGACCAATAATTTGTCGATTCGTAATCAGTTGATGATAGATTCAGTATTAATTCATAATAAATATATACATAATAATAGATACATAGTCACATAAACGTTATTTGACAAGGTCAGTGTATGGCACTAGGATTACTGTAATATTGTTGCAGTTTTCCCAAACTTTTCGAACTGCTAGTAAGTTGTTGTATCTTTGATTCAAGTACACTTTAACCACCGGTTCGTAAGTATGGTGACGTCAAACAGAAATTATTAACCCTCTCTCTGCAGATTTTTGTTCTAAAAGCATAAACTCCATTCGAGCGACCTGTACTTGGTGCTGTTGTATTGCAGCACAATATTTGCACATTAATAGTCTACTGAATATCCAAAATATTTTTTTTTCTGTCGCTTAAGACGGGTAGTGCTGTGCGCGTTTGTGCTGAGACAGTGACGGGATTTGTGATAAACCCAAAAATTTTATATATGCATATAAATTATGTGACAAGTTGTTCCTTCTCAACAAATGAAATAATAATTGGTAGGCGTTCTTCTTTACAACATTCAGAACGGTAACTGTTATACCTGGAGCACATTATTCCAAACATCAGGTTTTGTGGATTTCGCTCGCAAAAAGATTTTACACATTAAGAGTTTTAAGACATAGGTTCTTCTAGACGAGTGTTTTACGACCAAATGCACAAATTTGGAGGGTGTGCGTTGTGGAGTAAAAACTTAAAAAAAATAAGGGGCATCCTACAACTCACCTTTAGGGTTCGATATTTTAATATTTGGCACCTGTTCTTAGATCGTTAATATCCTTAAATTTTTTAATTTTGGGCAGTAACAGAAATTTCGGTCCTTCTCTATCTTTATCACGAGACTATTACCCGTTTCTGTCTTATTAATGTCAAAATACAAAATTTTGAAATTTTATTTAACTGATTACTAATTAAACTAATATGAGTTGGGACCATCTATGGGTCATGATTGGTCCATACTTTTGATCCACTCAAAACTTTTTGGGAAAGTAAACCATCATATTGGTGTTCACTTTCATTTCTAACACTTGTGAGCGACTTTTTATGTCTCCTCTGGAAACAGTTTTTCCTCCAAGTCACGACTTCTCCTTAACATTCTAGCTTTCGTTATATCACTTTTTATTTATCCAACTATGACAGAAATATTATTTGCAAAAATGGCATTGTCCAGCGCCGGAGCGCTCGCTCACCAACTCAACCGAATCCACTCGAAACGCGGAGAGGAGGCGGACAAGAGAAGAAGGAGAACCTGAAATTAATTTATAAAAAGACCCCCAACTCGAGTCCTAATACCCGTAGGTATCAAACAAGAATATTTAGCATTATAAAAATAAAGAGAGCCCGTATCTGATAGTTTGAACGGTGATCTTCTAAAAATAACGCGACTTAACTAGACTCTGATTCACTTAATAAAAAGCGTTAGGTTGAATCATGATCGAGGAACCACCATCTTAGGATTGTTAGGATATTATAAGACTGAAAAGACACTCATTTATGGTTCAGGTACCACAAAGTCTTGAAATCGTCTTACAATTCTTCCCCACGGTTACCACCAATGAGGGTCCGTTTTTTCTTGTTACGTCACATTTCAGGGACCAAGAACTGGAAGGCAGATCAGTCTGAGGAAAGACTTTACGGGAGGCAGGTGTATAAACGCGAAAAAATTAGTTGTAGTGTGCGGGGAAGGAGAAAGCTGTGGCGAGCTTAACGCCATGGCGACTGGTATGTTCTGATTTTTAGAAATCGACTGAAAAAAAGTTTTCTTTTTAATTATTGGTGTACTACTGAAATTAATTAATTAAGTTGATTTGACGGTTATTTTTAATTTATTGTTTAATCTGGAAATTTTTGGCTTTATCTATTGTGGATAAAAAATATTCAACTTTTCTAATGGATTAACATTTACTGGCTTGGGATCGGTAATGTATGAACACACACCTAAAGGAAATTTTCACTAGAATAGTTCCTACCTGAAACCTGAGTGGATTTAATTCCCTTATATTTCGATTTTGCAATACATTCCTCTCACAGTCGGATTTCTAGAACTGTTAATGACACAATTTCTCCTTACTTTACATTTACTGTGGAAGAATCTGGAAAGTATCCAAACAAAACTTATTTTCTTCTATGAATATTTTACATATTGTCTGTATGAAAATTCGTCATGAAATCTTTTTCTTATTCCTGAGTCTATGTTCTTGAGGCTTTCCATTGGACATTTGCTTTCTCTTCAGTCAGGAGTATAGACGTGATGTTCTGGAAAGGAAATTTTAACATTTCTTTCATTTGCACGAGTTGTAGTGAAGGTTTGGGGGCGTTGGAGTCTGTTACAAATTTTTATGATCATATATCATTTGCAGTGGAGGAGAAACCCAATTCGGTCGTGTGTCGAATTAAACCAAATCCTGTCCCCACTCTGAGCCCCTAATGTATTCGATGTATCTCTCTTTCATGTAAATCGAAAAACGAAAAGAAGGAAAATGTCAATGAAAACAAGCAAGACCGGTTAGTTTTGATAATGATATTAAATAAATAATTGAAGTAAAAAGAGCGCCGATGGGAAACGACCCAAATGGCAGACGGGGATCGAAAGTTGACTCCACCGTACGGCTTACGAATTGAGAACAAATTTTTCCATTGTATGTGTGGCTTTCCACCCTTTAGTATGAATGAGAGAAAAAGCTGAAGAGAAAGAAGAAAAACATATAGGAAAGGGAGAACACGAGTTGATGCTATATTCAATTAAAAATTAGTAGAATAGGAAGGAACGAGCAACACGTTCTAATAGAAAGTTCCAGAAAATTCTTCCCAATCCCAATTCATCTTTTAATTCCAGTTTTTCTCTTTTTGTTACTGACTCTTCTGACTTTTTCTCTTAATTGTAGTTTTCAGCGGAAAATTTTGACGAAATATGTACAGAAAAATAAGGAATAATAATAAGTTTGAAATGCAAGAAAGGAGAAAGCTGTGGAAAGCTTAACACTATGGCGACTGCTATGTTCTGATTTTTTTCAAAACCATCTGCAAAAAATTTATTTCATCGTTGAAGAATATGTTTGAAACCACTATTTCTGGAAAATTCTTCACCCCCACCTCAAATAAGAGTTTTCTTTTCTTTACTATCCCGCATCTTATTTTTCTCCTCTTTGTCTTTGGTTTAAAGCCTCAGAAAATTTTCTCAAACAAGTAATTTCGAAAGTTATAAATACATTATTTTTATTTTTCTACTTTTTTTTCAAGATGGCGGAATCTCTCTGCCTTCCAGTGCACCATGCGTCATTCATCAAAGAAAGTCTATATTGTCTCTAGAAAATTGTCTTTACAGTTGCAAAGATAATGCGTTAGCTTTTCCTCTTCTACGGGTAGATGCATAAGATAATATGGTAAAAATCTGAAATTAGCAATGCCTTGGTTGACACTTTCCTCTCCGATTTAGAGCAATTAAGCCGCCAAAGGTCACTTTCGTTTATTCTCCGCCGTGAAATGAGGTCTGGGGAAATGATTTGGGTTTTAGTTTCTTAGAACAACCTGTAGCTCCCTCATTTCCAGTTTTTTCTCTCTCTTAAAAAGATTATGAAAGACATTCTCTTCCGAAGATTTCTTTGAACAAACGTAGTTTGAGAAATCTGATAGAAAACTTCGAGTTATTTTCGTGGGCTGAAGTCAGGTGTGGAATTTGTCTAGGTGTGCCTTGTCGAGTATTTTAGGGTTTGGATTAAGAACCTGTTCGAATATTTGACTAACCGGAAGTGGAATTTTTCACCTATGCCATGTTTCGTGTGATAGACAACTTCTTGTTTAAAAGGTTTTGAGTACGTCAGAATCAAAGTTGCCTGGTCACGTACTGATTTTCCGAAATATGTGACCCAGATCATGATAATTAAGTCTGGTTCCCTTGTCTTCTTTCTGTTGCATCATTTTTATAACTGGTTTTGTTCTCTGGTGGTTACTATTGATGGAACCAGGTTCGAAATTAAAGGTCTTGTTTTTGGCGTTGGTTTCATGGCTGTTCAGTCTTGAAGGGTCTGCCCTGAAGTGACTTGAAGACAACAAGCTACTCTAGCAGTGCAAAATTAATGCCATCGTGGACATGAAAATACCATTTCGAGAACAGAAAGGCAAAATTTTCAGTTCCGATTCTTATTGTTATTTTAAGAACCCAGAGCCCATGCATAGAGTAAATAAGTCTTAAGAAGACCGGTGAAGAAGGCAAACCCGACTTGCAAATTATTTTTCAGGTAGAGACTCTGATTATCCGTCTGTTTGTCCGTCCTCACGCTACTTAATTACGGATCGTGGTTACCTCCACAAACTCTGCTCCATTTTTCGAGGAGGAGGAAGAAAAAGTGATGTTATGTCATGATGAGTACCGTTCACATTGTTTCCATAAACGGATGCAGGCGCGTTAGGTTTGACTTCGGCTGATCCGATAGGAAGACCGTAAAATAATTTTTAATCTTTATTCCATGTTCTGCTCTCTCTCTCTCTCTCTCTCATCTAGTAGTTGCTACAACGGGTGATTGTTAAATTTATTACCAAACATATGGCTCGGAAAGTCGTGCTCAGAGTTTGACGACCGTTTTTGCAAATTCTTTCTAGACACCCAGCCCCTCTTTATGGCCTACGCTTTCTCGTTTTCAATGACTCTTTTCATCTCAAATTGAAGGAAAGTGTCAACGTATAAGGTATCAACTTTGGATTTGTTTAATTGCTTGAGACAGTGAGAAAAGATGAAGAGAAAGAAAGACTTAAGAGCACGAGATTAGTGATGCCAGCGATTCAAAAATAAAAAAAACTTGAAGCTTTTACACCCCGACCCGACACCCTTCTCTTGCTTCTTCCCCTCCTCCCTTTCAGACAAAAGACTAGTAAACCAAATTTTATATATATATATTAATATAACAAAAAAATTACCCAGGTAGAGACACGCGAAGTCATCATGCGGTCGCACAGCCGTCGCACATTTGGATAATCCGTCTAGTTTTTTTGCTTTTCGCTCTTTCTTCTTTTTACCTCCCACACAGGTCGTCCTTCATTTCGAAGCAAATTCCCATTCCGACGAGTTTATCTCAAACAAGTAATTTCGAGAGTTATAAATACATTATTTTTATTTTTCTACTTTTTCAAGATGGCGGAATCTCTCTGCCTTCCAGTGCACCATGCGTCATTCATCAAAGAAAGTCTATATTGTCTCTAGAAAATTGTCTTTACAGTTGCAAAGATAATGCGTTAGCTTTTTCCTCTTCTACGGGTAGATGCATAAGATAATATAAGGTAAAAATCTGAAATTAGCAATGCCTTGGTTGACACTTTCTCTCCGATTTAGAGCAATTAAGCCGCCAAAGGTCACTTTCGTTTATTCTCCGCCGTGAAATGAGGTCTGGGGAAATGATTTGGGTTTTAGTTTCTTAGAACAACCTGTAGCTCCCTCATTTCCAGTTTTTCTCTCTTAAAAGATTATGAAAGATTCTCTTCCGAAGATTTCCCTTTGAACAAACGTAGTTTGAGAAATCTGATAGAAAACTTGAGTTATTTTCGTGGGCTGAAGTCAGGTGTGGAATTTGTCTAGGTGTGCCTTGTCGATATTTAGGGTTTGGATTAAGAACCTGTTCGAATATTTGACTAACCGGAAGTGGAATTTTTCACCTATGCCATGTTTCGTGTGATAGACAACTTCTTGTTTAAAAAGGTTTTGAGTACGTCAGAATCAAAGTTGCCTGGTCACGTACTGATTTTCCGAAATTTATGTGACCCTCATGATAATTAAGTCTGGTTCCCTTGTCTTCTTTCTGTTGCATCATTTTTATAACTGGTTTTGTTCTCTGGTGGTTACTATTGATGGAACCAGGTTCGAAATTAAAGGTCTTGTTTTTGGCGTTGGTTTCATGGCTGTTCAGTCTTGAAGGGTCTGCCCTGAAGTGACTTGAAGACAACATAGCTCAAGCTACTCTAGCAGTGCAAAATTAATGCCATCGTGACATGAAAATACCATTTCGAGAACAGAAAGGCAAAATTTTCAGTTCCGGATTCTTATTGTTATTTTATGAAAACGAACCCAGAGCCCATGCATTAAATAAGTCTAAGAAGACCGGTGAAGAAGGCAAACCCAAAGACTTGCAAATTATTTTTCAGGTAGAGACTCTGATTATCCGTCTGTTTGTCCGTCCTCACGCTACTTAATTACGGATCGTGGTTACCTCCACAAACTCTGCTCCATTTTTCGAGGAGGAGGAAGAAAAAGTGATGTTATGTCATGATGAGTACCGTTCACATTGTTTCCATAAACGGATGCAGGCGCGTTAGGTTTGACTTCGGCTGATCCGATAGGAAGACCGTAAAATAATTTTTAATCTTTATTCCATGTTCTGCTCTCTCTCTCTCTCTCTCATCTAGTAGTTGCTACAACGGGGTGATTGTTAAATTTATTACCAAACATATGGCTCGGAAAGTCGTGCTCAAGAGTTTGACGACCGTTTTTTTTTGCAAATTCTTTCTAGACACCCAGCCCCTCTTTTATGGCCTACGCTTTCTCGTTTTTCAATGACTCTTTTCATCTCAAATTGAAAAAGTGTCAACGTATAAGGTATCAACTTTTGGATTGTTTGAGACAGTGAGAAAGATGAAGAGAAAGAAAGACTTAAGAGCACGAGATTGTGATGCCAGCGATTCAAAAATAAAAAAAACTTGAAGCTTTTACACCCCGACCCGACACCCTTCTCTTGCTTCTTCCCCTCCTCCCTTTCAGACAAAAGACTAGTAAACCAAATTTATATATATATATTAATATAACAAAAATTACCCAGGTAGAGACACGCGAAGTCATCATGCGGCACAGCCGTCGCACATTTGGATAATCCGTCTAGTTTTTGCTTTTCGCTCTTTCTTCTTTTAACCTCCCACAGGTCGTCCTTCATTTCGAAGCAAATTCCCATTCCGACGAGTTATATCAGGCTCCAGGATTTATGGTTCGTTTAAAACTCTTCAAATCCTTCCTCCGGATGTCTTCAACTCAAAATAATTGTGTTTGGGAAAAAATCTTTTGCTTTTCACTTCCCTCTCTTCCTCTGGGTTTGGGCCGACCTTGGAAGTCCGACGTTACCGTTTTAATCCATTGGTGCTTGTTTGGAATTGACGGGAAGACGGTTTTAGATCGAAATGTTAGCTTTCGTAATCGCCGACACCTAGGGCGTGTCTCCTTTGAAATCAGCCACCTTGTATGACATATTGCTTCTCCAGTGTTATCTAGGTCTCATGTAGGTTTACGGTTGGCAAACCTGAGAATTACCTTACAATGATCCAGGCTCGTTAGTAACCACGATTTTGACACGAGGGCTTATAGGCAAAGTGAAATTAGTTTCAGTTGTTGTTCCCCTCGCTGTGTTTGAAGTTCACGGAGTTCTTGGTCTTACGACGCGAGGTGAAGAGCTGAGATCCCAAGAAAGTGAAACCGTGTGGCTGGTTTATTTAGAAGTTGGATTCCAGCGGTTTGTTAAATCGTTCAACTTGTTAGGTTGGGTCTAGGTAGGCTTCATGGTGTGGACTCGAGGGCAAAGAACGTTCTTTCGAGTTTCTGTAAAAACGTGCTTCCTCTCTTAAGCTCAATTTGGTTTGTTGTTAGCATTATGATCCCTCTCTGTTTTAAGTTTGTTGTTTCAACAAACGCACTGCCTTTGGGCGGTTTTAGCTTCTTATTTTGATCCTGGAAGTATTTTATCTCTTTTGTTTTCTTTTTAAAGGAAATATTAAAGTTTGCTTACAACTTTCCTGTTCAATCAGTAACCTTCACCAAATATGTTAGTTTTGGCACCTTCTTCCTTTATCATTGCAATCATTCTAGTCCTTTTGAGCACCTCAACACCTCTAGACAACTCACGATCGTCCAGCCTCTGAGGTTTTTAAGAGCCCGTTGAGCAGTAAATCGTCAAGCGCGTGAAATCGTTTTTCGTCCAAGAACCGTGGCAAGTCCTCCTTCCAGTTTTCTCCCGAAAGTTTCAAAATCTATTCCATTTTCCCGGATGAGTTGAAGAGTCGTGGTCACGTCACGACCATAAATATGTAGAATAAAGATTTTTATTTAAATTCCACGAGAATTATCTTCATTCGGATCATTAATCACATTTCGAGGGCATTTTCTAACAAATAGCCTTGAAGGAGTTGGCATCGAAATGACGCGTGTGTATGCCGAGTATACGTCTTCCCAAAGAAGCACCCAAAATGGCTGCCGTCTTTTCTTCTATTGTTCGTATTGCTTTTTCTTTTCAATAATTGACGCTTTTGTCGATTTTGAAGATGTTCTTATAGGTGATGATTGGAATACCAGTCGTCTCCCTTAGGTTTCGAGCAATTTTGGGTGTGACCCCTCGTCCTCATCGTAGGTGTTCGTATGATGTCACCCGAGTTAACTTTTATTTCTTTATAATTTTTACGAAACCGCAACAAGGTTTTCTATCCCAGTTGATTCATTTGTTGGACAACCTTGGATCGAGAGGATCACTTCCCACATCATTCTTTTACGACAAAAAAATGCCAGAATGTGTTCCTGTCGTACCTACTTGGTATTTCTTCCATCTCCTCCTTTTTAGATATGTTTTCGAATTTAATTTCCGGTGTTTTAAATCTTTCGTGAACATTTTCCTACTTTCTGTCGAATTCACAACCTTTTGAGAGTCTTAGCTTATTTGAAAGCAACACTTCCGGTTAATAAAACATGTAAGATGAGTCTCACCATGCAGCGAAGACACAGGTAGCAAGCAAGCCCTTGACATAATTTCAGGTCCTCAGCACCCTCAATGTGGTCAAAAAAATTCGCATCGGAGGATGTCAAGGTCACGGAATTGACAACCCCCGTCAAGAGAGAAAGATGACACACCTGAGCCTGTGCAAAAAAACCTATTTTTGTTGTCTGTGCCTTTGTGAGAATTCCCCGGGACATTTACATAATGGTTGCCAAAAGTTAATTTTGACATTCCTTTCCATCCACCTTTTCTCCGCCTCCGCCTTCTCCTTCTCTTTTGCAACCTTTGCTTCTTTCCTTCCTTTCAATTTCCAAATTAAAAGGCGGATTTCTGCCTGACAAAAGCTTTTTCTTCTTCTTCTTTAAATGAGCTACCTGATCGAAAAACGGTGATACGTCTTTCGTTTCCATCATGTTTCTTTTTCTTCATTAATCCTCCTTTGTTGTTTTTGTTGAGGCTTTTTGTTAAACTTCACATACAAACTGCTTTTATTTTTGTCCTGTCTTTTTGTTTCGGTGTTTCTTTAATACTAAATTATGGTGTCAAGTGATATCCCAAAATCACGAGCTATTTTAATACGGGCGTCTGTCAGTCTCATACCACCAGTCAGAGTCAACCTTGGAAAGACTCCTCAGTTTTTGCATTTGTTTAGAGGGCTGTGCGTAGTGGTAAAGTGCCAGAGTAAGTTATAGTCGCGAGTTCAAACCCTCTTCCCGTATCCTGTTTTACCCTAAATGGTGAATTGACTGTACCTATAACTATTTTCGCTTTTGTTGCTGCAAAATGTGTAATTCTATCCTCAGTTCAACTGTCTTCCTTCTTCAAAACTAAGAAGGTCATAGAGTAGAATTTTTGCAAAAATTTTAAACTCTGGAGTTAATTTCATTGGCTTAATTTCCTTCTTCCTTCCGACTTTAATTTTTCTTATTTTTAATCTGTAAGCTATAATTCAGTCACATTACCATATAAACCACTAATTTAGTTTGAAAAGTGTTTCATTAAACATCGAGAACTAGAATTTGAAAGGTTTCTGGATGGTGTTGTTTTCTTTTTTCAATGTCATACGAGTCTTTTGACTTTCTGAAATGATTTTCCAGTTACGAGACCTTGCATAGATCAAAATGTCGCATGAATGTTGGAAGAGAGTTCGGGGGTCGCCATATTTGAAATTATTCAGAATAAAGCTATATTTCATTAAGTCATGGTTCAATAAAACAATACTTTGAGTGAAGGTAGGGGAAAGAATAAGTAACAGAACGGAAGACCTAATTATGTCCTCTTATTGTTTTCAATTGGTTGAAAACGAACCGGAAACAGGTAAACAGCTCACTTTCATAAATTTGAAATTTTTCCTGCTTTTTGTGTTGAGAGTTGTGTTTAGCAAATGCCGAGGCAAGAAGCTGTTATGGAGGTGTACACAAGACTAATCTTAGAAAAAGTTATTTTTGGTTCCAAACATGACAAGAAGAAACTTCGAAAGAACAATTAACAAATACAACACCTTAGAATAAAGAAAATCATAGCCATTCCATTTGAACGATTTCATATTTATGGGAAACTAGAGCCTTTGCAAACAATTTTATTCAAAATGAAACCCCAATCTTTTATGCAGGTACGAAACTTTCGCATACCTGAACACGTTTCAATCGACTTCTCTTTACAATGATTCAAACCTTTTTCGGGTGTTTTTGTTGATCTAAAAGAAATTTTCTGTCATTTTAATGTCCAAAGGAAGAAGTAGAGAAAAAAAGAGAGAGAGGTAGAGACGGAGGGAGGGGCGAATATTTTTTTAGAGACAACTTTCTCCTTCAGGGTGTGAATAAATAAATAAACAAATTTTCATTCATTAGCCACAAAGGATTTGTACAACGGATTTTATGGCCCATTTATATTCTCGTCGTCGAGGCTCCGTCGTGAAGACTTACGGAATTACTTAAGAAATGAATGGAATGACGCCAGGATTATCTAACATGTGCTTAATTCCGGCGAATCGAAAGCGAACAGTCCTTTGTCATCTTTTCAATATTTAAAACTGAAGTCGGATAGAGTTTTGTTTAGGTTCGACAGATTTAAGTTCGATTTATAATTTCGTAAATAAGAAAATAGTCAATAAACCTAAACAGTGAACGATAAGAGGTGGTGAAGGAGAAAAGTTTTCCTGTCCTTTTAATTCTTTTATCGAGAGGAATATAGAGGTGCTTCAATCTGAATGCTTTTCTTTAATTTTATGACTTATGAACTGTTCAGGAGTAGGTTCTTTAATACCTGAATACTGTCAGGTTAATGCCGAATGGATAAATCGAAAGTCAATACTTTCTATCTTTCAGATGACTTCAGAAACCCTCAAGACCCAAGCTAAACCCTCACCAACCAAGCCCTTATTCTCTGTATTTCCAGGCCAAAAGTTTTGCTTATGATTGAACATTCTCTTGAGAGGTCTAACAAACAAAAATTAGGAGCAAACGACAACATGTCTTTGAACCCTCTCTCCTATAAAACCTCTCTTTCGTTAATAAATTCAAGTGGTTGAATAAATCAGGTGTGTCGACACGGAACAAAAAAAAGGCAGACAAAGAAGAAGGGATACAGGGATTGTAAAAATCATATTCGCAAACACGTAAAACTAGACGAAGGCAAACAACAGGAAACAAAAACTACCAATAAGTCTATTAAACATGGCGGGAGGTGAAATTTTTTCAGTTTTAAACAAGAAAAACAAATTTTGTTCTTTGGGTGGTTGAATGACGTACGAGTGCATTTCGCAATTTTTTCTTTTTTTCTTACGGTTTGATTCGCTCGTACGGGTTTGTGTTCCCCGAAGTTCGTTGAGAGACAAGGAACGCACGTCGCATGTGCATTGATTAAAAAGTAAATACTGTATGTTGCCAACGAAAAGAAAACAAGGCCGTGTACCTAATAATTCTTGTTCTCTCGTCTCCTACTTGTTCTCCTTCTCCTCTTTATTATAAATGAGCCGGGAGAAATTTTGCCAAACAGAAAACAATTTTAGGAACAATTGTGACTGAGTCTTGTATCTGGGACGAAAGAGTCATTTTCTATTCCGGTTTCCGATGTGCTTTGGTTCAAGAAAGCAAACGCTCTAAGGTTTCTTGACTCCTCGTCTGAACAGATTTCACCTTTTTGTATAAGAATCAAACAATATTCGAGGTTTTGGGACTTTTTACGAAAACAGGAAGTTGATATTACGATCGTGGTTATCTTGAGGTTCTTTCAATTCCAGATGTAGAATAGTATTGCGAACAGTTTTTTAAGAGAAATTCTAGTATTAGAACGCTAAAATCACCCGTTGAAGAAAGACCCCTGAAAACTAGTCTAGTGACAACTGTGTTGAACTTTATTAGAGGAACGACAATCGGTAACTTTGGATGAACCTGAACCTTGAAGCCTAAACAATACCTGAAGACAGGGACATTTGTCGCCAACAATCATTTTCGGATTTGACCCTGTAATTTGCAACACCTCTGCTTTTCAATTTTGATCTAACCGACTCGTCGGTGGTCTTGAATAACGTTTTCCACTATAAAATGAAAAATAGCCCCAAAACCGGGAGAAGAGCGTCAGGTTGAATCCTCGGTTGGTTTCCGCCTCCATCGTCGTACTTCGACCGTAGTAATTAGATAAATTGTTGGCCGCCATGTGGAACGTGAGACCAGGGCTGATCCACATAAGAAACAATAACAAAAAACGTGTGCGTAACCTTGGATGGAAGTGGATACCCGTAATACAAAGTGCGTTGATCGTCATTCGTGTATTCTCTCTCTAATCATGAAGCTATAATAAAACACGTCGCGCCCATTCATACGGCATGTGAATGATTTCGTTTTGATTTCTCTCTCTTTCTGCGTACAGATGTATTGATCGGTTTGTATGATCATAAATACGAATGTTGACTCAGAACTATGCGTAGTATTCCGGTTTTGTAAAGTTCATGTTCCTTCTTCCGTCTTGGATAAGCCTCTAATTAGTCACAGGCCTTTTCAACACCCTTGAGACAATCATAGAAACTCCCGAGATGGGTTTCTTAGTTTGATGGCCGAGCGTTTGGTTCTGCTATCAACCAACGTCCTGATGGCAGTTTCTTGAAGTTCGACCCCCAACTATCTAAAAGTGATTTTCTTCTTGCTACCTGGGAATACCTCAGACTAGGAAACTCCTAAAAACCATTTCCATTGTATTGTGTTGTTGGAGATAACAAATGACCGTCTACCCAAAGTTCACCACAGGTAATATTTTTTAGCAAACGATGGGAAACATCACTCCAGAGAAATAAAAAACTAGGACTATAGCAAATAATTTATAATTTTAAAAGCTGTACTGATTGACTCATAATATTCCAAGAAATTTTTCAGGAAAATTTACAAGCATCGAAACAGATGAAAGGAGACAAGAACAAAGTGAGTCAGTTTCGGTACACTTCCAACAAACAACACAGTGGAACCCTAGTTTTCGTTTTATTCGATTCATTCACCATGAATTGTTTCAGGCTCGCCAGGTACCATTTTCACGGAAGCTGTCTCCTTCTCCTCTTTCTTCATCATCCCTTGAACACATGGTGTCTAGTTGTCAGGTCTAAAGAGAAACCCTCCTGTGACTTGTGTATAGTTTATTTCTTAAATGTTTTCTCGACTACGTTATTTTCCCGTGTACCTGAAACCTGAAGTATCCTTTTGTACTGAACTTGTTTATTGTTTCTGTTTCACCAGTGTGTATTCTACTCTTCAAGTCGAAATGTTTCTCCTTTTCGTTCTCTTAAACCCGGATGGCAAAAAGTTGGTTTTCAGCTTTATTTTGTTTTTCCGTCTGTTAGATTGCCAACAGGATCTGGGACTGGAGATAATGTTGTCAGCTGCCCTCAATAACTTTCAGTCTTGAAAGTGTTTTGTTTCCTGTAAATGTGGATTATTTAACTCTACTCTAATCCCCATACTTAATGCTCTTATTCTTTGTTACCTAGTGTAGTGACCCAGGAACCAGACTCAATAGCACTAACTTTAAGCTCTATTAGCTTTCGTTTCGGCTGTTAATTAAGTTAAGAAATCTGAATGAAATTAACACTTAATTTAAGACAAATTTTTGTCCTACAAACGCCGTGGGGATTGCCTTCAATGCATTTAATGGACGCCTAATTAAAACTTTTGGATCGGAGCTCCTTGCAGTCTAGAAACGCATTCAGACATGAACACGCAATCGCCATGTGGAGTGAAAAGAACAAGAAACGCGCAACCCTGCAAAAAAAATTTCGTTTTAAGTCTTTGAAGTACGAAGGAACACTCAGCTCAGAGTTCCGCTTTTTGTTTTGTTACAAAGAACAGGATGTGTCCAGGAGATCGTAAACTCAAAAGACATTCGGGTGGTGATGGATTTTGTTTTCCTTGAATTTCGCCTAAAAATTTTGTACCCCGGAAAAAAATCCGGATATTTCATGCGTTGAGAAGACCGTCGCCGACCTTCTTATGTCACGGTCGATCTTTTAGAGGGAAAAACATTAACTGATGGGAGTATGTTGAACCTTTCAAAAGCTCGTAAATATTCCCGACATATAGTATATAGGACCTTAGCAACTGTAGTGATGTCACAATGACCCTTCAAGAAAATCAATAGAGCTTTAATACTTTTCTGGTTTCTATGTTAGAAGTCGATTTAGCTTCCTGTTGTTAGATATCTATCTTTAGCACTAACAAATGTACCAACTACAGCCTCCCTCTACCGGCCATGTTTTCTTAACATTGCCTTCAGGAGCAAACTTATAAATAACCTTAATATTGTGTTTTGTGTTCCACATTTATCACTGGCCTCTAGAAAATACAATAGATGGCAAATGTCATGAGTCGATAAATGAGCTGTTGGGACCCATGTCCTCTGCGGTCCGTCTTCTGTTTTTCTGTCCTATGAGTGCGGTTGGGAGGTGTTGTTTCATTTCCTCAACTTCCCTGCAAACTCCTATAATTGGATTTCTTATGCAAATTCATGAATCCGCATTTTCTGCTCCAGTTTTCCATTTTTAGTTTCTTTTTTATGTTTTTCTTAGACCTATTACCAGGTTTTTGTTTGCTTGTGACTCAATAAAAACTAGGAATTCAGCTTTCATTCTGTTCTTGCACACCTTAAGTCTTAATTGCTTAATTAGGGGCTTTGCAAAATAGTACATATGAACAAACCATAAGGTTTAAGACAACCTAAGTATACCAAAATAATTTAAAACACTGAGTCGCTGGAAACTACAGTCAACATGTCTCGGAAGTCACAGTAAATGAGCAAAGAGAATAGCAACTGTGAGGTATTGATATTGTTCTATGAATTATTAGAAGATTCCGAGCCTTCAAGAAGCCTTCATTTCTTTTGTAAAAAAACGAAGACACCCTATACACTAACGAACGTGTCTGACCCCAAATTCCCTTTTTCGCCAGTGTATAAAATCGTTGTCGAAAGAGACGATAGTCTCTAAGAACCTAGGTTTCCCTTTGGCTCGCTCGTGAATTACCTCCAATCACTTTCATCGACGCCATCGTTCACTTTCCTTTCCTCTTTGTGTGTTTTAATGCCCACCATTGGCGTCCTCTTTCTTATTTAAAAACTTTCTCTTACTCTCTGTCTTACTACATCTCCTCCCACCATTCGCGTGTTACAGTGTTAACTCCTGGGTTCTTTCAAGTGGGTCTTAAATTTCACATTGCCCATCTTTACACCTACTGAAACGATTTACAAGAAGAAAGAAACTCCAAGTGTGTGTGAGTGTGTATGGTGATATAACACAACGCCATACCGACGACGCGAAAAACAATTTCACCATAAAACCTGTTAATTTCGAAATCCGGGAAGGATCCTATGAAAAACCCGCCAACGTGGGTTCCATTTTAAAGGCCAAAACGAGACTTTCCATAGCCGTTTTATTGCCACCTTGGCTTGTCCATATATAGGGAACGACCTTTGGAGTAGGACCGGTCCTAGCGCGGACTCCGCGCAAATTATTACTAATGCAAATCTGGTCTCCTCTTCGTAACGCATACGCAAACTGACGTCATGACACTATCGTGATGAATATCCTCTCGAACGGTTTTTCTGGTGATTCAACGTGTTGACATCTGACTGGATGATTGTACCGTTTTCTGTGGTCGATCTTTTCGTTGAAGGGATTTGTTTGCAGGGCGTTGCTGGGGTTCACACCAAGTTTGGGGGGGGTGTTGGTTGATTGACAGGGTTTTTGTCGTTTGATATGTTTTTCTGAATTGAAGTTCCAAGGCTTTTGGAAGTGTAGAGGGCAAGGAAGAGGTCGTATTTTATGTATTAAGATATTTGTCGAGAGGTAGGGGTGATTTCTGATGGTAGACTGCAGCTTAAAGAAAGCCTAAGTTTAACCAATTGTGTGTTTGGAGTTTTTTTTTTATTTAATTTTATTGCCCTCTGCAAACTTTTCTTTGTTACGTCACCTATTTTGGATTTTGTTCTCACCCTTAACAAGTATTTTCAACTCCAAATATTAATTTACAAACGACACCAATTTTCTGAGCTTCTTCGCCATGTATACCACATTCCTAGTCTGTGTGCAAGTCGAAAACGGAAAAAAAATTCCTGTAATAAAATGAAAATTGTTTTCAGACGGTTATCTTCACAATACTTGCTTTTAGTTTGCTAGAAAAACTAAAAGGAAAAGGAAGGAGGGTGTGGGTGTTGGTGGTTAAGCTTTTATGTTGTAAAATGTTTCCCCCTAGAGTCTTTTCAGAAACAAAAAATAAATTATAGTAAAAACTCTATACATCATGATGAAGTTGAAGGTGATGTGACGAACAGAATTGGCTTTCTCGTGGGACGAATTCGGGTATGATCTGAATGATATCATAGAGTAAATAAATCTTTCAATTAGCAAAAAACTGAGTGTGAATAAGTGGCTGAGAGAGGAAGGGAAAGTAAATAATATTAAATTATTCTTATTGAATGTTTGGAAAATTTTACATAATTTACGATTTGAAGTTTCATAGAGAAATAAAACGTTAATTTGTCCTGTGTTCTTCTGTTTTAAACCTCTTTTTTTTAATTTATTCCCTGATTAGAATGATTTGAGATTACATTAAACTTTCCATGATTCTTCTCTATGTAACATTATCTTTCTTCCACTTGTTTTGAAAAGATAAGAATGAACCGCAGCTATAAATCCCTTAAATCTCTCCAAATCACAAAATCAGGTTCGCACTCGTTCTTGAGGTTGAGCTTCACGTTTGGGGGGAACAGTTCAAGTTTTGCATTTGTCTCCTTTTTGAAATTTGATTTAAATTTCCTATAGAAAAGTGAATTTCTTCACCCCGAGCGAGGTTCCAACTACTTTCCTTCCTTCGATTTCAATACCTTGGCTCAAAAACCAATTTAATCAGGTCCTTTCATCAAGCCTAGTTGTACCTGGCAGTCTCTCCTCTATCACAGCCTCCCTTCTTTCAGTGCCAAATCCTCTCTCTCTCTTACTGCCCACCTCAACCCACCTAATAACCTTCACTGGGGACCTGTTACCTTGTCCACAACTTGGTGTCTACTTGTTTTCTTTACTTTTTATTTCGTCTACTTTACGCTTTTTAGAATTTGTGGAGACTTTAGGGTATCTTTTTTCTCTTGGAATGTTCGTTTTGGTTTATTGTTTTATTTTTTTTGCAAAGTTTATGAATGTCTTTTGTGTTGCCGACAATTTTTCATCTGTTCACCTGTGTGTTAATTTCTTTTTCTGTTTTTAATTTTTGAGTTTGTTTACGTCTTACAAGTTGTCTGTAACAACTAGTTGACTTTCTCTTTAGGTTTTGTTATTCTCCGCCTTCTATCATTCCATCTATCATTTTTTCTGTGACGTAATTGTTTCTTGTTGCTTCTTTTTTCTTCATTTTTCGGTCTCTTTTAGTTCTGTGGAATGTCTTGATGAATTTTCGTCCTTTCATAAGCCTCGAAAGACTTTTAGAAAAGATAATTCCTTGAGTTTTGTTTCAAAAACCTCAATGTCTCTCTTTCTCTATAATGAGAGTGATAGAGGCCACCTAAAAATTGTTCTCGTTTGTTCCAAAGGGCTTTCAACGTGGGTTTCAGCGTTGTTATTGCATTTGAGTTTTGTGCGCGACCTTGTGACGTATTTGATTTGTGACAAACTATGAATAAATAAAAAGTCCCGTTTCGCGCTTGAAAACAGGCACCGCCCATATCATGTCCTTAATGGAAAATCCGATTCACTTTTTTTTCTCTTTTCCTTTTCCAACTTCGAAATCATGATTAGGAGCGTTTCCTGTAATTTTTTCGGTTTACTGAACCAACATCACACCGAAGGGAATAGCAAGAAAAGAAAAAGCAAAACAAAAAAAAATTCAAATCGGTTTTGATTGAACAAACGTTCATCGACGTAACGGTCGTTATGACGTAAGCATTGAATTTATTTAATCTATGTCTTCGGTAACGTTTTCATTTACTCTGTGATCCATCATTTACTCACTCTTTCGGCGTCGCATTTTTTCCTTTTTTGTTTTTGTTTAATTGACCTCATCTCTGTGTTTTGTCATTTCACTCGATTAATATTTTTTTTCTTTCTTTAATACGATGAATTTGAAGTATATGAGTTCCCCATAAATTGATTTCTTTCTCCTTTTTGATTAATTATAAAGATATATAAGTTTACTCTCCTTGTTCTTCTATTGATTTAATTAAATAAGATTAAAATTTAATTTTTTCATTCTTATGTCGTGGCAAGCGTGACTGGAATTAATTGAACGATTTCTTTGCTTCTTATTGTGTGGTCGATAGCTGTCATATTCTAAAACTAATTGAAGATAGAGGGAAGAGGATGCTATGGTAATTTGATGAAAGGTTTTGTGGCGAAGGTTGCTCTCGCAGTTTCGAAGGGGCTCGAAAAGTTTATTTTTCTCACCGTGTTGTTTTGTCTGGTTACGTTAGACTGACTTCCTCATCGTTTTTGGGTGACACCGTGATGGGGATATTTGAAACGAAAAATTGGCAACAAACAAGCACATGAAACAGAAAACATTAGACCTCTTTAGAACAACTTGCTGTTCTAGATAATCTTTTTGCCACCCTACGACATAACCGCCGGTCTGGAGAAGACCAGATCCAGAAAATGGGAGACTGAGATAAAAGGAAGAGAATGGTAATGAAAACAAGACACTGCGATATAAGAAATTTTTCTCGCTTTGTGAACAAAAAACCTGACAAAAGTCTATGAATGACTGTATTTGAAAATTATATTTTTACGTTTAAAACAAATAAATTTGTAGCTTGAAATTTTTCAAAACAGAATTTTGTTGAAAAATAATAACTTGCTATTCAACGCATTTATCTCCCCACCGTTTCTTTCCTGGTTGAGGCAACTTCCTTCAAGTTTTTTTCTGCATTCAAATGCTAACATTTCCACTCACTTTCTTCTCTCTTTCAAAACTTCAAGTTTTCTCAGCCGCAAAAATCAGCCAGAAACAAAAGAGAGATAGAGGAATAATTAGCCCGAAGCATTAAAATGGTTTTAAGACCGGAGGCCGATTATTAGGTTTTGAATAATTAAAGGTCTCGTTTTCTTTCTTTCTTTCTTTTTCAAACGCCGAGGGGAGAGATCAATAAATAATTTTACATAATTAATAGATTTAAAAAATTTCGAGTGAAGAGGAGGAGTAGAGCGAGAGGAAACAATATTTTTTTTAATTTGGTAAAAATAAAAATTAGCGAAGACAGTCTGCGACATCGAAGATTTTTCTTCTGAAATGAATTAAGAGGGAGAGGTGGTGGGCCTCTTCACTTTTCTGATTTCGCAATTTTTTCTCATTTTAAATGAATCGCTCATTCAATTTGACCTTTCATAATTTTCAGTTCGTTGTTTTTGTACAACACAAAATGCACTTTCAGTGATTAGGGCTGGTAACGAAGAAAAAATGAAAACACCTTCTTTTCTCTTGTTTTTGTACGTTTGATTGTGGACTCAAATAAGATTTATTTAGTGTAATATTCGTCACCCTATAGACTTTACCTCCAGTCCCAACGATTTATTCAATTCCTGGGGCTAGGATACCGGTCTACTTGATGTCTCGCTGATGCCAGACCAACTACTTGATGTCTCGCTTAGAGAAAGGTGTAGTTATTACGGATTCAAAAAAAATGGTTACCATTATCATACACCTTTTTGTTAGTCATTCACTGACTGGATGGGTTTGAGCGAGTTTCAAAACTCTGTCTCTAAAACCATAGGTCGTGGAGAGTTTTTTCTTCTTAGAAGAGTGATACAGAGGATCTTCTTCGCTATGATGAAGGGGAGAAGGCTGCCAGCCAGATTTAGACAGTTTGTCTAGTCTCTTGATCACCAAAAAAAATTATCGTTTTTAAATAAAACGGTCGGTTTTTTCACGAAACAACATTATTTCATCTAAAAATTCTTCTGTTCAAATTCTTCACCTCGAAGTCTTTTCTTTTCCTCCCCATCTTCAATCGTAAGTATTAACTCGAAACAAATTAACTCAAGGGTACCCGGAGAAACTTTTCACATTGGAAGCGCTTGAGGGAAAGAGCCGCAAGTGTCGTAAAATAATAATTTCACGAAACAAAAACAAAAACAGAATACCTGAAAAAAGGAAAGAAATTTGTAAAAACTGGGTGATTTATTTTTCTCAACCCACCATACCTCCTCCCCTGCCCTTTCTTCTTTCATAATTTTATTGCATCTTTTCTTCTTGTTGAAGGGGGTAGGCGGCCACAACAAAGGAAAACTTTTTTGTGGGTTTCCAATTGACAGTTGCATGACATTTAATTGGAACTTCCTTTTCACACCGATTTTTGCACACCTTCAGTCACCTATGTCACCTGTTAACCTATGTTTTCAGTATTATTTCCTTTTTTGACCCCGATTTTATTTCTTGAGGATTGTCAGATCAGTTAGATCATATTGAGTGATTTTTTAATAAATTATAATAAAAATAAAATATCCAGGATCAGATCCTCGTGTCTAACGGGCAAGCGTTGTGTTGTCTTTTCAAAGCATCACATGTACGAGTGAGAGACTGAAGAAGGGAGAAGTGAAGGGGGTCTTGGTTTGCTTAAAACCTCAAGGTTCACCGTAAAGGAGGTTAAGGAGACGACCTAAAGACATTTTGATTTTATTTAGTTCGACTGACAAATTTAACGGTGATTTTGCCCCAGGATGGAAGCTGTTCCTCCTGAAACTGATTCGCATAACCCAAACGTTACTGAAACACCCGTCGAAGGATCAATAGGACTTTTCGTTTTGATAAAGACGAGAGGCGGAGGGAGGAATTATAGAAGCCATAAAGATTTGGAAGTTTTGTTCAAAAGCTTTGGTGCTAGAAGAAGAAAATATGCACCAAAACAAAGTAGAAGGTGGGGATGTCCCTGAAGATTACGTCCTCCGTTCAAGAAAACCGATGAACCTAAAAATTATTCCTCGTAGCTGCTCCTTTTTTTTGTTCGTTCTTCGAGTTACTGAGCTCGGAAGACAGACGGTTAGGAGGAGTAGGAAGAAGGAGAGATAGAGACATTTATTTACTTTTAATCTTAATTGGACGTCATGACTACTTCACGCGTGACGGATTGCTTAAACGACTGATCGGAGGACAAAATTCTCGACGAAAAGAATTCAAACGATGAAAATGGACACTTAATGATCCCTTAGGGGGTTCAATAGACACGAAGTTGAGTCTCTTTGAGACAGAGCTTAAGTAAAAATTGTGAATTTTTCTTTTTGGTTAACATGTGTGATGTCTCTCAAAAGGTTGAAAGGAAATATGATAAATGAGTATGAAAGTCAAGGGTGGTGAAAGCAGGAGGGAAAGGAAGGCCGTGTTAAGAAGTTATATAAGACATAATAACGATGTGGAAGTGCTGAATGTTGTCAGACCTTTTAATATGTGCCACTGACATTTATCGAACACTAGGAAACCTAGAAACCTACAGTACCCTTAAGCTTAAGTCATTTTGTCACAGTAGAAAGAGTATTCCAAGCTTCATCGATCCATCCTTGCTGAACGTTTTTGTTCTCGCCACAGTGTCCTATTCCCCAAACCGTGAAAGTGGAGGAAAATGCCGTGTCCAATGCTTACAAAGCCCCTATGTAGATGTTACCTAACGTATCATTTAGTGACAGAGATATCACGAGTGTGGAGGCATCAAAAGAATTCACATCCAACCCAGTCTCGACATGGCCTCTGGGTGTGAGTGACCACTGGTAATCAATCTTGAACGTCCACCTTGAGATAATGATAAAACCTACACCTGAAACGCCTTGCTGAGGAGCTAGGAAAGTGGGCATATTAAGACGAATACAGAGGAAAGGTTGGAGGGGAGGAGGAGATTCTTCGCAAATGCAAAAGCCAGAGGCATTCAAGGGTTATCGTCCTTTGACAGAAAGGGAATCCCAGCACAACCTTCCAAATTTTATGAAAGTGGGCATGTTAGTGTTTTCAGTTCCAGAATAAACCGCCATTGTTGCTACGTCACGTGACGTGCTTAAGAACCGGTCTTAAAAACCTGATGATTTACTTAAAACAAGGTTTCTACTTTTTCTTCTTCTCATCTTTTGGCAAAACCGGAAGCTTTTCAGAATATTGCTTTTTTCTAATTAATTTTTAAACATCCCGAACTTTTAATTAGTCTTGAGTTTCCGGCTCCTAATCCTTCTCCCAAAAATAGACACTTAGTATAGGCCTACTTGCATCGTTTTGAACTTATGTCTTTCGAGTCCTACCTACCTTCTTATAGGAACTGAACTAGGAGGACTCAAACAATTTTTAGTGATGTAGGAGAAAAGAAATAAAAAGGAAAAAGGAAAAAATTAAAAGAAAAGAAAATGACAAAACAGGGACAGGTAGAAAGAGTGGTATGGTGGCTCATAATTTTCAGTTAAAGACAGCGATATAGTTATCTCGTCCACACACTCATTTCGCGGAGTTCGGAGTGACAAAACAAAGTTTCAGAACATTCAACCCCTGTGGGGAGGGGAGGTTGAGGAAGGAAAACAGCCAAACAAAGACATAAATACTCACGTTACAATTCCTCCATCAGCCCTCAAGTCGAAAACTATTTGACACGCAGTTTACAACGGCCAAAACACTTTGACGCTTATCATTAGTCGAATATCACCAACGCCTTCGAGGTTCCTATTAATTATTTTTCCTCCTTAAGACATATTTCCTAAGACAAGATGTCCGACTGTGGCATCATTTGATTAGATACGCCATTAACGCCCTTCAGGCCTTCTTCTCATTCATTTTTCCTCAAATATCGCGAACCGCTCGAGTAGTTGCTTATCGCTTTAAAAGCACAGTTTGGGCTACCGCTTTTCGAGAATCGATTTACTAATATTTTCAAGACATAAAACTCCGGTTTTCAATGGCATTTATGTTTTAATTCCCTTCAGTCAAGCATAAACTTAGACAATGGTTGCCGCGACGATCTGGATAGGTGTTCCTCGAAGGTTCAAAAGTCGACTGACGAGGGTCCCTTCGACCGTTTATTATCATTATTTATTAATTTAGGATTTATTTGGTGTTGGCTCGGGTCGTGGTGGTATAATTGATTCGACCCTTAGGGTAACACCCACCGACATGCCTGCCTCTCTGCCCTTTTTGCTTCTGCCCTTCGTGATTTTGTCGATGATGATGCAGTTTGTGTTAGAAAATAATAATTCTCCTTTTTTTTGTAGTAATTTGTTCTTAGACAGCGCCTTTCTTCTACTTTGAATGCCTGAACTCTTTTTCGACCTGAAACAGTAAAATTGGTGCTGTGGTTTGGGAGTTTTAAGCTTAGAAAAGATATTCTGAAATCATTTCAAGCATTGTTGAATTCAAGCTTGTTTGTCATTTCGAGCTTTTGGCTTTCTGATTTCTGACTCATCTATTTCACGTAATGTGTCACATCTTACACAGGTGTTTTCACCCGTAATGAAAACGAAAATCTTCCCAGTTCGACTTGAACATGACTCAGAGTTTCCAAATCCTTGTAGACGAAAACAAATTATTTGTAAATAATCTTTAAATCGTTTGCAAGTTGATTTCGTAACACCTCGTGCATAGAATCACGAATTCTTTTCGAGTATACCTTCAAAACCGAATTTTCCTTCCTCGGTCCGTGTGTGCTGTGACTGCAATATTGGTTTCAGTTGTGTAAACTTGTGAAATTTTTTTTCATAAATTTTTTGTTTAGAAAACTTCCTCCTTCATAAAAAACAAGCTTTTTATCCTTAAATTTGTCAAAGGTTTCGCCTTTAAAAGAAATAAACCACCGCCTTGCAATATTGTTATGTAGACTTTTGTGGCCGCTCATTGTCAGGCTACAATATGTACAAAATCTTTTGGCTTTTCACAAGCCACATAGTTGATATTTCTAAACGGTCACTCAACACTTCAAAGCGCGATACGCACAAAAGGAACCTAATTCACGGAGAAGAGAAACCGATAAAAAGACATCTACCGATGTCGCTCGACAACCACCGCCTTTTCAATAACAATCAAACGCAATGTCGAACATTAAAATGTATGATAATGTAGCCGGCCCACTTCCAGACCATCTTTCTTGTGGCATTTTTACTCAAAATGTCACCCGATTTTTACTCGAACGCGATTTCCACATTCTTGATTTACTCACAATCAATAGACATAACTAATCAACCAACTAGCAAACGAATAAACGATTGAAAACGGAGAAAATTTCCTTGAACCAGCTTTCGCCTAATTCACTACTTATTTAATTAATAAACATTAAAATCTCAAACTACTAATCCAGCAGAAGAAAGGAAGAACGAATGAGTGTAGCTTTCTTGCTTTTTGGTCTACATGTGCTAACACTTGTTGCACTTTCTTTTAACCTAATGCTTAATATCAATTAAAATATTTGAAATGTTATTTACTTAATTAATTAATCGGTTTTATTTTTTTCGTTTCAGCTAAAATGAAGATTCTTCTTCCACTAGTCGTTTGGTGTCTGTCACATTTCACAATCGTAAGTAGTTTTTCTTTCTTTCTTTTTTTTTCTTTTTTTTCTTTTTTGAGAGCGGAAATTGGGCAGAGGAGACAACACCTATAAAATTAGTTCGTGAAGTCAGTCATTCACCAATCAACAATTCAAAAATTATTCTTTTTTGTTCACGAGAGAAAAAAAGTCCCTTTTCCCAGGACTAATCAACTGTGAAATGAAATAAGTGGAAGAATCATGTTCCCGACGTGGAAGAAGTTTATCAAAAGTGAAAAAGAAGGAAATGAGATGTCAGAGCAGCCTATACTTAAAAATAGCAAAAATAATCCGAAATTCCTTCTTTTTTCCTATTTGCTTTTTTTGTTTTCTTCTTCGAGGAAATAAAACGGACTAAAAATTATTTTGGATTATCCGCACCAAGGGTAATAGAGTAATATTTGGATTTTGCTTAAGTTTGGCCAATTTATTGAAAATTTGTTTTCATGGAGAAGTTGTGAAACTTTTTCGAGTCGAGATGTTTGAGTCTTTGGCACATTGGTTTCGATTGTAGGGCAATTTTCACTTTTTAAAAACGTCGTTAAAACAAATAATAATAATGTGTCTCCCCACTTCTAAGCCCAAACCGTGGAAGGAGTAGTGCAGTGGTTAACTACCTGACTTAGACACAAATGGTCATGAGTTCGAATCCTCCTCCCGCATCCTGTTACACCCAATAATTAAGGATGAAAAACGGGATTAAAACCATTACCACCACCACTTCTAAGCTTATACAACTCTTTAGGATTCTTAGGAAAGCGAAATTAACTCAATCGTACCTAACTTTAATGGGTCAACAGATGATATGGCCTCGTAACATGCAGAATGACACATATGATCTGGAGTCACTTGTTCGAAATAGGATCGCAATCACGTCACTACAAGCGCTGTCCAGAAGAGATAGACGACACACCGTACCAGACTTCTGCCATACTTACTACCTTAAAACAGACGAAGATGTATGAAAAAATTAGAAACTGATAGACGCTACTAATACCCTTAATTTATACAGATGAGTCCGTCTTGCCAAGCTCCACAGGAATGCATCTAGGAGGAACACTGAATAACATCGACGGACATTTCGGGAGGCAAAAAACGATAGTCAGCTCTGCCGTTCAAGTCACTTTGTACTGGATGTCTATCTTCTTTTCACCTTCATACGGTTATAGAATTGATTCGTTTTTTAAGGGAGACCTGGCAACAAATAGCTCAAAGCTAACATTGCGCAAATCGTAGCGGTACCACCCGAAAATCTTACAAACTCTTTTGATGTTGTTCTCACGTGATGATGACTGGCGATGAAGATTTCTAGAGGAAAAACTGTCGAGGACTATTCTCAAAAATCTCGAGAAAATTATTTTGTGGTGTCTTTGATGTTTGGTTTTCGCAAGCCCAGCCTTGACGTTTTGCAATTTTACCTTTTCTTCCGCCTTTCAAAACAATTCCGGAACAAACCTTCTTCTTGCCTCTTGACCGTTTTCACCGAAACTTTAGTGTTCTCTATCTCTCTTTCTCTCTCGGTTTTTGTTGTTGTTTATTTGTGTTGTGTCTTTGTTTTTGGGACTGAGGCGTACTGACTGACTGAATTTGCCGTTGAAACAAAGACGAACAAAATGGTTGTTCAAGGTCATTGACGAATTTTTTTCCCATTTCTCGAGTTGCCCCCGAACAAGCAATTGAGAGAGAGACTCGAGTGGTTTCTCTTAGACTTCGTCAACATTGAATAGGATTCGATAATGACTTTAATTTCAATTCAAGGACAATTGAATAAACAACTATAAGAATAAAATTAATAAACAGTGATTTGTCCGAAAAGAACCAAACTCATAGTCTGAACATTTTTTCCGATTATCGTTCCTCGAACCAAGGATTATCGAATAGGAACCAAGGTTGGTAATGAGGTTCATCCTCATCAGGAGTCGCCTTCTTCATGTTTCCAGTGTTGTCACTAAATGCTTTTTTCCTCATGACTTCATAAGTCACATTTCTAAAAACTTGGCCTTACCAAATTGATAGAAATAATAAAATTTTAAGACATTTATACTTCTGGACGAGATACGTTGTTTTTGACGTTGCTGGTAGTAGGTGGTAGTTGATTTTGGCCTTTCAAACTTTTAACCCCTAACGGTTCAATGACGTTTTACTCAACATCTATATAGGTCAGGGATGGCAAACCTTTATTGATGTCCATGCCACAATAAAATTTCATTGGAACTGTTAGCGTGGTGAAACTATACGTCAAGTATAATTAAATAAACAAATACAGTAAAAGCAATTCTTCTTTAAACAATTTTATCTGGTGGGCATCTTTATATACTTCGAGAGAATATTTTAATACTCAAATATATAATTTGATGGTTGTAGTTACCGTACTAAGATAGGTATTCAGTACGAGAAATGTATATATAATAATAAATTATAAATGAAGTGTGGATTAATAATTTTTAATTAATTTCTATCATTTCTTTTGTTTGTTTGCGTGCCATCAAAATTTTCAACCCCTGATATAGGTCATTATAAAAGTGATAATTCCGGTGAATATATATAATGCCCGATAACCATTCATAATCACCACTAAATTTAGTAAGTGTGACAATTTACCAAATATTTGTCACATACGCCTGGATTTTGAAAAAATTTTCAACTGGTAATGGAGAATTTAATAAAAGTTTGCCCTTCATTTCATGAATTCTAACAGGGGCGAATTCGGAGATTCGTAGACTGCTACTGGTTTTTGGTCAAAAGGTGACATTTTCCAATACGAGTTGGTGTAACCGGTAAATGTGACTAATATTAGATAATTTGTCATATTTTGTTGATGATTATTAACAATCGGCGGAAATCTCATATAACCGCCTGATTTATTACTTTTGCCGTGCCATGTAGGCCTATAATACATTTTGTCCAACACGAACCTTCAAATTTTTAAACGAGTTTGACTAGAAACTGACTTATGTTACAGCACTCAAGGATTTTTTTAAAATCTACGAAAATTGCAAAAAAGTAAAGAATCCCAAGTGGTCAGTAGTCAGGGTCAAACCTCCCAATCCGACTCCCTTAGACTTCTCCAAGTTTCTTTATCTACCAGTTATTTTTCACCGTCACCATCCGGTTTTTTAAAATTTATTTATGGCCCCGACTTCACTTTTATTTTGTACGTTTGATCTTTAAATCTTGCGCAAAAGTTCCAAATCTTCTTTAACGACCGCCTTGCCTCTCTTTAAATAGTCCTGTTACCCAATAACCGAAGTATGACATTTGAAGTCGCACCAAGGTAGTCTTTAGTTACCGTCGACGTAGGAAAATCACTTAGTTATTTATTATAATTGTAGCCGCTGATGAGTAAGGCATGATATAAACAACTGGAAATTATTAAATGAAAATTGAAAGACCCGCGATTAACACTTATTTTTATTAATTGTTAAAATACATGCCTGTCTGGTGTCTTAAGCACATTCGAAAGTTTATTAACGTCTGCGTGTTTTATGTAATTTTTTCTCCTGTTACAAACATGAGTTTTACAAAAAAAAGGCAAAAAAGTTTCATACACGACCTTAAACGTCAGTATAGAGTAAAAGCCTCCGCCCGTTTTTGTCTAGCAAAAAATAGGCGGACTAAATCAATCAGGCATCGTAAACACAATTCCACCGAGTGGCACTAACTGCAAAATAAATATGGTACCACAGTTAGTGACCTAGATTTTCGCCAGCTGGAGAAGTGCAAATGGAATTATGTAAGAACGTTCAAGAAAAGTTTTTTCTTTTTTTATGTTAATCCGTTAGCTCAAAAATTAGAATGTGGTTGTTTGTATGAACGGCTGCCGTTAAGTAATTCTATTCTTTTGCTTGTTGGGTGTTAGCGACACTCGATCTACTCGTTCGAAGAAATTTTTATCTGTAGAAGGTGTATGTTTTTGTTTGTTAAATTTTATTTGTGTACTTGACCTGAGTTAAAGTATTTTTTCCATGGGTTGTTTAGAAAAAGAAAAAGAATTAAATCGTAGTTAGGCGTAAATCCTTCGTCTTTATCGAAGTCTAGGTTATATAAAAATAAAATAATTCATGGTGTTGAAAACAGTAATTTCTGAACCGTTTATCGCTTCTGCATTTCTTTTAAATGTAAATCCTTCGAAGAAGTCAATGATATCGACTACTTCCGGTGTATCTCTCATTAGAAACTCAAGATGTAACAACCTTAAATGCCCTTCGATTTAACTTTTTTTTAGCCTCCTACTTAAATGCCAGTTGTCTTCAGTGCTAGACATCGATTTGTTGGACTGACTTTAAAGGAACTTTTTATCTATGGCACAATGCCAAGGTCCTAACCCCAGGAATTGGTAGAACCCCCAGGTAAACTGGGAATTCGGGTTCATGTTTCTTGAAGCGTCGTTGTCTTGGTTCGTGAAGAAGGGATGATGCAGAAAATTGGGCGTTTGAGGATGTCCAGGTTGAAGTTACCAGAAGAACATTATTATTCTCTATTAAGATTTCTTTGGTATAATAGAGTTTGAGGTTGGCTTTATATTTATTAATAATAAACTTATCACCAGCATGTGATTCTGACCATCTTCCCATTAGCCAGAGAAGTTTGTTCAGAGCGAGGTGAACTTGGACACGCTTTGCTGTCGGTCTTCTTAGTCATTCCACGGTCAAGATGAACCTCGAGATATTTGACTCCCATAGACGGGGAGAGGGGGATAGGATTACTGTTGGGAAAAACTGGCGGACAATTTTCTATACAAAGAAGGTGATGTGGTGGGATATTATCTCGTTGGCTTTTATACTTCATGTCGTCAAGTAGTCTTGCCTAATTGAGTTGGAATCGTTGAGTGGCAGATTGTGGGCTAGTGTCTGAAATCAAAGTGAGTTATCGTTCCCAAAATTAGTGTTGGTGGTGGTATGTCCGAAGTGTGCAGTACGTAAAGCCTCGATTTAACTAACATATTAGTGTAGGGGTTGGCAACTTTTTCGAACGGTGGCTCATTTTCAACATAAAATTTTTAAGGTGGACCGTACATTCAAATGTAACTTAAATAGTGCTTTCATATCTTATACGAGTATAAATAATATTAAAGATGAATATAGAAAAATCATTTTTTTATTCGCATGCTATGATAACAATAATGTCAGAGAACAAACATTTTCCAATTCATACAAATATTTTTGGAGGTACAAAGGTAAATACATAAATAATATGAGAGAGGAAATTCCGAGCTTGGCGAAGGTGACAATACAACATCACTATTTTTACTTGTTTTCCATATACCTTTGCGATTAAAAAATATAATAATAATATAGGGTTCGAATTTATTTATTTCGTTATTTATTATTCTTATTATTTTAATATCCATTTTTCTTAACATGAATGTGTCATGATTATCACTTTCCATTTGGTCTTTCTTCTATCCCCTGAAGATCTCTTCATTCTTTTACTGTACTCCTGTTTCCTCTGTTTCATCCATATTTTTCCCGTTTTTCTTCCGTTCTGTTACTGTATATTTTGCTTTAATTTTTTGTTTCTGTATTTACCCCTTTCATTTATATCTTCTTTACCGACTTCTATGTGTTTTAGTTCTTCTTCTGTTTCTTTAAGTTTTTTTGGTTTTCTTGTCTGAATTACTTACAACCTTAAAAATCTTCTGTTCTTTCTATAAGCAAGGTTTGAATTTATTTATTCAAAAATTGGCAGTTCACTCTTTGGTAATATTCTGTTTCTTTTCGACAACTTTCCTTCGACTTCCTCAACTTCGATTTCTTTCCTTCTCTTAACATTTTGTCTCTTTTTACGTGTGTTTCCTTTCTGAAACTCGTTTACGCCGCATGTTTACTCCTTTCTCCTTCGGTGTTCTTCACCTTCTTGATTTCGTTCGACCCAATCAGTGGTTTTTTAAACAAATCCACAAATTCCAAAATTCGACTTGATTTTTACCGTCGATTTACGTTCTCTATCATTCCAGCAAAATATTGCCGCTTGACTTTGTCGTCACCCCGGGCTCAAATTCCCATTCCAAAACTCGTTGGTGATTTTATCATAAATATCATAATTTGAATGCGGAGGCTTAAGCTATCTCTGGCTTTTTTGCTTTTTCTTTCCCCTTTACTCAATACATCTACTAACTCAACATTTACCAAACAATATGTATATGAGTAGTACTGACATCATAATGTTTTCACGTGTCTTTGATCATATTTAAAGGAACCGATAGTCATCGCCAAGATACAGCCGATAGTCAACGTTTTTCAATTTAGTCACCGGCAGGATTACCCTTAGTTCTTTTTAGAAAACTAACTGTTACGTCGTCTAGAAAGCTTTATAATCCTAGTTAGAAGTTACTATAGGCAAAATCCACTTCGCCCAATGATAATTTGGGGGCTTCGGTCTTCAATTCAACTTGAGGAAAATTCCAACTTCTGGAAAAAAAGTTTGGTTATATTTCTGTCATGGAAAACCCAATCGATTAAGGCATTCAATAAATTATCAGGTAGAAAAATCAATGCCATCGTAAAAATTGCATACGCGGAAATGAACCCCTTAAAAAAAAGTGAAAATCAATAAGAAGGCAAAAGGAAAATATCCTTCAGTCAGCTTATCCAATGTGACTTTCCCACTCAGAGGAAAAGTTACTCCTCCTGCCAAAAATTTTTTAACAAGTTCCCCTTCGTCCTCTTTAGCAAATTAATAATTTCTGACCCGGCAACGCCTCTACAAAATCATTATCCAACAAATTTGTATTGAACATAATTAAAATGAAAAAGAAAGAAAGAAAGAAAGAAAAACTTGATTTTTCCAAAGTGTATTAGGTTGAAGAACCGATTGATTGGTAACTCGTCCTTTCCTCTTCTCCTCTACCGTCTATGCTCAGCAGTTTATCTGGTCGCCCATCTCGTTGACTGTCACCCTCCTCTAGTCTCGGACAATTAAACACGTTAACCTACAAAACCAAGAAAAGCTGAAGGTTATTGATTTCCGGGGACAGACTAAACAATGGTACAAAATCAGTATAATAACAAGGATCGTGCGCAATTAGCTGAGAAACGGAGGGAGACGATACCCATGACACAGTTAAGCTGGGCTCAAACAAAGTGAATTAACCTGCTCATCGGCTTTCCATTGTTTCAATCGCTCTCATCGCTTGGCTTTTGGATTTGACAAAGAGAAGGGAGGATGAAGGCATTACTAGTGAGAGCTTTGGGAAAAGACCCTGAGTCGCGGGTTGCAACCAAACCCATCAAACAATTTTTTTTTGTTTTTATTACGTAACAAATTAATAAAAGTGATTACAAAATAACGTTCTCAGACATTGATTGAATAGTTATGACAGTCCGCCTCTAAAGGGAAACATTGAAACGGAAATGAGAAGACAATGAATTTGACACGAGTAACAAAATATAATGGAAGGAAGAATACTGAGAGCACAAGGAATAAGTTAACGAGTCACCGTATTTCCTAAACATACTGTACACCTTTGGGCACCGTCATACCCACAACGACACGACTATCACGGTTGCATTTGTTCGTCAAACACCAAAATGGACGAAATGCATTATTGAGAATACTTTCTTAGGAATAAATATTGAATGCGATCCCGGATGCACACAATCGGGACACAGCCTGACCGTTCTGGTACTGTTTGTGAATGCATCCCGAACAGGAGGGAGGACCAAGGTCACGCGTTTAATTAAGGAAACAAGTCTAGGATTGTCTAAGGTAATAAAACATTAGGAAAGGTGTTAATAAGCGGGGAAGGACACGTGAAAAATCCAAAAGGAAATAAATATGGAATTATTGATGGATGGGTGGGCGGCGACTCCTGAAGGCAATTTGAGTCATGGCTTTGGGTGCAATCATCTAAGTGGTTCGCCGAAGGATTGCGTAAACTGCTCTTTTAAAACCAAACCGTTTGCTGTGTTTAGATGGGCTTTAAGAAGGTGGATGGAGGGTATTGACATTCCTTTCCTCCAGAGATGGGAAATGTGGTTCCAAGAGAATTCAGGGTACAGTTTCTAAATACTCCCAGCCAGTCCTCAAGGAGAAGATATGGAAAGCCGAGCTTTTTTTTATAGTATACCCGCCAAACATTTTTACTTCACCAAGGTACAGTATATAATTCTTACTTCTATCTGTCCGCAAGTTTCTCTCGCAACTTTTTGTTAGTCTGTGAGGCAAGGAGCGAATACCTTTTTGATCTGAGAGGTGTGGGGAAACTAGAGGATGCTTCCTCTCTCTATATAACATAATCTATAATCATAACATTTACTTCGAAAATGGTAAGAAAATCATCCGGATAGGTTTCTCAAAAACAAAAATATTTTTCGAACTTGGTTATGTGACCTGCTCGACCTTGCAGAGATGCTCTCTGTCCTCTGTCTTGTTTGGCTCCCCTGTCCCTGTCTCCACCCGTCGCTTCTTTTTTTGATTTCCCACTGTAATTGTCTTCATCCAGAGATGAGCTTTGTTTGATTTTATTTTTCATGGATCTTCTTAGTGACAGGACCATGTTCTCTGTCGACTCCGCGGATAAATATTTGAATTCGGCCAGGTGTGCATGAATTTTTTTTCTAGGTTTGACTTCGATGACCTTTCCCTCTCTCTCTCTGCCAAGAATGTTTGGAATTTTATGCTTGTTTCCTAAAAATTATGCTTGCTTACTTCCAAGTGCAGGTTAGAGAATTTCTATTGTGAAAGATAGGTTGAATTATATTGAGTTTTTTAATTTCAACTGGTTCGAGATTTTTATATAATTCAGATGTTCTAGGTAGAGGTTTCTAACTTCGGTACTACTGGGACGTGTTTGAGAGTATTTCAAACGAAAATGAATTGAGATACGTTGCCTGTGTGTTTTAGTGAATAATGTAAGGACTAAAATTATTGAAAACTGTTTGTCCGAAGGTAGAGAAATTAAAAAAAATGAAAAAGCACCTAAAGTCAGCAACATTCCTTCCTTAGTTTCCACTTCTCGTTAAAATTGAGAAAGCCAAACACACCCACCTCCACCCTTCCTCTCTAACTGAGAGTAATTTCGAAACAGAAATAAATTCGAGTCGAATTGAAAAATCGGAGAAAAACCTTGAAGGTACAGAAATTCCGCATGCAAGACCGATTTGTTTGTAGGAGTCAATCTCCTGCCTCTTCACTGGTTTACCTTGGTACCGTAATGATTGCCGATTGCACCAAAACAGACGTAAAAGAGCAAAATGGAATCGTTCGTAGTGGGAAGGAGAGTGATGCGGGGGAGGTGTGATCACGGTACCTTTCGAAGGTGCGGCTCATGCTAATTATCAACCTTCTTCCACTTGGTCCCTTCCGAAATTCTTTCTTTTCCCTTTTTCCGACAGATTGGAATGTTGACTTTCTCACGTTTATAGGTTGTGAAAATTGTTGATAGTGTGGGGAAGATTTTTTAGTTTTTTGTCTTTTTCCTAATGTGATGACTTGTCAGTTTTTTAGTGCTGACCGAACTTGAACACATAAAAGCCTTACCGTTTGACCTTAACCAGTTTGATCATCTTTTTATGGTTGCAAGTGGTAGTATACCTTTCTATAGGCTTTTCCCGACGGTTTCACTTGTTGAACTTTGGAATGAATTCCGGTTTTAGGTTGGGGTGTGTGGCCCGAAGACTTCGCGTGAGTGACCAGTAAGTGTTAAAATAATGATTTATGACGTCACGGAAACATATTCTTGCATAATTGTGAAATCAAGATACTCAAGCGTGTGGGCGCCTAGCCTCCCAGGCTCTTTTTAGAGAAGTGAACCAAGGAAAGTTTCAATTCTTTGCTGTTTAAACAAAGGTTTCGACAGTATTGTAAACAAATGACTAGGTGTTTGGTTCTTGTAATCGTCCGCCAAAGGGAATGACGGATGGAAGGACGGAACATAAAAAGGTTTTCTATTATTGTTGTAACACTAAGTAAACTGAAAGGTTCTCTCATTATTTTGACAGCCTCCAGGTGTTGAAACAATGAAATTGTCGTTTTTACTTGAATAGGACCGCGACTTTCCAACTCTAGGAAATAGAGAACATTGTTTAAATGACTGCCTGTGCGCTTAACATTGGTAAGATGGAAGAGAATGGTGAATGGAACTAATTCGAGAATGGAAAATGGTCAAAGGCCGCTTGAAAACTTAAGAACCTGCTTGAAACCTATATTCCAAGCCATCAGAACTAAGATCTAGTAAGAGAATACTGCGGTGCTCGTGGCTGTCTTTGTTGTGATGGGAAATTTTCAAGGTTCCGCCAAAGCTGGCGCTGAACAAAAGGACACTTTCCATTATTTTAGTAATTTTATTTTTGAAATCCTTGAACACGTCACAGAAGATAAATCCCATTGAATAATGAGGAAAAAGGTAATAAAATCATTATCCAGCAGTTTGGCCAGCGAAGAGGAAAGAAAGAGAGAAAAACCGTTACAGAAAGCAAGCGCAATTCCTAAAAGCCTCCGAGGAAAGAACAAATTGCGTGTTACAGTCTTTGGATACGGCTCGGTAGACCCGGGTCCCTGCCAGGAAAGATCCCTACGTTTTAACGGTGGATCACCTTGGTCCAGTCAACAACCGAAATCCAATCGTAGCCGACAAAATTAAAAAGATAACAGATTATAATTGTTAATCGGCCAAGGACCGCGGATGAAGAAGAAGTAGATGAAGACTATAGCCAGTGATAGACGGGTGAATTGCACAAAAGTGCCCACCTCAACTCGGCGGGAAGTCAGTCGAAGATGTTTGAGGAATGAGTTCGACTACTGGACCTTCCTTCGACCCAATCCCATCAAATTTGTATTCTTTCATGATATACTGATAAGCAGAAAAAGATGGGAATTTGTGACGTCATGAAGAGGGAGAGAATCAAGGTTTAGGTTGGTGAGGGACAGAAAGAAAAGACAAATCTTCATTACCGATACGTACTCGGACTTGTGCTAAAATTTAAATTACATTTCATAGCGTTGGTAATCTCCTTCAGGTTTCAGGGACCATCACACACTTGCTCCAACACTTTCTAACAACCTTCATACATTCACGTATTTGCACACCCTCGAAATAATTTTCCAATCAACAGTTGTTTTTTAAAAATCGTTTTTTTTCTCTTATTTGTTAGTCGACAACTTATAATCACAAACAAAATTGAACTCATATGTGAATTTTTCCATTTTTCATTCTCAATACCTGAATTGTTTTTGGCAAGCCACGAAGTGAGGTGGAAGAAGTAAGGGAGCAGGAAAATAATTGGTCATGTATTAGGCAATCCACATGGTTTTTAGACGGGTTGCGAAATTGGTTTTGACTCAGGCTGATTCTTTGTTTTTCAAACTTAAAGGGAGAGCTGGAAAAACTTTGTATCCGAGAATTGATTCTTTTAGCTACCCGCTGCCCAATAGTGAGCATTGCATAATAACAGGAGAAAATAGGGGTCAAAGATTAAAAACAAACAAACTAAGGAAACTAGATATGGCGTCAGGTTTTTTACAAGAAAAAGATGATCAAACCTTTAAAGGATGAACTTTCTCAAGGGTCCCTTAGGGCACCTTTCAACAAGAAGTTTGGCGGTGTGGGCTGAGGGGAGGGAAGGGGGAGAAGGAGGATGAACACGAACATATTTCTATATCTTTGTCTTCGTCTTTGTTTCGTTAAAAAGATGCTCATTTCCTTTTCCTCGTTTCCCGTACTTGTTGGAATGGTGATTAAGTCTCAGTTGTCACGTCATAACCGACTGCCTCTGGTGTTATTGTTTCCTACGGTTTGATGCTCGAGTGAATTTGCCAAGAGGTATCGTCTGCCTTCGAGTTTCAGGAGAACATGGTCTGAGTTTTCATATCGAGAAAGTTCGTCCAACTCTTATTACATTGGTCTCAAGCTTGCTGCTATTTTTGATTTTCAATGTCTTCATTCTTCGATTTTATCAGGATAAAACCCAAATCTTCTGCTGAACTTTCATACCGCTCCTGAGAAATTATGAAACACAATGTTAAGTTGATTTTAAACGCACCGCCTTGCAGTTTGACTACCCGTCTTTTGGTAAAACTCTAACCCTCTCCTCACCCCTTTCTATTTCCTCTAAACAAACCTCTTGGCTCATTTATACATGAATCCTTAACTCATCTTCAACTGGTATATTCCTTAAATCATTGTTTATTATAATTAACGTCTACTTTACTCGAGATTTGCGACACATGTACTTCGAATGAGAGGGAGGGTGGATGAACCGTACTGGGACCCAAGTCAGGTTTCTATAAAGCCCTAAGCAAGTAACCAAAACGGTTTTAACGGTACCGAAAATATAATCAGACGACAGTTCGAGTCTCGGCAAAAATTTTCTTATTTCCAAATGACTAAATTTAATTAAAATAAACAAAAAGAGGTGTCACGGTGCACCTGGCACCATACACCGCATATTTTGCACGTGAACTCATTATCACACATGGCTTCATACAGAGCTTTAACCTCCTTAAATTTATACTTATTTCTAAATTTACAGTTACTTTTCTCCCTTCTCCCCTTCAGTCGTTTCTTTCCTTGAGAAAAAACTGTTTTTATTGAGACAAAACAATCTTAACCGTAATCGAGCCGTTCTCGTGTGACTCCTCATCCTTCCTCCTCATTGTAATCGCGAACCTGTTTTTAGGAAGAAGGGAACCAAGTACAAAGAATTTTTATGAAATTCATAAAAAATATGGAGACAATTGATTCATTCATTTTTGCGCGACCCTGATTCTCTCATTAATCATATCTAACTTAAGCAGGTGGAGGCAGAAAACCATATCCTCTTTTGAGAAGTGTCGTTTTCATGAGAAACGGAAACGATCTTTCCCTTTATATGAAGAGGTAATCGTGGGTACCGAATATTGTGTTGATGAAATCGTCTGGTGATAGCTTCGGCTAGAAATATAGCTTTTGCACTAATTATGTTCCGCGTCCGGCATTAAAAGCCTATAGTCTTCTGCCCCAAAGCCTTTTCTCAGACACGTGATTAATTATTGATAATAATATTCAGCTATTAAATTATAAATTGCTAAGAACTTTATAGAGTATTTGAAAGTTCTTTCACAAATTTTGACGGCGAAAGACATTTTGTCGTCAGTTTGCTGCATTTTCCTCAGGTTCTTGTGATTTACGAAGTCATCAGTGGGTTCCTTTTTTTGTTGCCACGTTTTTTACTCAATCGTTAATTACCATTCGGTTATGATTTTTTTTTGTGGCTTTGATATTTCCATGTCCCCCAGCAGGAAGAAGACGAAATTATAAATTCGAGACCATCTTTGAGGTGTCAACATAACTCCTTTGAGAATAAAAAAAAGAAAATTATTTTTAGTTACGTGACCGCCATATTTGAATGACAAAGGAGACACGAACACAAAAAGAATCATCGTACAGATTATCGCTCTTTGTCTCGTCGTGTCTAAGAAATTTTTGTATTTCACTCGTCGTGTTGAAAAGATGTCTGATGTTTGATTGCGGTATTTGCTCATGAAGGTTTTTCTTTCTAGAGTCTTCGAAGTAGTTTCTTAGTAATGACAGGAAGTTGTTGGTTTCTCTCTTGAAGAGCTTTCTGGTTTTGAACGTCCACCAAAATGCTCTTCTGTACTTCCTTTTTGTTTCATGTTCCTACCATCATTTGACTAAGCTACAGGTAGTTAACGCTTCTAGTAAACCTTACGAAAGGTCCATCCAGAGATACTTTTCTCTCAGAAAACAAAAAACTTCCGAGCACAGGTAATCTTTACCAAAACTATTCTTTTACTTTCCCGAGCAATTTTAGTCATTGTGGTCCTTCACAATTCCCATAAATTTAGAGAGAAAACAAGAGCAAAAAGAAAGGTCGGTCGAATGAGATTAGCATTCCAAATAACCCGGACAAACATAAAGATTGTTGACCCTTTTTGGTCGAGAAATGGCGGATAATTTTCTATCAGCTCGCTTACCTAGAGGGAAGGATAAAAAGTCAAGGAATTGATTATATCCGTACCTGATATCTGGAATTCGCCGTCTGCGTACTTTTAGCTAATTTCTTCAAACATTTACTCAATTAAACTGAATTTATATTCCATCTTTTTCGGAAGAAGAGAGCCTCTCAACTCGTCTTTGTAACAACACTTCTGGGTGCCTGAAAACCCCGTTCATGCCAATTTATTTACTTAGTTTACAAAATAGTTTTTCATTGTGAGTTTTAATTTTTGTGCGCGTGCAAAGAATTGATTATGACTAGTTATTGTGCCTATGTGGTCAAAGGAAGACATCCGCGAATAACTACGAGACGGGTTTATGAGACAATACTATAAAAAAGGGTGGGGGGGAGGAAATGACAACGACACCAAGGTTTGGTCTTTTCAAATTTTTAATTGTGGTACATTCCTTCCTCGCCATTTTCGTTCCTTTTTCAAGAAAGCTAAAAACGTTCCCTAAGCTTTACGTCAAACTTAATAGTTTAGACGCTTGTGGGTTTATTAAGTTCTTGATTTCTCATTCCTACCTTAAATGATAAGGTCGTTCATCTCATCTCATGATTACCTTAAATGATGATATAATCTAATTTAATCAAACCTACAAGCGAGTTTTCGATCAAAGGGGGAAGGGGTTATGCTTAAATTCTAGCAAAAGGCTCTTAATCCGTAGAAAAGAGGACCTTAATCTGGTGAAATTCTAAAAGAAGTGCCCTCGGCAAACGTTTTAGGAAGAGGCCTTTCCTATAAGCTGTGGTATCGACCAACGCTTCTACTTTTTGACAGACGTGTATGAATATAAAAGGAATACTAAACGACCACTGATCATTCGTCTCATCCAAAATGCTTATTGCTAACCGTCTTGGCTTATTCGATACAGTTTCCCACTACTCCTTTGTTCTTAATATTTTTTTTAAAACTTGATTCAGTTTAATTTAAAATGTGTGCGATTTATTTTGCCATTAATTTAAATTCACATACATGTTCGTTTCTGTTTTTGCTGATTTCTCTCGCAATCACAATAAATTCGGCTTATAAATGTCAATAAAGACAAATAAATTTGTCGCAAGTCTCAAAATCGAACAAAAAAGTTGTCCAATTAATTCTCCCCCAAATATATTTAACGTGTCGAATGTTGGAAAAAAATTTTTTTTATCAGACTCCTCCACGAATTTCGAAGGCCGGATATATCAACAATGCTTGCTCGTTGCTTCTTTCTTCTTCTTTCCTGTTCTTGTTTCGAAGTTTCATCTTAGAGTTTCACTCAAAAATAGGAACCAGACGATTGTCTTTGCTGACACAAAATTTGATTTAAATGTGACACCGCATTATCACTGAAGAAATTCGTGGCGCATGGTTACTGTCTTATTTAGTATGATGCTTCTCAATGTACGAAGCAACAGTTTCCATTTCGCTTTCAGCATTTCTCTTATTACACAAGACTGTTGCTTTGTGAATTAATTCCTCATATTAAAAACTGTGTTCTAATTCCAAAAGTTTGAACAAAATCCCAGATGAAAGTCATGGTTTGGAAAGAGGTTTGTAGAGGTTTTTAATTCCATCTTTCACCCTTCTTTGGGTATAACAGGATGCGGGAAGAGAATTCGAACTCACGACCATTGCTTCCAAATCAGGAACTTTAACAACTACACTACTCCTCCCACCCCAAAAAAAAGTAAAATAAAAAAGAAAGTTAAAGGTCGTCGAATTCCCCGTGTTGTAAGAGTGAGATGAGGATGGGGTTTACCGGATAGGTTTCAAGGATACCCACAATACTCACCACTCTCATTACCGTCAGGACCGGAAAGCGAACTCAGTTTTATTAACTTTCAAGAGCGAAGCGATAAAGCCGGTAATGTTGCGACTATTTGTAAAACAAGTGACAAGACTAGTCGAAAGCGTTAACAGAACTCAACTCGACCAGTTGAAAAGTTGGCTGGTTTCAACCAAAAGCCCCGGCCCTCTCGAAACGCTCGTTTGATCGGGTGTGCGATTTAAGGTTCGGTGTTATAATGGCGCGAACACACTGTTTTAAAGGTGTCCATATACTTATTATATAATACAAATTTACAATAATATAATATAATACAAAAAGTAAAATTTTTTCAAAATTATCAAAAATGTTTTTGTTGACACTAAGCTTTGGGTTCAAATACTAATGATGTTGTGTGTTTTCTCTTCAGCTTCATGTTTCCTTTTTTTGAAAACGAATGTACTTGGAACTGAGATTATGGTGAGGTGGTGAGCCGCCACAAGAGCGTTGTTGTTATTCGTGCATGCATCGCGCAGTATAATAGAGACGGCGGTGAAATCGGACCTTGACGCTTGAACTTTTCCGTGCTCTCAACCTGCCCAGCCCGTCTTTGCCAGGCCCTCGTGTCGCCTTGTATGACTCATTAGCCAAACGAAAAAAAATTCTTTTACTTGCCGAACATCATTTAAAAAAATTCTTTCCTTATTTTGATCTGTTAGCTGCTCCAACATTTTTTTTTTCATTTTTTGCGATTGCTTAAGGTTTTACATGAATCCTGTGACGTACTAGAGTAATTGAAGTTAAGTTTCCGCGGCAGTCAAACTTGAAACTAAAACATTATACAGTGGGTTTTTACACCGCGTCATGTTTAACACATTTACCAACGTTTTCTCCACAGCTGGTCATGTCAAATTGTTTTTTTTTTCGAAGCCAAGTCTAGAAAAATCAGAAGAAGGAACATTATCAAAAGAAAAATTAGAAATTGGTGACTACGGAGACTTGTTTTCGGAAACAGCACAAAGTGACACTAAAATCGTTTCGAGACAAGCTTGAGAGTGTCTCCTCTCTTCGCTTGACCTTCTGTTCAGGCTTTAATTAATTCCCTTGAAAGGCATCCGCGGAAAAAAATTAAAAATTTGACAAGGCTTCTGCCAAAAGTTGGTAACGAACCTTAATTGGCCTTTTTTTCAGCTTAATGAGTTCAAATAAAAGCCATGAAGACGACTTTCCTGACTATTATCGACGGATTATCATGGAAAAGAAAATGGCGTCATAGAGTAAATGAACCCTTGGTTTCTCGGTTTGTGATTTGGTTGGTTGGTTGGGTAAAAACCTTGTTCAAAGATTGGGTCAATATTTTTTTGGTTAGGATCCACAATATGCTGGAGGCTGACGATTCTGTAACATGTTGATCATGCTTGCTTTCAGGTTTTAGGCATTTTTTGTTTTGTGTAGTTTATTTGGATGGCACCAATCGGGTTGGTACCTTCAGTTGCTGTTTTAACTTTTCGTCCTTTATTCTTCTCCAAGGTTTTTTAGTATACAGTATGCGTTTATCTCTAATTGTAGAGAAAACGTTGAACTCAGCCCTTGGTTTGTGTACAAAAAATTTGAGTTTTTCCCCAACTTGTCTACAGTTCTATCTCCGGTTGAATGCACTCCGATGACTCACTGGGCTTGTGCCATTGAATTTGAACGCAACAAACTTGGAACGGAAACCCCGGAGTTCGTTCCCGATCTGCGTGGCTGAACGCGGTTTTCAACTCAAGTTTTTGTTCTTATTTGCTTCACTGGTCAGAGACTTATTTGGGTAACGCCTTTACAGATTTATTATTTCCAACCTGGAAAAATTTTTTCTCAACTAGGAAATCGGTTTTCAGGTTGGACAGAATTACAATAGAAATGGTGTCACCTCCTTCCTTTTTACACGGTTCTGTTGGCAGATTTTTATTTATAGTCGAGTGTATAAATTGTATACATTGAAAAGTAGCTAATAAGCTGAGAGTTAGCATGAAAACAGAGGAATAGAGAGGACACTTGCCAAACAAACTGTCGTTAACTAAACGAATCAAAAGCAAGTCTCAACCAAATAAGGAATGAACGATACAAAGAATGGAGAAATTAAGAAGTGGTGGGTAGAGGGTAGGGAACCCAGGGCAAGCAATATGGTTGTTGAAAGAAAAAAAGCCGAAGCAAGAAACAGGATCAGCAGAGTCAGGGTCTTACGAGTCGCGCGTGGGTGTGGTTCACTTTCTCTGTCCGTCCATTCATACCTACGTACCTGGATTGGAAAATAATCCGTTTCTGTCTGATTGCTCTGCAAATTTCGCCACCCGTCAGCCATTTTCTCGTTCATGCTCGAACATTTAGCCACCACCCCATTCAACTATGACAGATAAAACGACTACTGCACTTCCCCAAGTTTTCCTTTTTCGTAGATTTTTCCTTCTTCTCCTCCTCCATCTTCGTCGTACACTTTGTTTTCAACGATTTGGACAGTCATCTATTCGAATTAGAACAAGGTCACTAGAAACTTTTCTCGTTTTGGTTGTCGAGTTTCGTTTCTATTTTCCTTGCGGGAGGAACGCACATAAAAAAAGAACTTTTCATCAACTTTTGAATTATTGTTAAAAATGGAACAGAAGGTCATTTGATAAGAGAGTGCGGGGGCGGGGGAGTTAGTTCCAGCGGTTACGCCTTAGCTAATTGTATCGTGAAAGGATATCTACTCACGTCCTAAATGAAGAAAATCCTGTTCTTTGATAAGGCTGAACAATCAAAAAGTTTTAAATTTAAAAAGAGGAGTGTGAGTGTATACTATTCAAAACAATGCAGAATGAGATTACAGAATTTCAAAATAATGATTTTCTATCTGTGTGCTATATACCTAACTCCATTTGCCGCAAACCTGTATCTATTCTATCCCGCAGTCACCTTTGGCCCTTCAAACTTTTCTCTGACTAAATATAGCTCTAAGGTACGATCAATCAAAAGTTTCGGGAGCATCCCATGCCTGTATCTCATCAAAAGGCCGTTATTTAACATGGCAGTTTTTGTCGAAACTTCTGAAAACCGCCTGATGAACTGGAATTTTATATAAAAATGGAAAATTAGTGTGCGGTTCCTGAAAATTCCAGCGGTTCGAAAACCCTCCAAATATTATTTAAGAAAGAAAAGTTTCAATGAAAACCGCAAGACATTATTGAAATAGAAAAAAGTGCGACATGCTTAATTGCAATCATGAACTATTCGCGTGTTTTTAAAGGCGGATTTCACTTTTGATTTAAGCGCCGCCACTGAAATTGTACAAAGTCGTGTCGCAATCCTCGTCAGTTGAATCCTGCTTTACCCTTTTTGGGGAACCAAACTTTTCTTTTTTTGTTTTGTTAATACAAGCAATTACCGTTTCGTTGGTGGCCCCAAGCTTAGCACAATAATGCATCTTGTTAATGGTTTTGAAGGTGAAGGAAGGGAGGAGGGGGAGGAGGGAAAGTAATTTTGTTGCATTAACAAGACATTTACCCGATTGGGATGCTGAGGTTAAATTCGTCCATAGAGGCTCTCACTGATTTTATGCTTACCTCTCCCTCACATATTGGGTTTAAAAACGATTTGAAAGTGTCTTCTTGTTATCTTCTTAACATTTATCTTCAATCAATAAAAATTAAAAATTCCATTTGATTTCGAATGTAGAACAGCGAAAGCGAAAGGATATTGTGACCTGCTCGGGCAACTTTAACATGGAAAAAAAACTCGATATTTAATCGAATGAATCGAATCAATAATTGATTCGAATGTGTTTGTGTAATGAAAGCGAAAGATTCGGCAAAATTTTACCCTTTCCTTTTCTCTTTGTTCTCCTTCTCCTTTTCCTCCAGGCAAGACTCCCACGCTGTTTTCCCTTTTCGTAGACACCCTATTGGAAGAAAACAAGTCGAAGGATTAGAAAGCAAGAAATCAAAAACAAAAAAATTGATTTACATAACAGGAAGGCATCGATTACCAGGAGCGAAAAACGGGAACATCCAGATAAGACATTTCGACGCGGGAGCATCAGACAGAAAGGATGACCGTTTTACCTAATAACAAGTATGTGAAAAGCCGCCAAAAATTTGACGGACAGTTGTCTGTCATATAAATAAAAAAACAAAAAGCAAACCTGAACAGGTTTTGCAATCAGATGGAAGACACAATAAAAAAAAAAAAAAAAATTTGTTCCATTTACAGCATGACCACTGCACACGTGCATGGAGATAAATATGATGTGCGTTGTTATTTTACAGGAATCCATAAACTATCTCCTTCACCGGGCTTTGCACCTTTCCTCTCCCATGTCAAATCTGAAGGAAAATTTGGAAAAGTTGTGACATTTTTCCTGGAGCACTCAATCTAAATAAAAATAAATCCCTATAATACTGTTTGAAATAAATCTATGAATGCAAATTTTATCTGATTTATTAATGAAGCTTCCATGATTCTATATTTTTTTGTACCAATTCTTTTGCAGTTTTTCAATTGTGAAAGTCCATCTTTACAGATTTCGTTTATTTCAGAAAAAAAAACGCGGGAGGTAAAAACTGAAAACAACTGTAACTGTAAAAATTGAGAATTTTTCTATACATTTACGTTTTGCTACAGTTAAAACGTGACTCATTGTTAATCCAAAGGTCGTCAGTCCAGATTCTATTTGTAGTGAATAAATTATTGTATTAATTGTTAATAAACCTGCGTTTGTTTTTAACAGATAATTCTGGCAATACGATTTGATTTGTTCGTAGCTGGAATGTGACCTCTTGTTCTAGCTTTCATGATGTCTTTTCTTTTAGTAGCTTCCGTAGCATTCAAACTTGAAATTAAAAACTTTATAGGCTGGGTTTTTACACTGCGTCATGTTTAAAGAAACCAACGTTTCGTCCACCTCGATAGCTGTGGACATCGTACAAAAACCCAAGATATAATGTTTTCAGTTCCTTTTCTTTTAACAATCAGAGACAAGAGGTAAATTTGAAACATAGGTACAATATAGTTATTACTACAATTAATACAATATAGTTTGCATACACATTACAATATAGTTATAATAATATAACGAGGGCTAGGCGTAAACATATTTTTTTTAAATCCTACTATTTTGAGAACGTACATGTCTTATTTTGATTTACTCTCTCTTAGTTGATTTTGTGACTTTTTTATCCTTTCCGTCCTCCGAGGTCTTTGAGTTCCTTCGTACCTGAGACCTCAACTTTTAGGTTCGGTAAAGGGTTAACCTTAACTATTCAGAGCGGCTTCAATTTATTTACAAAAAGAAACCGTGTTCTGTTTACATTTTGTAATCTAGTCTAAAATAGAAAATATTTATAATTTTGGTAAACATTTTTATTACAGTATATTAATATATTATGGGTTATCGGTAAACAATGTAATTTGAATTTTATAGATTGTTAAAGTTTAGACCTAATCAAACCAATAATAATGTAGGACAAATATATAAAACTACCTAGTATATATAATTTCCGCCTTGTTTGTACAATGTCTATTTAATAAATTTTGTCCAGATGCATGGCTTCTACCACTTCTTCAACTGATGCATTCGCCGCTTCTGATTTGACTGTTTGTACACTGTTACCGGCTCCTTTTTTTGCTGACTTTGTCAAATTTGTATTAAATTCCCCCAACAAGTTGGGAATTTTATAAACCACTCGGCATATGTGACAAATGTTCAATAAATTGTCACATTTACCAAATTTAGTGGTGATTATTAATTTAATAATTTTTTTACTCCCCTGGGAGGCATAGGGCGTCTACAAGAGTCCACCATCGGACTCGATTGAGGGCTGTTTTCCTTGCTGCAACCAGCAAAAAAACTCTTCAACTGTTCGCCTCCAGTTTTCCTTGGTTGTCTTCTTCTTCGTCGTCTTCGGTTTCCTTGGAAATTTCAGTTGAGGGCTTGCTTTGAGATCTGGTTTTGTCCTTGAGAATCGACCTCCACTTGTGTTTTCAAGGGCTTTTGGTGCGTTTGGAAGTGATTATAAATAGTGGCCGGAAATTCAATATATTCACCCGATTTATCACGTTTACAATAGCATATCAAGTAAAACTACTACACCCATATCTCGCTTTACGGCCTAGATACGTTCCACGAAACTTGGCCGTTAAGCGAAAAGCCGTATAACGAATCAAGTATTCCATTACAAATTCATACAAATTGAATGGTATTGGTTCGAAATTTGTTAAAAATATAACATGGCGTGTCATACAAAATGCATTTTATCTCGTTTAAATCAGAAATACGTACATAACAAGTACATAGATTTGTACATAAAATAATAATAGACTCCAAAAACCAATAATAATCCACAAACAAAAATGAAACAACTCCATGTGTATGTATACATACCAAATTTTTAAAAATGGGTTTGATCAGAAGACGATGAAGAAATGGTAACCTGCAGATCACTGTCCTCATCATTTGTTGCTGGTAAGGATGGTCCTGGCTTTAAAAAATTGTCCAATTGTTGGTCTTAGCTACGTTCGATATCAGGATCGTTTTCAAGGAGGATGTTTATTTTTTGTTCGAAATAGGGAAAAAGCTTTCGACAAAATTTTTGAAGTTAGCTGTTTGCATGCAACAGGCTCTGTCTCTTCATCAAATGCCAGTTCTGCTTGAAACTGAGTGTCTCTATCTATCTGTTTTAAGTAGATCAAGCATATCACGTTCGTTTAAACCTTCAACGCCGAGATTGTGTTCGGGATCCAAAATTTTTTGCCTAATTTCGGGAAGGAAATTAACTTCTGTACCAGTACTTTGACACATTTTGGCCGTTATATCGAAACATTTTAGGCCGTATATCGAAAAAATGCCATAATTGAAGAAGGCCGTTATAGCGAAATGCCGTATAAAGAGCGGCCGTATAGCGAGGTGTGGGTGTATACCGTTTCTATGGAAGCATCAGTTTGCTAAAGGTTAAAAGCCCAAGTTGAAAGTTTAAGTGCCAAAACCAACTATCACCTTTTTGCTGCAGCCTCAAAAACTGCGTGTTTCGTTCAGAATAAAAGCAGCCAACATCCTAGGCTGGAAATCCTAGCCCATCACGCAATGTCACGCATGAAAGTTGAAGAAAATTCAACCCCCAATTATCTAGCTATAATTTAATTCCACTAAACCGCGAACATTGAAGTTGAAAAATTTTTTCTTTTATCTTGGTTTGTTGAAAAAAAATTTAATCGTAAGAACAACAACAAGAATAACGCGCATGTTGTTCATACATTTGAATAGGATAACAGACATCCGCCAAGAAAGGAAAAAAAGCGGTAATTAAAAACGTCTTTAACATGATAATGTCGATTTTATATGAAAGAACAATTAAAGTTTCCTTGCCCTTGAAAACGTCTAAAAGAAGAATAGTGCGGAAGAATTTTGAGCCTGTCTTGACTAGAATCCGTTATTTCCGTTTTTTTACCGTTTTGCCTATTTGCATTTTTCATATTTTTAATTTCTACAAAAAATGGTTCATTTCCGACAAACTGTACTCCTGAACTGTCTCTAGATGTTTGACTCAGGTGGAAGGAACACGTAAAGAAGAAAATACAAGAGCTCAACTCTAGATACAGGAGCTTGTATTGGCTGTTAGGAAGAAGGTCAGGTTTGTCTCTCAACAACAAACTTTTAATATATAAGTAAATACTTAAACCTGTTTGGACTTACGGAGTGCAGGTGTGGGGCTGTACTAGCAAGAGTAATGCTATGATGGTCCAAAGGTTCCAAAATAGAGTTCCTTAGCACTTTATTTTGTGCTAAATAAAGTTCTAAGGAACTCCGTAAACGCTCCTTGGTACATCCAAAACGACAACCTCCACCGGGATTTAAAAATGAAGACGGTGCAGGAAGAAATTCGTGCGCAGGCTAGAAGGCACCTAGAGCGCCTCCTCTCTTACCAAAATGGTGAGCTAAGAAACTTAGCTCAGTCGCCAGAAGCAAGGAGACTTCAGCGAAGAAAATTCACCGACCTTCTACGTGACGAGGACTAGATCCGAAGAGCAGTTCTATGTCCTCAAAGTGTAATATTTATGTTATAAATAATATTGTAATTCTGATATGTACTAACTGGATGAACAAGATGTTCAGTTGCTTTGATCAATAAATTTCTAAAAAAATTTCTTTCTTTATAACATTATAATTTTATTCGCGAGCGTTCATGTGCGTTTGAATTAGTGCCGCGGGATAGGTTAAAAGGAAGGTGGAACACACGCATCTCCTCTTCCCTTATTACAGATCTCGATACTTTAATCAATTTTGAATAGTTGTTATTATCAATTAAACCATGTTTCTGGTTCTGTGATTTTTTTGTCCCTTCACGTGCCCAAAACTACTTTGTTGAGGTTATTCATTTCCGAACAAAACTCAAGTCTGATGGTGTTGGCGCGTGATGCGACCTTTCTTATTACCCTCTGGATTGTTAGATTCCACAATATTTGATTTAATTGCAAAATAATATTAACCCAAACTAATCAACTCTTTTATCTAAGCAGACACACACATCAGTATATTTAAATATATTATATATTTGTTTGCAAATAAATAATTTATAAGAGTGAAGAAAAATAACTGACGTGATATAGGTTAAACGAAAGTATCAGGACATAAAGCAATAATAGTTCAAAAGTGAAGGGTTCGAAACGTTTAAAACGCGTGAAATTGGAGAGAGAATATGACAGATGATTTTACAAGACCTTTTGAAAACGAAACGTACAACAAACGGAGCTACAAGTACCAAAAAAACAAAAAGCCAAATACTCAGCTCCGAATCATGGTTTTATTTACATACTGTATATAGATGACACATTCACTGACAGAAAGAACATAAACAGTTCCAGGCCAAAAAATATCACAGCCGATCTAAAAAGTTGCCCAATGTACTGCCTTGCAAAACGACGGCTTGTTAGATCATAGATATTCAACCTCCTTGGACAATGGCCTGCCCACTCGAACGCTGTTTATTCGTAACGGTGAATGATGTTTATCTGTCTATCATTATCCGTCGCGTTTTATCATTTTATTTTTTGTTTCGAGACCGAACGAAATCAAATGTGACGGATTTTGATTTGACACGTGATCATATGAGCGGAAAAAGAAAAGTGTTACGTCACCGACAATTATATTGAAGGAAAACCGTTAAAATTTCAGCATTTTTTCTTTCGATGGGATTCTTCTGACACGTTCCATTTTCTGTTGCCGTTCGTTCTTCACCTGGTGTCGAACGGACCGGACACTTCCCTCTCTCTTTTATGTATTTTAATTCTTTTTACTCAGAGAATCTGCCATTATTTGATTATCAATGGCGGTAATTCTCCTGTGACTAGGTCAGCGGTCACCTTAGCGGACGCATTTTATTTTATTTTGTTCGATCCATTGTGTCGATTACACTTTCTTCTAATTGTCTTAAATACTAAGACAAGAGTTTGATTTTTATAAACTGTATAGAAATATGATATATTGACCTATGTACTTAGTGCTTCCAAGGATTTCCAGCATTTCCACATTTTCTATACCCTTTTGTTTTGATCATCCCTCGTTTCTATCTCTTTCTATATCTCTTCAATTGTCTACTTATCTTAAGGTTCATTTCCTTTTAAATATTGAGTCAAACCTTTTAAAATCAACCTCACTTCTTATCTTTGGGTCAAAAAGTAAAGAAAAAACCTTTGCATTAATCATTTCACAGTTTCAGTGTCTGATTGCCCGAATTTCATTCGTCTGCTTATACAAACCGAGAGAAGGAGATAAGCACGACAAAACAAAAGAAGTGTTGAACGCGGAGTCATTTTTCCTTGGCAAAGCTACTAAATACCGTTCGAGAGCGTCTAAATGACTACTCAAAGCTTTCACCAATTCAGGAATGTACTTTTTATAGATCTAAATCCCCTCCGACATTATTTCTTGCTGAAGTCGCAATACTTCTCTAATAAATTAATGGTACCGACGATTAGCATGCGAGAAGCTTCATTAAGTCGCGAAAGAGAATCAAGAAAGCCTTGTTGACGCCTTTTGTTAAATCGTTAGCGGTACAATCGAATTCGAGAAGAACGTCCACCTGAGCTAGTAAAACTGACAATATTAATGTTAGTATCATGCGTAACTTTTCGGCGTTCATCGTGCAAAGTGTTCTGACTTTCTTCGATATTGCGGAAATCAAAAGTTACAGTTCGGTAGGGCAAGGCTTTTTCGTTGAGAAATTGGCTGATCACCTGATGAATTTTGCAATAATCTACATGTTTCTTTTTCGATTCTATAAATTCTTCAGTTGTAGCTTTACAAAAAAACGTATTTAATTCGAAAGTACCGTACCTGATTTAAAAAGGGAGTAAGATGGCGGGGCAAAACGGCCGCAAGGTTGCCAACGTAGGAACAATAAACTCTTCAAGTATCTTTAAAAAAGAATTTATTTGCACCGTCCCCATTGTGTTAAGTGGAATCACAATTACTGATACTTTGCGTAATCATTTGTTGACTTTTAAGCACGAATCTGAAAAGAAAAAAAATTTTCTTCATTATGAATTATTTAAAATGGCGGTTGTTTCATTTGAAAACAAACAAAAAAGTGACTTCGATTCATTTCATCCTGTCATTATGCCCCATGATTCTGTTTTTTTTTAATATTATTATTCTACATTCTTCCAAAAAACAGGCTGAGAATTTTTTAGAAAACAAAGCAAACCAGAATCCCGGTTCTCGTTAAAGGTACCTTTGGAACAAAATGCCCTTTTACGTATTTAAACAATACTAGTCTTAGCAAATCGATTAAAGAACCTCGAGTAGATTTTCTTTTCGCGAGATCTTCTTTCTCTGGTTTATGATAGACTTTAAAGAATGCAGGTACCGGTTCATTGTGGCCTAAGTGTTGTTGACTTTCAACAATTCTTTTCTTTTTTCTTAGCTACAAATTAAACGTATAATTAGTGTAGTCGGAGATATTATCTGGGAGTCAAGGGTTTCCGCTACGACGTTCGCATCGATTTTTTTTTCGAGATGTGAAATTGCTCTGAACTTAAATTACAGAGGTTTTATGTTATAAGAAGGTGCGAAGAACAGACAACTAATGATTAAGAACGAGAGGAAAGGCATCACTGAAAAAAAAGTTTGTTTTTCAAGGGGAAAGAAATTTTACGAACCGGTGACCTTTGTCCCGATATAAGATTTACAGTTACAAATGTTGTTTTGTTTTGTTTTGTTATTACGAAATCTATAGTAGGGAGTGATTCGACGGTTTTTGGTTGGTGGTTACTTAATTTGAGAGGAAAGAATCATTAGATGGTATCATATGAAAAGTTTCCCCTTTTCATAATTTCCTCTAAATTGGGCACGGTAACTGCCAACTTCCTCTAAGCAAAACGATAAGTAGTTGCTCCGTCTTAAAAAGGGCCTTTGTGTGTAGAGAACTGGCCAGTGTCTTAGTCCCAGGAATTGGTTAAGGGAAAAGGGAGGAAAAATGGGTGCAAAGAGAAGGAGAAGAATAGGGATGAAAGATACAGAGGCCAAGAGAAGCGGGTTATGTTGTCCAGTGGTTTATGTTTCTTGAGGCCTCGTAGGTAAACTTGTAAAATACATTGAAATGCTCTGACGCTTTGAAGGATCATCTTAAAAAAAGACAGACATTCCAAGAATCCATTTTGGATTGGTCAAAAGACAACACCAGCGCAAAACAACTTGGAAATCAAACAAACTGTTTCAATCTTTTAGAAACCACCGTACACCGAATGGAAAGAAAACACAGAAGGACAGTAAAACACAAGCACATAGTCAGATTTCAGAAAAAACTCTGACGCTACAGTTTCTTAAGAAAAGAAGCAATGAGAGGAGTGGAGTTTGGGCGTATCATTTGTAAGAGTGTCCTTGAGACCGATCCAGTTCAAAGGGAAAGTGGCATATGGTGCACGAGAGAGAGACACGGGAGGAGGAGGAGGAGGAGGAGGAGGAGAGGCATTGCGTAGCCACTAATTGCAAGGTCTTTATTACAAGTATCCAAATCTTTGCTGGGTTTAAATGAAAGAAGGAACTTTTAACATGAGTTCGACAATAAAAAGTATTTAGTTTTGACAAGAGGCAATGACGAGAAGACCTTAGAGTAAACCGATAGTCGGAAGTACTTTGTAACAGAGCCTTGGCCAAAATCATCCATACAAACATTATTTCAATCAATGTCAATATGGTTACTGTCCTTCCGATTAACGAAATATCGCGTCTTAATTGAGTGAAACCTGTTGAAAGATTGTATTCTGAAGACCGACGTAACATCTCTTGAAACCTAGCTGTAAATGGCCTGAAGAACATTTTTATGGTGGAGCTCAGGCCAAAAATGTATTCGGACGAATCTTTGGCGAGTTAGCATAGTGTTTTGAGTTTTTTAATTTGTTTTTTTTTCCCCATTCCTTTCTTTGGCCGTTATTTCCAAAAGTCATGGAATTCTTTTTCGGGCGCTACCTATCTAAACTCGGAAATGAAACCAAAACCCTGTTTGTAACAAAGACGTTCGTTGGTTGGTTTTAGTTTTTTTGAACGAGAAAAACTGATAGAGATACTCAAATATTTCTGCCAAAACCGAAAGTCTAATTAAACAATAAACAAAAAGCTTCTGATACTTCTGCAGCTTCGAACGTCGCTGATGAATTTGCTTTATTACCTTTTTATGAACCAAAAAGCGTTTCTGGTTCGAAAACGCTTCATACGTCTAAAAAAAGAATTTCGCGACTAAAACAAAAAGATAACCCAATCTTCGATGACACGTGGTTACGTGAACAGAGACATAAATTTGGGCTTATATTCCTGACATCGGTCAAGGAAAGTTATGGTTACAGGTTAAGAAGCGAACGTGTTTTGAGTCTCTGAGTATGTTTGTCTTTTATTTTGGTTTTCTTTCCCTTTTCGTTCCTCTTTCGTCTTTTTCGGTGTTTATTTTTATACTCTTTTTTTCATTCTCTCTTTTGTTTTTTTTCTTCCGCTTACTTTGTAATTTACCATTTGAGGTTTTGTTTCTTGCAAAAGATCCTCCAAAAAAGTTTGAAACAATATTAAATCTGAGAGTAAAAAATTGATTTCTAAGTTGATCCGTGTTTATATGCTGGTGGTGCCTTCACAGATTCAACTCGAACGTGAACTCCCATTTTAGCAGTTGTAAGCTAAACTCAGGTGAGTTAACTAACATGTTAGAGAACGAAACTTTCTTGTGGTCAATTCAAGATGTTTGAGAAACGGAAACGTGATGTCAATTCTCTTGAGCGACACTTTCTAATCAACTTCCTGAGAAAATGAGGGCGGCACATGACTGTAGCCTAACCTTAATACCTGATTCCTTTACCGCCAAACTTCATCCGCATGAATGTAAGTTACAGGAGATACAAAGAACATGTTTTTAAGGCAGAAGGTGAAACATGGTTGCAGAAGCACACATTGCGAAGTTTTTTTTCCTTTTATAATCTTTTGCTGAAAATGGAAGCTGGAATCGGAATTGAGGTGCTTTGAAGACACGATAAGGTGTCATCACAGCCAAAGAGGGAAGTTTCACAAAACAAGTCAGCGGTTGGTACATTCATGAGACGTTCTTGGACTCGTTTTTATATTTTCTCTTTTGTAGGAAGGAAATTCGTCCACGGATTCTTCGCTATGATAAGTTATCGATATTTTGAACTATTACTAGTAGTTTTCCTAAGTTAGGCGGTCTTTCCTGTCTTCTGTTGGCCCTTGAACCTTCGCCTTTGGAACCTCTTTTACTATTACCTTTCTGCTTCCCTTCTTCTTTTTTTATACTTTTCTTCCTCATGAATTAGTGTTTAGTTTATCTTTCTTTATCTTTTCTCTCTTATATTTTAGCTTATTCGCTTCTTATTTTTTCAAACTGTTTTCCTTGTTTGTATCAGGCGTTATTTTCCGATACATTCTTTGTGTTTATGCCTTTTATTTTGCCTAATTGACTTTGTTAATAACCGTCATGATAATTCATAATATAGATTAGCTACGATACTTGTTTGTTATCCACTGCCTCTCTTTGTCACGAACCTTTCTCCAAATGTAATTCCATTCAGCATGTCTTCGTCTCGTTTCGTAGTTCTGGCTATTTCATTCCGCATTATTTCAATTTCTAGTCCTTGTAGAAAACATAAATTCAGCTATGAACTGCATCACCATCAAGAAAACATCTTTGTTGGTCAAAAATCTAGTGATGTTAATCCTGTGATTTTTTCAACCCAAACAAGACAGATTAAAATATGTTAAGTATTAAAACACTTAAAGTCTCCAAAAAATGATGATAATGACAACATAATCTTCTTATTAAATTAAGAGCCCTTTATCTGATCCTGGGGCTATGACACAATTCTGATACCTAGATAAAACTCCATAACGCTAGACCAACAGCATATTGTCACGAACCCGGGGACAGATGGCAATGTACTAGGAAATATATAAAAATAAATAGATTGACAAAAATATTAGTAACAGTAGTAATGATATGGAATATTAACATCTATTCTTCTGTTTTGATTGGTGTTAATTTAGCAACTTTTCAAATCGAAATTTTTTGTTATCTGACCATGGACCGTCCTTTCCATTGTGCAACATGATTTTTGAGTTTTCTATTGTTGGTTTTGTTGGATCCTTGTTTCCACACAGCGTTCTTTCTATTTTAATTGTCGGAATCAGGTGGTTATATGTTGTATGAAGACACACTTGAATTCCAAACTAAGAAATAAAATATCAATATATTGACATAAAAAGAATTCGCGAGACCGTTCCGAATCACTTTGGGCTGTTTTTCATTCGAATGTTGAGGCTGAACGAAATCAACGAAATCAGTTCTGAGATACTGTATATTTATATGGTTACTCTTTCTGAAAACTTCGATGGATTACGTGCAGGATTCATTGTGTCTCGCAGCCTCGGGACAAGCTGAATCGTGTCTCAATTGTCCGATTCCGACTCCTGCGACAACTTGTTTCGTTGGGTTTTATTTTGTTCCATTTGTTCGCCACATTAATGAAAAGTCCTAGAAACTTTAATTCAATTAGTATGTTTTGCTTAAAAGGAGATTCGCGGAAGGTTGGTAACCATGTAATGAAAAATTCTTACGGGCTGCTGACATTGTGAAATCGATTTTATAAACTTCCTCCTCGCCCTTTCCATAACTCAAATTATCTCTAGACAAAACCGGGGACAATAGAAAAGAACACATTCGGCCGGTTTATCATTCATACGCACTACCCGCACATTTGATCGTTTCCTTTTCAACGCCAAATTTGGTGGCAGATCAAGAGAAGCCCGAAAACAATGAAAGGAGATTCTTGCGGCTGATAGAAAAAAAAAAAAAGAAGCTGAGGTAAAGACGGCTGACAGGTAAAAAAAAAAAGGGCGGAACTTCAATAGTAAGACAACGTAACTGTTAGCGGTGGGGTAGGGGAGGTGGGAAGGTACAATTAATATCAAAAGGCTTTCTCTAGAATGTGAACAAGGCTTTAAAGCAATTTAACAAATTAAGGAAATTTATGATCGAATAAATCGAAGTTCAGTTCTTAACAGTAACTAAATTTAAGTTTTTCTTGCAATACTCTAAAAAAAAAGGGAAAAATGAGTTTGGGCAAATGGAAAATTTTCAAGCTGATTCCGAGGTCTTGGCTCTGGTCAGCTAGTCGATCTTTGACCTTAGAGAGCGAACCTGAAGAGAAAACAGTATCGTTGTCTTCCGTGATGAGGTATGTGGTATGGTGTGGGTTTTTGTGTTGAAATTGCGAATATGAGGTTGGCCAAATTTTTTAAGCTTACTTGTCATCCCGATGGCCTTGAGTATTTTGGATTTGTGTTCTGTTTGTTTTTCCGAAGGCCTCGAATGAGTTTTTCCACCAAAATGGTTTTTTTCTTTGTTTCTTTTTTTCTCCTCCCATTTTTCTACTAATATTAATAACATTAAAAAGTCGTATTGTTGACTCATGACAATCGTTTGTTTTTTATGACGTCATGAATGCTCATTTAGATTCTGTTTGTAGTATAAAGGGGAGTGGACGTTTAAACCTTTTAGTATTGCACTAAAACGGATTACAGTTTTTTGTGTAGCGAACAATGGTGTAAATCAAGTAAACCTTTGGATTCATGCTTACCTTAGCAACAGGTTTTTATATCAACACATCTGGTAAGCTCAAATATATAAAAATTTTACCCAGAACTGTCTTCTTTTTTTGTATGAAATATATTTATGTAACAAATTGTTCTCTAATAGCCACTTGCCAATAGAACGCATAGAAAATTATAAATCATAGACTTTGGATCTGGCCAATTTGGGTTATATTTATATAGTCATATTGTCAATTACGATTATTTATGAAGCCGAACTTTTTGACAAAAGACAACTAAGAAAACGAAAGGAAAACTTTAAGCTTTGACAAGGGTTTGCCGTCAAAGAGATGCCGACGACTCCGGAAAAAAAGGCGATTTTTTAACGGGAAACTCGAGGAGAAGGTGGGAAGGGAGGAGGAAGAGCCACGTTCTAATAATGCATATGCGGGCGGACAAGGTCGATGGATTTGGGGAACCTCTTACTTATGTTTCCATTTGTCAACCTCTGGGAACAAAAGAAGGAAAAAAAGAACGAAGGCTGCCAAATGAGGCGTGAGCGCTCGTGTAGGACGTACGTGGCCTTGGGAACGTCCCACATACGGTATATGCTTCGTCCAGTTCCATATATGTGTCACTCGTTGAATGTCGATTCGGACCTCCGCGAATTCCATCGTTTTCTTTTAAATAGTGGAATCTTCATCCTAGAATTCCTATTCTTCCTTCTTTCTTTACCCTTGTACGGTTGTCGTTTTGTTCTCCATAAGCAAATAACGAAAGGAGATTACGAAATCAAAATTAAACAAAGGGTCGATTTGGTCGACTTGTTTTGGAACAATTTTTTCACGAGTCATCTTTGTTGAAACAAAAACTTGGATGGGATTCAATAGAAAACAAAACATAAAAAGTTGTTTTTGATGAAACAAACCAAAAGGCCAAGGAATGAAGGGACAATGGAAGAAAGGTTTTAAATGTACATTAATGCGTTCGCACGATTTTTCAAGTTGATGCACTTAGAAAACTTTGATTCGGAATTCGAGGAACTCTTTTAATAACGTCTGGACGGCCGCTATTAAACCTGAGTTTTAAAATAAATTGAAGAAATGAGGAAGATGAGAGGAGAAGCACAAGCAATTAATTATTACATACACAAACGGCCATACACTACCGTCCAAGACGGTCTCTCAAATCGAGAAAAGCAAAGGCGGTTTGTATCTTGATAAAATGCAGTTCACCTTCTTCCAGGCCTTGTCCTGACATTTGTAACTCGACTACAAACTCAGAAACGAATTAAGCCCTCGTTTTTCCTTTTACTTTAACGGTTCATTTTAACAATTTCTTTCCCATTGAACTCAAAACCAAATTCAAATTTTGAAGGAGAACTTTAGAAAGCTTTTTATATTCTAGGAGTCAACCCCACAAATTCAGGTAAAATCAACGCAAAACGTTTTTGTTTTTCAATCTGAGGAAACTCAATGAGCAAGTAGATAAACTCCCCCCATTTACGCAGAATGTCATTTTCAGGACTTGCAAACTCATTTCGTCCCAAATTTCTGTTATAAAAAAATTCGTCGACAAGTACAGGACACTGTAAAAACAAATATTTTCAATGAAACGAGAAGACAAGTCATTTAAATTCCATCATCCGCCATTTTCTTTCTAAAAATTGCGAAAGTTAAGTCTGGGAAAAATGGAAAACAATAAAGCCAACGTTAAATAATGTTCTAGTCAAATTTATTTGACACGTTTATTTAGCTTTCACGAATTTGTAAACATATTATATAAGTCACAGTAAAAGGATAAATCGGGTGAATATATTAGAAATCAAACGGTTATTCAGAATCGCATACTATGTTTGGTAAATATAACAAATTACTGATTATTTATTACATGGCTTCTGTCACTTTTCTGACAAAAGCCGAGGAGCTATGCTAAATTATATTTCTAGTAAGATATTTTCTAAATTAGCCGGTAAATGTGTTAAATATTCCGTAATTTGTCATAATTACCAAGCTTAACAGGTGATTTTGAATAACCGTCTGATATCTAATATATTCACCCGATTTTCTACTTTTACAGTTAGACTGCACATCATTTGTGTTGTTCAAGTACACACCAAGATATCTGAATCAAAACTTCTTACAGTACAAGAAACAGCCTCAAGAATTCAGTCGAAATTAAGACTTGTAATAAATTTTTTTTCCTGGTCAAAATCAAATTACAATATTTTGTTGATGTCTACTTTGAAAATAATAACTGAATTTCGAAAAGTGTTTTAGAAAAAAATTAAATTGAAACAATTTTCAAGGAAAACGAAAACCTCCTCCTTTCGCGTATACTTATTCATTATATCTAAGTTTATGAAAATTTTAATTTATATAATTCATCGTCAAAAAAATGGAGGCTCCACAACTGTAACTCGAATCTCCTATTAATTCCCAAACAAACAATTCAGTGAACAACCAATTCAATAGTGATGAACATCATTCGCGTGATTATTTGTAACCCCACCAAAATTTAACAAAATTAAACAGAAATTAATCGCTTGAACCGTTAATAATTTCCTTAAACTAAAGAAGAATGAAAAGTGAAGATGCAGGAAGCGAGAGTGAGAGTCCTTTACGAGAAACACGAGAAGAACTGAACCTATTGAGGTTAACAATCGGAAGGAATTCAGGTGAAGATTATTCAAATGGCTCCTACGTCCGAGAAGAGTGAAAATTCGAAAACAAAAAAGCCTGAATAACACCTCAGAAGATGGAAGCAATCTTATATAAATATCGTAAAATTGCCAATTAGCGGTATGGAAACGAAGGAAGAGACTTCTAGTCGAGGTTTTCAGGTTTCCATACAAGGTACGGCGAAAGTAACGAATTCTCCAAATCTACTCTCAATTTCTTTGCATAACGTTCTTACTCTCGAGTTATCGATGATGATTCTAATAAAAACAACACCAACACATTCGAATCTATTAGAAGGATACAGGAAATACACAAGGAACACACCAATCATAAAATTGGTCAAACAATCTTTCGTTTTCTACTGCCTTGCACTGGTGTTTAAACTCAAATCAAGAACTGTTCATGTCGGAAAATCGCCCCTCTTGGGGTGACAGTGAAAATCGAGACCCGTGCTTTTAAAATAGTGTAATTTTTCAGTCACAAACTGTTAAATAATAACCAGCGAGTTAAATCAATTGACTTAAAGTGTAATTAGAGAAAGAAAATTTGTCTTGTTGAAATCTAATTTTTCGAATGATTAAATGAACACAGTAAAGTGCACCGACAAAAGTGATAAATTGGGCGAATGTATAGATGACCTATAACCATCACTATTTGGCAAAGTACTGAATATTTATCACATTTACCGGCTAGTTCAGGAAATGTGCCACTCGTAATGGCGAATTTGAGTTTGCTCAAATGCTTGACTTCTGTCATATGTATTCGCTGGTTCTACTTCAGAGGAGTACTGTACTCAGCTTTTGTCAGAAAAGTGATTGGTATCAATTAGATCCAGAAGAGACCTAAATGTATAAGCTACCTAAGACAGGTACGAACATTTGCGGCGGAAATATAGACAACAACTAAATAACGTTTGAATAAATTATTAAGAAAAAAATTTTGGGACAAAACGAATAACACCTGGTGTTCGCGCCGCCCCTGACACAAGTGAGATTCGGTACTGACTTTTACGCTTATTATAAATAAATGAAAATAAAAAAAAAAGAAGAAAAAAAAAGACGTTTTGGAAACATTCGAGAGTTGAAAAATACTATTGTTAAAAGAAAACGAAAAAATACATTGGATCAAACAACATGTTTGTTTAATTCTTCTTTATTGTAAAATACATTAGAAAAATTCATCCACCTTGGAGTGGACTGGCCGCAGCTTCAAGGACAAGAACAGCCTCTCACCAAAATAAGATATCTGAATAATATGAGGAAAGACCTCCAGATGGTCGAACCAAACTCAACAGTAGAAGAAGCATAAGAAAATTATTATGCCTTCGATGGAATGTTAAGCCATATTTGTTTGATTTAAAAGAATTTTTGGGTTTCGGGAGTCTCACTCATAAATTGGCTGCTTTTGAAAAACTTCTTAGAAAAGGACGAAAGATGACCCCTTAACATTTGCGCAAATTTACTCATTAATTTTGTTTAAACGGTTTAACGCTAATCATTTGTGTGTTTGTTCCACCATTTATTTGCTACGCACACGAATAGATAGGCGCGCAAATTTCAAAATCCCTTTAAGATGGTATTCTTGGTTGATTTCATCGAACTGCAAGTCGTCTTGGCGGAAATCCGGTGTAGTTTTTGACTGGAATTCTATCTTTCCTTTTTGAGTTCTCTCGATGTTTAGTTAGCCAAAGGGGAGTGACTAACATGGTTACATAGCGTTTGGATTACTTTCGTTTAGACTAGACGGTGTTTTATTTGAAAAGATCGTCGGTGTTGTCAATAAGAGATGAAATTTGAAATGAGGTGTGCTAAATTGGAGAAGTTGAATGAATTTTTTCGATTCCTACAACCGAAATAGAAGTCAAGTGAAGTTGTAGTCAATAAGTGTTGAATATTTTTTCAAATAATAGACATAAACATATCTTATTTTACTAAAGGGAAGAGAACTTTCATGTCAGGTTATTGCACTTCAACATCCTTGCAACTGTTTATCATTTTACGATGAAAAAGGTCCCGAAATATTCCGATCACATGCAGACACCCGTCTTCGAATTTTCATTTGATATCGTGCCTGAAAAATCATGAATTCGTGGTGTCTGATTGGAATAACAGATCGGCTAACGGTTACATTCAATCCCGGGTGTGGTTACTTTCCTGGGGTTCACTTCTCAAATTTGAAACCTGGTTTTCCGATTAAAAGTGTCTCAGATCTGTTGAAGTTCGAAAAGCCTTCCACCGTTATTTTAAATTTGTAACGGTGGTTTTTTCATTTATTTGTAGGGACCTCTTCTCTCTTTCCGTTAAAATTCAACCAAAAATAAAGGGAAATAAAAAAATTGCGGTTGCAACATAGGCCAATTCTGATTGTCAACATAACAAGTTTCTTCAGCCAGTAACAAAACAGTTTGGAACTCAAACAAGGACTGATTCAAGGTCTTAGAAATCTACAAAAATAAACAAAACGACGATGGGACATTTCCTTTTGCTGATTATTTACGTCTTTCTGAATATTTGTATTGTCTAGGCAGTAAGGTGTACCAAAATGCGACGAAGAGAGGGTAGAAGAGGTAGAAAAGGTGGTTTGTATAGAAGGTCAAAGAAAGTTCATTAAAGCTTTGAGTATTGAAAGGAGGGGAAAGTAAAAGAAGATACCTGTTGCTTTTCCTGAAGCTTTTTCTTGAATAGGGATGTGAGATGGCAGAAGAGATCAGTCAAGTTATGAAACAAGAAGGACACAAGACAGCGATTGATGTGGAGGCAGAGAGAGAATGGGTTTAAACTTTTTGCAAGGTTGGCGAAAAAGAGAAAACAAACGATTCAATAAACACTAATTAATCTGTAATGGCCTCCTAAAGCTTTTCCGAGGTACACGAATTTGATGGAGTTTTCTTTTAATTTCTCGCGGAGACTTGGACAGTACCTTCAACGACCTGTTAAGTGGGTCATCAACCACTAAATTGAACATCTCGTTTTTAAACTTTTGATAGAATAAAACTAAAATTAGACGCCAACTACAAAAGCAAACAAACATCATTCAGATAACTATCTAGGCTTCGCAACCCTAAACTATCATAGACTAAAAGGCGGAAAAACACAAATGATGACTTCATCCTTAGCCATGAGAGAAATGCCATGGACGCTGCCCATTGTCTTGATTTCAAGGAGGCGGTCGCCTCGCCATCTTCTCCGCAGCCTGTCCTTCCAACATGGCTCACGGTCATACATTGCCGACTGGAGCCAACTCCTGTCTTCCACCTTATTAAAAAGTTATCAATCTCATCGATTCGCGAATGGTTACCTTTTTTTGTTAACATAAGAAAGCTTTGAACCCGTGTGTCCAGTTAACATATGAAGGCCGTTTAGTATGACCTTCAGGTTTTCTGTCTCTCCGGTTAAATAAAATCATTTACAATTTAGACTTGTTAGGTGAATGATTTCTTCTGGGTTTTTAAACGGGTATCACATTCATTTCAAGTTCTCAGTCTTTTTTTGCCTTTTTTTTCTCCAGGAGGCACGCGGTTGGTTCTTCGTTTTCTTCGCGTTTTTTTGTTCCTTCTCCAGACATTTTTTGGCATAAAATTTCAACGTGAGGAGTAATTTATAACTGGAAGATTGGATTTTTGCCTCGATAATTGCAACGTGACTTTTCAGGCTTTTTCTCTCTTTTGCCTAACTCAAGTCAGGGGGGGTTTCTTGTTTTTGCTCTTTGGCCTCGTTCCTTGAGTTTTTTTTTTCTAATGTGGTCACAATTTAACAGTATAAACCTGATTATTTAATTGAGTTTATTATTGTGGTAGAGGTTTGAATTAGAATAACAAGAAAGTACGCAAGCATGCCAGAAAGTTGCGTGTTACCAAAGCGAATAGATAATCTTTTCCAGTCACACGTTAAAAATGTTTTGGAGGTTTTTCCAAATGAAATCATTAATTTCAATTTGTTTTGTTTTCTTTTGTTTTCAGGTACGGACAGAAGGAGGAATAGGTTTCGGCATCAAACGAGAAATATTTTTTTTAAACTTAGAAGATGGCTATTTTGGCTGTCAAGTCAATGAAAGCACAGATGTACTTCAGTTATATGAAATCTCAAGACTGTGCGATGGTTCCAAAGACTGTTATTTGGGCTCTGATGAGCTCCAAAAAGAGCTCAAATGCACGAGTAAGTAATCGACTCTTTCGTATCAACTGATTATTAGTGATTGTCAGTGCTTGATGGGTTGTGAAAAAAATTTTCAGGTGGCTTTCCGCCTTTTCTTCCTTTCTTCCTTTTAAAGCTTCTTTTGGGGAACTAAAATGTAAGGATATAAATATTAGAACGTCGAGCTTGCTCTCTCAATTTGTCAATGAAACAATTAATATTTTCATTCGTTGTAATTAAGACTTTCGGGTCTTGGTTAAGCAATACAAAAATGGCGTAAAGACTGAACGAAATATCTTTAACAATTTCCCTGATTTCCAAGGTTAAATGAAGCCGTTCGCCTTCGTCAGATCATTAACAAAAAATGTATGTTATTTTTATATTATTTCTGTGTATATAGAAATATATTATACACGTATCTTATTTATATCAAATTTTCACTTTACAACGCATACCCTCCAAATTTGTGCATTGGGTCGTAAAACACTCGAAAATAATTTTTAAAAACATTTTTTTGAAGTACCCGTTTCAACAGAAACATCCTGGTCTCTTACACTTATTTAATCTTAGCTTTTCGAGTAAACAACTGGGATTGTAAGGAAAACTAGTTAAAAAAGGAAAAGACGTTAAAGCAAATGCATTCAGAGAGCTTAATGACATCTGTTATTTTATACAGCTATATAACATCTCAAGCATTACGAGATTAATTTTCAATGTCCGAAAGAAGTGTAGAAAAAGCTAAGAAAATCTATGACTTTAAGCTCTCGATCTATAGGGTTTTTAGCTTCAACAATAAAAAGATGAGCGAAATCTACAAAATCTGATGTTCGGAATAATGTGCTCCAAGTATAACAGTTACCGTTCTGAACGTTGTAAAGAAGAACGCCTACCAATTATTATTTCATTTGTTAAGAAGGAACAACTTGTCACAGTTAAAAAGCTTTTTCGAACAATAGTTGAATCAGAACCTTAGTGATGATATTTTGGATATTCAATAGACTATTAATGCGCAAATATTGTGCTACAATACAACAGCACCAAGTACAGGTCGCTCAAATGGAGTTTGTATGCTTTTAGAACAAAAATCTGCAGAGAGAGGGTTGATAATTTCTGTCTGACGTCACCATACTTACGAACCGGTGCTTAAAGTGTACTTGAGTCAAAGATCCAACAACTCACCAGCAGTTCGAAAAGTTTGGGAAAACTGCAACAATATTATAGTAATTCTAGTGCCATATGGAGAGATACACTGACCTTGTCAAATAGCGTTTATGTGACGCTATCATTGTTGAATTATTTTGTAATAGATGTAAACTGCTTGCTTTTGAAATGACTGAACGTTGACTTAATGTTTTGCAAGTCGTATATTTATTGTTGATTATACATGTTGTCTCTACCAGAGCTCGAGACAAACTCCTCGATGGCCTTTTGGGCCATCAGTCATTTGCCTACCCATTGTCCGTTTATTAGGTCGGTGCTAACCACGCACGGCTGGGTCAGCACATTCATAGGCTACGCGAGCCTGTTTGATCAGTGGCGGATCCACGCCACTACAATTTATATTCGTCAATATTTATTGTAGCTTAATTATATTTTCAAATCTATATACTCTATATACTAAGACTGGTCAATAACGGGTGTTTTCTAAAACATTGAAACCCTGCAAGCACGCGTTAAAATAAACGTAGTAAGTTAAAATTTTGTATTTGATCAAAGATTAGTATAATGCACGAAATTAGAGAGTATGCGTATCTACAATTAAAAAAAATTGCCCCAACAAGGGACATCCTAAAATATACACACATCATCATTTGGAGTATATACGCACTTTTGTAGAGTTTGTAGACCAAAATTTTGGGGAGAGTGGGGACACGTGAACTAAAGTATTTCTCAAATACCGATGCGAGTGCTTATAAACCCCCAACTTTTTGTATATAAATATTAATATATGTCTATGAAAAGTGAAAAACCACTGCGGAACCTTAAGTAACGCCATGATAAAAGTTAACTTGGAATCAGTTTGAGCAGAAAAAGAAATACGACCCGATTGGAATCTTTGTTGAAGATTCTTTTGCTTGTTCCTCTCATTGTAAGAAGTCTGAACGATTTCAGGGAAACAGCCAAACCCTCGAGTACATCGTTAAAAGCACATCGTCATAGTAAGGGAGATGAAAGAAAGACTAAACTTACGTAGAAGCTTGAATCCTTAATTTTGCAAATCTTTAATTTTAGGTGTTATTAACTGGAGACTAATTGGTTTTCACTTTACACTTTGCTAATGAAATTAGCAAAGTTATTGGTTAATTAATGCCAGACGCCTCGCATAAAAACTATTTCTTCTTTTCTTTTACACGTTTGTATTTCTGCCATCCTTCTCGATCGCTTTGTCATAAATCTTTTTCCTCTTTGAAAAACAAAACAGTGCCATTAATAGGATTTTTTTTTTATTTTCTACCGCACTCTCAAAATGGCCGACAAGTTCGTTAAATTTCGTGTTTGGCAACTCTGAAATCGGTCAGGGTCATTGGCTTTTTAATTACCTGTTTGCTGCTGATCGAATTTTATACATCATTAAGCTTTAACGAATACAGAAGAAAAAAAAGGAAAAGCAATGATTATTTCACGTGGTTCACGAATTTTTTTTCCTTTTTGGTTTTATTCCGGAGGAAGAGAAAGGAGGTCGAGAGGAGGTGGGAGAAAGGCGGTTGATTTTAATTTAATTTTAATTAAATTGTTTCGATTTTCTTTCTTATGAAGTAGAAGGTCGTATTTATGAAGAAATTACGGCGAAGTTTGAATTTATTCAAAAATGCACTAATTGCAATGAAAAAATTGTTTTTGGCAAAAACCGTTAAAAAGGAAGTAATGGTTGGAGGGAATGAGGGATTTGATATTTTTTGACTGGGTATGGGTGGTCATCTAGAGTTAGAGAGTTTTAATGAGATTAGCTGTTAGGAGGTGGACAACAGATTTTTTTTTTGGAACATGAATAGGAGGAGCTTGAAACTGTACTTAACAAAGTTTTATTGCCTATAGTAATGATGTGAAAACAGTTCATTTAAGTACAAAGCCACGAATAGGTGATTATTAAGAATGCTGACTTTCGCTTTTGAATGCTGAAAGATCGCGGTAGTACCGTAGAATTATCCATTTTTTTGTGTGTTCGGACTTCTGCACTGATTTCCAAGTCAGTTTTCTTTCAGTTAAAGGCTTTAACATGAACTAAAATCCGACGTTGAAACCATACCCTAGAAGCTCGAGAGGAAATTAATTAATGAGACAAGCCAACAAACCATCTTTTTTAACTTAAGAGAAAAATAATGACTCGATAAAGAAAGGAACGTCGAAGAATAACAAACTCAGGATCAGAACGAAAACAGTCTTCGTCATTATGGACTAGAATGAGCATGAACACCACAATCAGATCACGTTGGTGAAAACGAACAGTTTTTAAAGCACATCAACAAAAATTTTGTTACCTCATCTCATTACCTAAGGAGAGTATAGTCACACCGCCTACCCTTTTCTTTTAAATATTAAAATGACTTAAATATTAAAAAGCCACGTATATCTCCCACATTTCCTTTTACGACTTGCGAACAATAATAAAAATGGAAATTTGTCCATAGCAACCACAAGAATGATGTCAATAAATCACCTGGGGAGACGTTTTGCTCTTTTTCGTTCGTTCTCAAGGTACTGAATTAGAGAGGTGTTTAGTCTGGGAACCCGGGAACGCTGCCTCTCGCGCAAACATAAAAAGATGACTCCAGGTAACAACAAAAGGGCGATGAGGAGGATTTATGAGAGTTGTTTTTCTTTTGCAAACGTCTTTCAAGGAATAATAAAAGAAAAGCTTAGACTTTGCACGAAAGAAAGAATTAACCGGTTCGACATTCCTTCACTCTTTTGTTTCTCTGGCGGGAAATTATTCAGAACCATTTGAATAATTGTAAATGAATAATGAGAAGGGAAGAGAGGGTCAACCAAAAATTTACGAAAATTTCTTTTTGTTTTCAGCTGACTGTCATACCGAGAAAGGGATAAAGTGCCAAAATGGCGCGTGTCTCGACTCACAGTGCCATTGCAATGACGGGTTTGGGGGATGTGGATGCGAAATGCCAGGTAAGTTGTCTTTTTCGTCTTGTGTCAATTAAACACGACGTCTTCCTATGCTCATTACCTATCCAAATGATTTTTCCTTTTTGTTGATTACGCCAAGTCAATCGTTCCCGCCTTTTCCATTTTGAAGTGGGTAGACGGCATCCATTCATCAACCGTTTGCTAATTTTCATCTGTCAGTACCTTTTTTTTTATTGTAAATTAGACGTCTGATCAAGGAGCTTAAGTCATTATTTGGATTTATACCAGATTGATGGATCTATTCATTACCTCCTTTATTTTACCCGTCTATTTATCTTAAACCACTTCAAAGTTGTACTTACTCTACCTTCCTGAATTTTTGCCCTTTTGGTTTTCCGCCATTGGCGCTTCTGCCTCTCTTTTTTCTTAGGCTTACATACTCATTTCAATAAATGATGCTCAACAATTTAATATTGAACTTTAAATGTAATCTTCTTATTTTAAATTCTTTAATCTTCATATTTATTAGAAGAAGGCTGTGGCATAACCCACGATACACGAATAATACTGCTAAAATTTTCGCGGCCATTATGTATATTTTTTTGTATGAACAAGAAAAACTTTTTGATTTACTTCAATCTGCGTCACATTGCTTAGCAGTTGTAATTGTCGATTCTCATTTGAGCCCTTTCCTCTACCTGTCCTAACCATTCTGCCCGAACGTTTGTCCTTTGTCCTATTTCACGTTATCCACCTCATTCATACAGTCCTTTCTCTCCTCGAATTGAACCGTTTCAAGTGCAGTGTTACCTCAACTCCGGTGATGGCAATAATTCTGAGTTGACAAAACGTACATGTTAATTTTTAAAAGCGTCTTTCGAACGAGTGATGCCTCATATACAATACTGATAAATCTAGCATTAAATATTTAGAGCCCCATTCTGCGTCCTGTTTGAAGAATAAATATTTAATTTTGAAGGTTTTTTTTGGATATCAAAGGAAGCAAGTTTTTGCAAGTAGGGAATCCAAAGGAGAATTGAGGATTCCTTGCAAAGTTTCGGTAGTAGTTGTATTTTCGCTTTGTTCGCTTTAGGTTGTAATTTCACTTTTCATTTAAGTTTTGTTTGATTGCTTTTGCTAAGTTTAGTTCGCTTTTTTTGTTGTTCTATTGCCTGACATTTTTTTTGGCAATAGAAACGTTTTTGGTTCTGGAGTTCAAAGATTATTTGGGTAAGGGGTCCTATTCCTGAACTTCTTTACCTTTCTTCTAAATATTCCATGCTCATTTTGGAGGTTGGGAACATTTTGTAAGTGAATTAGTGGATTTCAACAAAGGTAAGCTATTGTTTTGTTTCTTTTTGTTTATTTGCTACATTCGGAATTGCCGGAGTTTTTAGTTTTAGTTTTGTTGTTTTTGTCTCTACATTATTTTTGGTCCTTCGAGCCGGATTAGCCGGCTAAAAGTTTAGCTATTTATTAACCTTGTTTTATCTGAGGAGGAAAAAAGCATAAAAATTCAATCAACTTTATAGTAACTTCTGGAATTACCCTCTCTCTATATCGGCAGTATGTCAATTTTTATTTCATTCTGTCTTTGCTACTCTGCTCCTAGTTTTTTCTCCATGTTGAATTTCCAGTTATATCCATTATCCAGTTCCATGGGTCAAGGGACTGGTCTTTTTCCCTAGATAAAAGTTCCCTTAATGTCCCGCTTAAAGACAGGTGGCAGTTGGCACGGGGCACAAAATTATTTTTAAAACCAGAACACTGTAGTTAATTAATAAATGAATTTAAGTGGGAGGAGTAGTGTAGTGGTTAAGTTCCTGATTGGACGGAATGGTCTTGAGTTTGAATCTTCCCCCCGCATCTTGTTATACCCAAAATTAAGGATGAAAACCACCACCAATTAATAAATGAATTTAAAGAAGTGACTTCCTCTTATTAAACGTGATAAATATAATTAAATGATATGGGAATGGCTGTAAATGGTGGCTGAAAGATTTGAAAGCATTTTTAACTTGTATACTACAAAGATGAGTTTGAAACCTGTTTGCAGTACTTTATGTTATGTGAAATTAGAAAGGGCCGAGAGGAAATATAGATGTGTATCAGTAAATAATATTCACGTGATTGCTGAGGATTATTCAGAAGCCTGTACGGTATTCTCTTTGTTATGGCCTTGTAAATTGTCACAAATTGTAATTAATAATAAAAAGGAGGAAAAATAAACCTGTTAGAGGAATTTATTTGGGAAACTCACTAGCACAGTCAATATCAAGTAGTGTGAGACTGTTATTTTTGTATAAGTTTTCGTAAGACGCAGACAATTCCTTGAATCGCATATATGTTCAGTATAGATTTATTCCAACCCTTTACTTTCTAGTCACCACAGGGGTTATAACCATCCCACTTCTTTGCCACTTTGTTCTTAGGGGAATATAGTGATATAAGTTCTGGAAGCTAGCGAATTCACTTGCGGCTTCAAGATAATCTTACTACTCACAAGAACCGTCTCATTTAGGTGACAATATAGGAACAGGACTAACGTAACAATGGCAGATGACGCGACCAAGTCTCTCAATTTTAAACTTCTAATTTCTACTTCTTCCCCATCAGCTAACCACCATCTTCTAAACTGCACAATCTTAAAAATATCATTTAGTATAGTTCTTTATCGTGTAACCTCTGCCATCTGCCACGACCTTGATTGATATGGTTTAGTGCTTCCTCAAAATCTGTTGACTTTATTTTCTGCCTGAATCAAAACGATCATGTTTTGCACCTATAAAAGTAAATAAGCTAAGTTCATTGAATTTTATAGTGCCAATAAAAGTTTTATTATATCGTATAATTAGTAATATACGTAATTCTGTGGCTCGTAGCCCCAACGACAGTGTGTCTCCATTGCCTTTGATTGTAGTCTTCTTTAGCTTCAGCTTTATTCTTCTTTCTTTCAGTAAGTGTCTTATATTAATATATCTTATACCTTTTTTCTTCTGGTTCACAGCTTTGGGACCGCAATAAAAACTCTATTATATTATAAACATACTGTATATTTGGGTTAAAATGATAAATTGGAAAAATATATACAATTTCCGGCGATTATTTATAATCACGAAGAAAGCTTGGTAATTATGACAGTTCTTAAATATTAGTCATTTTACTTATGTCTTCGCCTTTCTTCCCCCTTCCTCCTCTTTTTAGGACCTAACTAATTAATTAATATTCTTTGTTTCAGACGAAAACGAATGCAAATATCGGCCTTGCGACGTTTTCGCCCACTGTACCAACACGTTAGGTAGCTTTCAATGTACCTGTTATCCAGGGTACAGGGGAAATGGTTTTCAATGTGAAGGTAAGTTTTGTTTTTGATTTGAAAAGCTCCTTGTGTTTTGTAATTTGAATGGATATTTATGATGGAAATGGCGCTCGTGATCAGAGAAAATAAAACAAAACCTGACTCTTTTGAGGAAGCTTTTGGCTGACGTTAAAGGACAGGTTAAGTTAAGTTTAAAGTCAAAAGGTCTTTTCGACTTTTTGTTTTTATGTTACAGCTCGTCACATGGAAGGAAGATCTCAAATCTCTTAGCTTTTGGTTTTAGAATTAATTAGTAATATTAATAATACTGTATATGGTAGAAATGTTTAGTGGATGTTGTACCTGTAAAAGAAATGAAACTAGACCTCTATATCTAGATCAGGAACTATAATTTTCAGAATTAGGGTTCATTTTCCTGACGGACGAGGTCCTGACCTTTCTTCAGTCCATGTTGAGCCTTTCGCGCTTTCTTTCGGAAGTTTAGTTGCTGAAACACCAGGCTTTTGGGTGCATAACGATATCGCTCAGAGGTCATTTTAAAACCTTCTACAAAAATAATTTTGGGCAACAAGAAAAGAAGAAAAAAAACGTTTTCGGTTTGAACAAAAGAAGAATGACTGGGCAGAATGTTTCAAACAAACAAATTCTTATTAAAGATCCAACTCAGAGGTAGATCATGATCACCGTAATTTGCTGGGTATGTGGCCGCGTTTTTTCGGTATTCTCCTCCTACTCCCTGTTCTGTCCTCTTTTGTCTTCATCTCTTCCTTTCGTGCTTGATCTTGCTTGATCTTCTCTCGGTCGAAAAACATCGAACTTTTACACTAGGCAAGGAAATCATTTTGCACCAAGGGTCCACATCAAGAGTCAGTGTTTTGCTTTCGTTAATTTGGTGACTTGATGGTTGTGTCCCAAGTGTTAGATAGGGAAAAAGAGAAGCAAAATGGATATTGATTGGTGACTGATGTAGAAGTCGGGGAGAGAGTTTGCTTTCATAATTTTATGATGAATAAGTTGTCTGGGATTTCGAACTCTGTGTCCTCTATGTCCTCTGTGTGAGTAGATTTTATACAAAAATCAGTTTTCGTCTTTTTGACTTTATCAAAAGAAAAACTATACAATATATATTAATAATAGTTTTACATACAATAACAATTCTTTTTTATTCTATTTTATTACGCCATTTTTGGTGGCTGAAGGAAGAAGTTTACTCTCTGTGGGTTTTGTAAAAAGTAAAAGAGTTACTAGTTTTGTACCTCTTCTTCATTCCATTTGTTTTGTCAAGGTCTCTAATGGTTTTTTACCCTTTTTTTTTGAAGAACTGAAACCGGTTTTTCAGTAAAAAAACGGTTTTCGATTTTTCAAAAACCTGGCCCTAAAAACGTGTCCTTAAAACTGACAAGGCAAACTTTTGAGAGTTCAAACTTTTCGAGTTCAGAGCTGCTGTTATTCTTTTATTGTCCCACAAGTACTCTTTTTTTTTCCAGGGGAAACCTCTCGAAGGTTGTCCGTCCTGCCTTTGGGGAGGCAGGAGGGAGATATGGGATTGCACCCACTAAAACCCCTGAATGAACACCATCTAGGCTCGAACGGTGGGACCCGGGAACCCGCGAAAACTCTGCCGCAATCTCACCTGTCCCACAAGTACTCTTTATCAGCTTTGTACTAGTCGTGGTGACTGTTTTAAATCCGGTTTACCCAGAACGTTTTAGGGTAGTAGTTACATGAGAGTTTTTAATTTTTCCACTTGATTTTGAATTTTTGGTAGACTCTTTTGGTCAATTTTACATAGATCTAAAATACCTCCAACCACATTGTCTCACTAATAAATCATCAAAGCACATTGTCCACTTTTACTCTGATTCATTGGCCATTTTATCATTGCAAGAGAGAAGAAAAACAATTTTTAAAGGTAAGAAATGATTCATTGGAGATCATTGAAATTTTCGGCCAATTTGATAACGGTTTCCAAGTGATTATCTATGATTGAAAGAAATTACACGTCCCCGTGAAAAAAGTCATCTTTTGTAGAAAAAAAGGAAAAGAGAAGGAGAGATGAGAAAGAGATACTTATTGGACGTACAATCATCTTCGAACAATGAAAACGCTTTTCGGTGTTATTGCCATCGAGCGATACGTGTGAGTTTCTATCTCCCCTGCCCAAATTGTTCTTCAAAAAGTGTCGAACGTATCATGTTTATCTTTTGAGTGGGTTGATTTTGCTTTGTTTGAGAAAAGAAAAGAAGTAGAAAAGGGAAACGTTCTCCAGTCTTTTGAGAGGAAACCTGACTTCCGAATTAATGATGCAAAACCAACTGTCTTTCGCGCTTTAATTATCTCTTCTACGGAAGTGACGAAAGGTTTTAACTAAAATCTTGATTATTTGGACACGGTTTGTGTTGCGGAGACGACCTTCAATGTCCTTACCCTGTTGCAATTCAATTAATCACGATTGTCGAGAAGTAGAGGAAATAAACGGAAAAGTGAAGAGATCCCAAAAATGTCTTTGAAACGAAATAGTTTTTCATTTGTGTCCTGTTGCACACCAGGAATGGATTTGATACCAGCTACCATTGCTCAAGAACAGAACTTAAAATCGAAAGAAGTTCCGGATCGCGTTTGGATTCGTCGCGACTGTTTTCATTTGTGTAAGCACCCAACGGAGCTCGGCAAAAGCCCGAGAAATGAAGCACCCCTTGCGGGAACTTCAATCCAAAAAAACCAAACAAAGTCTTCTGAGAAGTATTTTTTGAACTTGAATTGAATCGAACAAGGGCTTCGATTTATTTGAACCTGTAGAAGGAAGCCATTACAATGATTTTGCGAGAGTAACAATCAAGCAGGCAGACGGATGGACAAAAAAATTGTTTCGCCATCTTCGATAAGAATCTCACATTTGAACCGATTTTGCAGTTTCACGAAACTCATCTCAGATTTTTTGCAGCCGCCATTTTCTATTCCACAGTACATCTTTTCTTGCACGTAAGAGCTTTTTATTTTCCCTGAAAAACAGTTTTGACCGAAGAACCCGATCTTTTAGTCAAACATCTGTCCCTGGTATGTACCTGTCCGTGGTTTTGGTATGCCATATTTTTTTGTCGGCGAATACAGTTGGGAACTATTGGTGCAGAAAAGAAAGGTTTCTTCAGAATTGGTTAAAAAAGAAAGATGGCGGCGGGTAAATAATGGTTCGCCGTTCTGGAATTGTGAGTTTTGCTTTTGACCACGGAAAATTTTGCTTAGAAAGGGCTTGTCGGCTGCGAACCGTTGCTTGTTTTCGCTTTAGAAATTTGCTTGACTGCTTCGCAGGGCTTTGTCGTTATCGAAATCGATATTTTTCGGGTTTTTGTTTGTGTCTGTCCGAGCGTAGAAATGACTCCTTCGCACTTTTCTCGTCCCAACGGAATGGTTACTTCATCTAAATAGATATGAAGGATTGCGTCCTAAAATGATTTCACGAGGTTGATGGGATCTAGTTGTGTTTCAGTGCTTTCAATTTTGGCATTTTTCGTCAATTCAAAGAGCTTTAATTATGTTTTTACTTCATTTTCGGTCCTTAGATCCAATGACTCGGGCTCTCATGATAGTTAACTACACTTTTTGTCTTATATCTGTTCATGTGATTACAATCTGTAGACCGACTTTTCTTGGTGCTTAACTCTCATGTTGTCTCAACTCATAAATCCCTTGTCTGTCTTCCATTTTTGAATAAATGTTTACTTATATTTGAATTATCCCAATCAGGATCATCTTCTCGAAGAAGAAGGAGAAGAAGACTTGAGGTTTTTTTCGTGATTAGATGAGTTTAAGTCGAGCTCACATAAAGAAAAAACCATTTTAGGAGAGGACAAGTTTTTTCAGTTAAAAAACCGGGGACCGGATTCGTTGATGGAAAAGGTCGATGAGTCGGTTGATTTTCTTGAAGAGAAATTGACGACGACGTCAACTCGTTACGCGAGCGTTCGCTTTTGATTTGTTTGTTTAAAATAATTAAACCAATGCCGAAGATGGGCTTCAACTGATGCTTAATCGAAAAGTTGAAACAAAGGTTTTATGGTTTGTTAAGATACGTGGGCGGTTGGCGTCTGAAAAATATATATTTTTTTTTAACGTTGAACAGGTTAAATGGAATCGCGTTATGTAAGCTTACACATACGCAACAAACCGCAATGTGAAAGACCTGACAATGTGATGGGAAGATTTGACCACTCTTGAGGATAAGGGAACACATTCGAACCTCATTCTTCCAATTACTTGCACTTACACCTAGAATTTTTGTTTTGTGACTGGGAAATGGTTCCCCGCCTTTTTAAAATTTTTTTTTTCCACCGCCAATTTACGATCAATAATTGTAGTTAAATGACGTCGGACGGGAGCGAATTCCTCGCTCTTGACCGACGGCAAACTTTTTTTTCCACTTGGATTTGCACAAAGAAACTGTTCATTCAATTTTTTTCTTTATAGAAAATTGTTTTTGGTTTGTTTTCGTTCAAGTTTCCAAAGAGGTTTTGCAAGATTTGAAAGGGGCATGTAATCCACTATTTCTTTCTTTCTATTTATCTGTAGGTGTTCCAGGTCGGTTCTCGTAGCAGAATTAGGAAAATTAGATTGTATTTGTTCTCAGATCACTACAGCGTTGACTCAACTTCTTTTTTGAGTTTCTATTTGGAAGTTTACCGCCTTTGGTGTCCTTCCCTGTATAAGCGTTGCCAGTTGTTTAATTATCCGAATGAAAGTTTGATACGCTTTATGTAGCAAATGTAAGTTCTATTTCAAATACTGCGAGTCGAATTCAGTTTTTCAAATTTTCAATCTGCCTTGTAACTCTTGAGCAGACTTATAACAAAAAACGTTGGCGCGTCCAATTCAGAGGAGAGAAAAATTCACAAACCTGAAAAGTAGAACCAGGCAGCCAAAGATAGTCGTGCATGTTGCGAAAGTTGGATGGCATGATGGCGCTTCCCGATCGTGTGTGTATGTGGAGAAAGTTTTTAAAAGAGTTCCGCGGTTTTTATTATTCAAAAACCGTTATAGAAACAAAAATTTTTTCATCCCACATGCAAAACTGTAATAAATCCTGTGAAGACTTCTTTCATATCTTTCGTTAGGTATCGTTTACACATGAGCATGCACCTTCGTCGCACATTAAAGAGATAAAAAAGGAGGAAAAACGGTAATTCTGGCGGTACCTTCCAGGTATTTTACCTAAATTACTAATTTGCTGGTAGTTAATTTAATTTTAACTCAAAAGTTTATTTGAGCAGACGAAATTTACACGTGATTACGTGTTTTAGTTCTCAAAAAAAATTTTTTTCTTTTTTAAATTCGCCTAACTCCTCATTAACGGGACTTCGTAGCGGTCAACTTTTTCCCCAACGTCATTCACAGCGACTTCATTCGATTTTTTTTCCTTTTCGTCCTATGATGGTTTGTTGGCTTGTTGGAATTGTGTTATATAACACAACGATCAAGCAATTTGTAGATGTGAAAGGACAATAAATCGGTTGTTATCAAAGGACAAATGTTTTTTACCAAGTTGAAAATTATAAAGATTCTGTGGAGGCATTAAATGTATTATTTATTTTTACCAATCATTAGGTGTCTAATAATTTTTATAGATTTGGTTAGAAGAATTTGAATGTCACCCTTCAAAAAATTTTGAATAATTTGCCTCGATTTATTTTTAAATATTCGATTTATAGATTATTTACAAAAAGACATAAATGAGTTAGACAAAACAGATACATAGAAATATTAGTATGTAAATCTTCAAGCCATCTCTACACACACCTTATTCCACTCCTGGGGCTAAGACGCTGGTCTGTTCCCCAGCCAAACCCCCCTCAACTAGACCAACTACAAAATGTCTCGTGTTTGGAGACAGGTGGTAGTTAACGGGGGTTTAAAAAAAAAATGTAAATTTTCACATTTTTTTTAGCAGACCGCTTAAAAAAAGAAAGTCAACGGATTTTTTTTCTTAGGGGGAAGTTGGTCACTAGTATTCACTGGTTATAAGCTCGTTATATACAAATTTACTTGAAACTCGTTTGTAACCACGGGATCCGATCATGGGACAACTCCATCCTGAAGATCCTAAACTGTTTCCATTCCAAAACCCTACAAATCGTAATAAGTGCCCCATGGTTCTTTACAAATTACATCGTTAAGGAGAAGATTCTCCCTCAAATAGTTCTCTCAAATGGCGATCCATCCCAATCTTTCTGTCTCATCCTTTCTTGATGAGCCTCAAGACCAACGACGTCTCGTAGAGACGTAAATCACTTGACTTCATAAGACGCTTCTCCTACTTTCACATGTCTTTTCCACTTGGTCTTTTTCACTATTTTCCTTCTCTTACTTCACATCCTCTAAATATCTGCTCTATGTCTATATCTCTTCTTCCCCTTCATAACTGCTTTCCTTTCAATCTCCTTTTGCTACTCTGTCCAATATTTTCATCTTTTCCATATCGAATTATCAATTCTATTTGTTATCCGACTCCTGGAGTTGAGGTACAGGTCTGCTCTATAGGCAAAAAGCCTATAGAAAGCCAGATCAGCTACTCGATATCTAGAACTGGAGATAGATGGCGGTTATCAAAGAGAAAAAATTATTACTAACTCAAACATTTTCAACTGTTTAATTTCATTATTTATATTAGGTTTTAATTCATGTCTCTATGTATATATATTTATTTTTTCTTTACTTGAACAATTTGGTTCTTCAATTTCTCTCCTCTTGTTTATTTTAATGTTATGAAAGTTGATCAGTTAGGACGACTTATTATACTGATTCCCATTTTGGGGTCAATTTTTTATTATAGCTTATTTTAATCGAGTGAAATTAATTATATTATATTTGTTTAATTATACCAATTTAAAAATGTCGTTGTTCTCGATTTTAAGTTCATTTTAATCAAAAATCTATATAACTATTAATAAATAGAGTAATGTCGCGGATCCGTTTTGATATAGGGGAGTATAAATTATCTGCTAAAAGCAATGACTTTTGCGTTTTTTTCCTTCCTTAAATTATCTAATTATCTGGCTATGTATAAAAAGCTACAAAATTTTGGCAAAAACACGATTCTTCTTCCTACATCTTGTTTGAAGCATTTATGCCAGTGGAAGTATCCAACGAAATCGATTATTGTGCGTGATTTCTTTTTTCAGCGGTGTTAACAATCCGCAGAAACAAAAAGGAGACACTAATAGAAAACATTTCAATATCAAAGTGTTGGAAAGTCATTTGGTACAGACGTAATGGATTTCATATCGAAAAGTAAAAAAATCAGCCCTGAGTTCCTTCAAGGTATCCATCTGTCAGATAAACGATAAAACACGTGACTGGTAATTTTTTGTAAGAGTTTTAGGAAACGAGTAAGTGCCCTTGGAAAGGACGTCATCAAGGACGGTTCGCCACTTAACTTTTTCTTTTCTTTTTAAACTACAAAAGTGACAAGAAAGAATTGAAAAAGATTGAACGTAATCTTCACATTTCGGAACCAGCGAACGGTTGACTGATTTCTAACTTGGTACCCCGAGGGGGATTTCTCTTTATCAGCCTCGTTTTTTTGAGCAAAGCACTGTGACCACCTTTTGTTTTCAGATAAACGAATTGTGACAGTTTCGATTAAACTTGATGATTTTTTTTTAACAGTAGTCCTTCAGGAGGGCTGGAAACGAAAATTTTTTTGATTCAATACGTCACAAGTTACTGTTCTTGAAGATTAAGAGAATGATACTGTTTGAATTTTAAATTGACCGGTTTTTTTACGATAAACAGAATAAATTGTGTCAAAACTCTATGGCCCGTTTTTGAGACCTTTTGAAAGACTTTGTTCGTATTGTATATCGTTTTCATAGAATAGGAGAAGTACATAGTGGAAATAAAGAGGAAGATTGGTCAATGTACTCGGTCAGGGTATAGTCAGTACACAAGAATGGTGTTCTGTTAATACACACTTTGTCTTTCATGTTGGGCTCTCCATGTTCTTTTATTAATACTGAAATTTTCAAAATAATGAAGTTTTTTCGGAGGACCTGGATGCGTTTATAATTAAGCCTCTTGCTTCTTATTCGTCTTGAACACAAGTTGTTCTCGTGATCAGGGCGTTTATTCCAAAAATGTTTTGACTGTATTGATTTCATCTCTTTCTCTCCTTCCCCGTTGCTGTGAAAAGTAACTAAATGGATTCACGAAGGTTCTTAAAGATGGAAACATATCTAAAGACGTAAGTTGAAGCTCCAAAACGTGAATACACATGGTCGATCGTGAATGAAAGAAAAGGAAGAACGATCCTCAAACAACTGGACAAAGGGAAGAAAGAAATGTTGATTTTTGCACAATTCCGTCATTGTTGTTGGTGTCTGAACGAGATTACACAAACCCGAAAGAAAGAGCTCGCGCGTCATACAAAAAATAGAGCCAGGATAGGAGGAGAAGGTACGATCCTCGGCTACGTGCCGATAGGACGTTGATCTTTCCATCCAAGGGCATTGATCCTCATCGATATTGTTCCCATTTTATTTCACGCTCACGTTTAGCTTACCCCGGGTCAATTCGACCTTGAATCGTTTCCCTATCATATATTGATACCATTGTTCATCCTTTTCTTTCTTTCCTTCGGACTCTTCGTCTTCCTCGACTCGCGATTTTTATCGCAGGTTCCTTCCAGTTCAGTCAAGCTTCAGTTCCCTTTAAACTCTTTTTAACCTTTTTTCTCTCTTCTCCTGTCTTTTGCTTTTTATTCCGCTTCATTGTGAAAATCTTGGGCCTTGGGCCTTGTCTTTTGATTTGACGCGAATAAGATGATCGTTTCTTTTTCTATGTTCACTATAAAAAGGTTTCAAACGAGGGGTCTCTAACCCGAACATTTTTGTTTTTAAGTTTTTGTTCTTTTCCGCACTTGACATTTATTCCAATTGATTTTGCTACAAAAGCGAAACGAAGGAGAATTCATAACTTTCAAGCTTTACGGAATAGTTTTCACCTTCCGGGCTTTAAAAAGAGATATATATCAGTTGCATACAATTGGCGTGACGTCATTATCAATTCATGCCATATAAAGCACATCTCTTGTTTTATTATTTGTAAAGATTAGAGGCCATTCTGTGCATTTCCTGGTGCATAGTTTCCAAATACAAAGGGAAGACTCGCAAGTCATATGAATATTGAAATCTGACATTGACCAAATCTCTGAAAGTGTTAAACACTGCTCAACACATTAGTTTACCTAAGGTTTAAGTTTTGGGAGGGAAAAAAATGTGAAGTGCTGTGGTTAAACAAGTCCTGAGGGAGGAGTATATGAAATTGGCAAATGGGAAAAGTCATTCGATTGCTAATTTAAGAGAAAAGCATTTGACCGTCAAAAGCAACTCACTAGAGTGCAAAAATCAAGGTTCTAATTTTGAAAAGATGAAAAAAGTGCGACTGGTGGACGAAGCTCGTGAAAACACCTAACGGATTCTACTTATTCCCTAGGCTACAATATTCATCATCTTTTCCCTTGTTGTTGTGATCATTTATGGCAACAAACATCTACCCAACACGTAAACCGGTTGCTCTCTCGTATCAGAAGAAGAGAAAAACAAAAATGAAGTGTCGCAAGGAAATTAAATTTCATTCTCCATATGGAAAAAAATCGGTTACATATACATTTGCAGTTAACTCTATCATAAAATCGCCACAAAAAAATGCGGAGGCCAAATGAAAAATGGGTCGCCTTGAAGAATGTTGGATGATGGAATGACGGGAAAGGAGAAGAGAGTCACTCACCCTAAGTTTCCTTTAATTCCCATTGGGGCCCTGAGCCCTCTTATTCTATCATGGCTCTTTTTTTTGGGCGAAGTTTTTAAGGTCAAGTTTGAACGACTTAATGATCGCTGTCATCTCTTTTCCTCATACCTCACTATGACGAGTGAGTGCGTGTTGTTCACATTTATATTAGAAACTGATGTATAGTTTACTGGAAAGTCAGAAAGAAAGAAAAAACTTTTGGTTTCACCCATAACCATAACAACCTCAGTTTTCTTGACAGTAATGTACCGGAGCGCGTCTTTCACCAAACAAAAGCTATAATTTGTTATCAATTAAAAACATTTTTGTAGCAATTTTTTTGACCCAAATGTCAAAAACAGTTGAGAGACTGACAAGCGTTTTAATAACTTTTATTTATTTATTTGAGAATACGAACATACTTCCAATGTCACGCCCACGTTCACTTTCTTCTTTTGTTTCTTACCCGAAAAACAGTTACTCCAGACTTGGGTTTGTTTGTTAACTCGTTGATAATTTTTATAGCGCCCAGAAAGTCTGTAAGTTTCCTTTCAGGTTGCTATATTCGAGCCTGAAAAACGGGATTAAAACTTGAAATAAATGAGTCTTAGTTAAGCGTTGAATAAAGGCATCAAGCGATGTTAATGAATTCTCGTACCTGGATTCATATTAACGACATGCAACCGTTGATGACGCGCTAAAAGCTAATTGACACTAATAAATGTATATAACCTAGGTAGAGAGCATTATTTACCCATTATACCGGATGAAGGGAATCACCGTACCTCAATAAAGAGACCAGATAATATAAAGTGGGAAGACAAGATGAGAATTGATGTGGACCTAAATGTTAGGCTTCTTTGTGAAGAAATTATTTAGGGTTGCTTCTAATCGGACAGATGTATGATGATGGACGGTCATAATGTTGAATTACAATAGGTTGATTGAAAATCCTTTCACAACCTTATCCAATTAAAAAAAAAGTCGAAAAGAGAGTGGATAGATGGATGATGAAAGAACGAAAGGATATGTTATATTGATCATAAACATACGATCACTTCCTGGGTCACGTAAGAGATGGTAGGTGGTGACAGGTGTTGACTACTTGACTGTCATGAGATTTTTAGAAATAGCAAAACTTCCAAACAAGGTCTGGTTATGATGATGTTGGACTCGGACTCTGTGATTTATACGTTAGAATGTAATTATGTGGGTTTGTCACCTCCCAGATGAGAAAGACTTTCTTTACATTTTTCTATCAATAACTCTTGTTGATTTTAAAGCTTGCTCTGGTCAATAATGGCAAAGACAGTACTTCAGAAAAAATTCTACAAAATGTCCGAATTCCCGACTTAATTTTCTCTTGGGAGTATCTTTGGGCTCACAAATCAGAGAATCCACTCAGAAGTCAAGAATTCATTTAGCCTAATTACTATAATATAATATTTTCGCAATTCTACTTTCGGTGTAATAATCTCTCATATTTATTTTCTCATTACTTTAAGGTCGGTAACCCATTTAGTGCGGATAGAAAAGAAATTGTGGTAAGGAAGTGGGGATGGAATTAGAAGATTCCAAAATAAGTGTGAACCCTATACATTACCCTACTTCATTTCTGGATAATTGAAACCCAGGTAACCCAGTGTGAGAGAGCCGACATTTCAATTTTGCCACTAATCAGCCTATCAGTCATTAAGAAGTTGACGCAACGAGATTTCGATCTCTTGGAGCCTGCGTGACCCTGTTTTCTGTTTTTGTCAGTAGCCGGAAATTTTTCAGTTTCAACTTTAAAACCTTAGTCACCTTTAGAAATGAACACCTTTAGAAATGGTTTGGATGCTTTTCTATTGAATTGGTTTCGGACTAATGTATAGTATGACGATCACCAGATCAGGTACTTCAAATATTTTTAAATAACTGAATGATAATTTCGGCCCTTATGATTGGTGACCACGTTGAAATGAGACGTGTGTGTGTGTGAGTGTGTGTTTGATGTGAAGAATCTAGGATGTGCATTCCATCTGGTCACTTTCTCCACTAAAACTGAAATGTGATGTACCAGTTTTTAGGGGGAGTTCACTGTTCACTTACATTTTTTCACTCTTACCAGCCATAATAGTCCTATTTTGCCTTCTGTATTACTCTGCAGTGTCATGTGACTCTTCTTCATTATGAGGGTGTAAAAGATTACGGTCACTCCCAGAATGCTTTCCAATGATGTCACCTATCGCGTTTTCCTAATGATATCAAGAGAGGACGAGCGACTTGTATGTCTTTTAGGGTGAGTTCTATCGGGTTGAGTTAGGTTAAACTGGCTTCCGTCCGAGCTTAGATGGTGTCCACTCAGGGATTTTAGTGGGTGCAAATCCCACATACTCCCTCCTGCCTCCCCAAAGGCAGGACGGACAACCTTCGAGAGGTTTCCCCTGGCTAAAAAAAAAAGGTTAAACTGGCTTTTGTTAACCTCATATATTTAGTGTGAGTTGTATCTGAATTCCATTTTTCTCACTGACAATTGTGCTAGTCGACACTTTTTCTTTCGTTTGGTTGTAGAAAATGAGACGTCGGAGAGGTACGCCCTTTTGTTGACTCTATGAATGCACTCGTTAGCTCTATTCTGGCCAATACACTATTGACCTAAGTTTCACGTTTCACGGGAGTGGTTCCCCGTCTCCTCCTTTATCATTTCCTATTGAGCTAACATTCATCCTTATTTCACTGTTATGATATGTGAGTGTTCGGTTTCTTTGTTGCCTCCAGGTTTTTGACACATTCGATGAGAAAGAGTCTTACCCGGAAGGAACACCAGCACTGTTGTCTGATTTGAGCGGATAACGGTAATTGATAAATGTGGGGAACATAACCGAAAATAAGAGAAGATGGTACAACAAAAGAAACAACAGCACAAAATTAAAGATAGAAGAAAGATACAAAATAATCTAGCAAAAGCCAAGCTCAAAGGCAATGAGAGTGTAGATTTGACTTTTTCGTAAAAAGATGAAAAGGTTGTGCGATATTCCCGATGTTACCTTTCTCCTCGACAACCATCTGATTCTAATTCAACCATAATCATTTTGTCACTATTTTCCTTTCTTTTCGAAGTTTTTGTTTTTATTCTTTTAATTAAATTCCCATTCTTTGTTGAGAACATTACAATCATTATGAAAGAAGAAAAAATGGAAGAATTCGAAACCACAATTATTGTTTAATATCAAGGCGGCCTACGCCATATTTCAATCTTCCTTTTCGTTCGAATGACTAATAATAGATCATTAAATTGGTAATTTTCGAGCTTTTCGACAAAAAACTGCCAGTTTCCCCTCCAATGGATTGTGTAACCCGAACACAACACAAAATTAATTTTTGTGCTCCTCGAGCGTTCACATGGAGAAGAAACGGATCCGAAAATCCTTTCCCATCGTTGGATTTCCCATCGTTGAGCATTTTGACTGAGAAATCGATCGGCCATTTGCTTTGAGAAAGGATATATTCCGTTGAAAGAAATGATAAGGGAAATGGATAGTTTAGTATAGTATTGTAGATATGAGGACTCGAGAGCTCGACTCCAAGGTGTTACCTTGTGGTCAACAAACGTCCTTCAAATGTTACGTCATTCGTTTTGGGTTTTTTGTTTTGCTTTTTGTAAAAAGTGGCAACTTCGTGACAAATTTTTGTGAAAAAAAAATCATGGAATAAATAAATAAATTAATTAAAAATTGGTGTTCTAATTTAAAGGATCGTCGGGATCGATTGCAGATTATTGGTAAAGCGCTTCCGGGTTTTTCTGCCTGAGCCTGGGGGGTGTCTACCTAGGGATTTTACTTCTTTTACGCCAGACATAATTTCTCTCTCCTACCCAAAAGACACTTTTAAGAAGTTTAAACGACGGTCGATGAATTTGCTCATAGTGTTCACTTGAACGTTTTTTAACTTTTTCTTCTTTGCCGGATTTGCTCTCTTCATTGGATTTCTTCGACACTATGAAACTGACTGAGACTATGAAACAAATGTGTTTGGCACCGATTTGGTCTTTGGCTCAATAATTTTATTCCTCTTAAGGTCTGATAAGTTTTGAAACTGTTTAAAGAATTTTTGGTTATATTGTGTGGTGGAAAGTATGAGTTAAGCAGTTGGACAAATATAATAGAACTGTGAGCTGTAAAAAAATAAGACTTGAAGGTTCAAGCATGTATGAGAAGGGAGCAGGCAAATACAGAGATCCATTTGAATAAAATTTAACAAAAGGCGGGGGATACTAATTTTAGGAATTGTTTTGTTTTACAGACTACCTTGGCCCGATTCACCTAACATTGACCATCTTCAGACAAAAACTTTAATTTAAACACATCACCTTGTGCAATACCGGAAACACTTACGTAATCTATTAACCGCCACTTATCTTCGCTTCATCAATTTTTGTGAAAAAGTTTTAAAAAATTCAAGTACAAATATAAAGAAAACCTCAAGGAGCGTTCGCTAGGAAATTTCACTAGAAAACCAAAGGTTTTGACCAAAAATTAACGCTCAAGGCTAGAAATGTCATTTCCTCAGCGTAACGGTTCTCCGGCAAAAACCATTTTAGAAAGTTGGTGGACGTTAGATGGACAAAATTTTGGGAATTTTATTTCGTTGTTCATCCCCGATTCGTCATTCACAGAACCAGGTTGATTCCGAGGGGCCAATGGACATTTGGCCACGGGGTCAAAGCACCTCAGATGATCTAATAGAACTTTCAATCAAACACATGTCGCCATAATTCGTTGTCGGACCATTTGCAAAAAAAAAGGAAAAACTTCTTAGACATTTTCTTTCTCTCTCTAAATCCTTCCTAATGAGCGTGAATTCATTTATTTATTTATTTATGGGGGGCCATGTTTGGTGACTGACCGTTTCCTTTGTCTGCTAATGGAAGCAACCAGGAAGAAAACATTTTTTTTTTGTCGTTCGTTTCAACTGGAACGTTGTTTCAACAGAGATTTACCATTCATTCCATGACATCCCAAACTATTTCCAGCGATGAAACAGAAACAGAGCCTTGTAATCCATCTATTTTGACGTTATGAACCCATCAACCTGCCACTTTTTTCATTCCTTGTTCTTTCTTTTTTTGTTCTCTTGCTTGTTTGTATTTTTCCTCCTTCTCTTTTCTTTTATGTTTTCTGGATGCTACCCTCACGATCTTCTCTTCTTCAAATCAACAGTTAGTTTAACCTTTTAAACTTTGGAAGTTTTAACGGTTTTTAATGAATTTCTCGGCAAAAAGGAGACAAAACCAAAAGTTGTGAGGTGCTGTCGGTTTATGAAAAAAATTTAAAATTGCCCTCAAGAACGAATTGGGAGAACCATGTGACAATTGGCAGCTTGTTATAGTGGAACACATATCCAGACTCATCTTCAAGTCTTTTACTCCACTTAATACTATTCCTACAGAGCTTGGTCATTTTGGTCGGTTCATAAAAAGATAATTAAATGTAGATAATGACCAATTTGTTCATGAGGAAATTAGTGGATGAGTAGCCTTTATAAAATGATTAAGCATATTAATTTCTTTATATCAATTCAATTATAAAGTGGAAAAAATAATTCAAAATGAATGATAGTTATACAGTCATAAATACACACACTAACAATGTTTCAAAATATATGCATATTATATATACATTTATTCATGTTCACTGGAGTTTTTACAAATTATTATTACTTTGTCCTCAAATGAACATTTACCACACAAATATTTTTTCCACCCTGTAGTTTCGTTGTCTTTCTTTTGCTGTCAATTCTTGATACTCACTGCAAAGTTCTCCAGCTAACTGGTACAGAAATTCCTGCCTTGAAACTTTTTCTCCTGTTGTTTCTTTATATATAACCCAGGAGTAGGAGTCAACAACAAGATTTTGCCTTGATACTGCCCTTTCTGGCCTTTCACAGTCAGATTTTGCCTTGTATACAGTTTGTTTGAAAAACCTATCATGTAGTCTTTTCACTTCAATTCGCTTCTGGGGCTAAAATGCTGGTCTGTTCTCCAGTCAAAACCCTTTCAAACCTATACCGAGAAACTACTTATTGTCTCAAACCTGAAAACATGTGGTGGTTAACAGGGGGAACAAAATTGTCTTTTCGTTATCTGGGTAATTTAGGCAGCCCTCGTTTATTTATAATACTTTTTTGGTAGTTTTTTGCTGTGAAAACCACCTGTAAAGAAATTGTGTGTTGTTACATTCCTGTTCATGGTTCATATTATAAAAAAAAGAGAGCATACAGTCATCTAATTTGTTGCACTTGGTTTCCATTTAGTCCCTAACAGTCTAATTGCTTCGGGTTCTTAGGACGTACCAAATAAGATCAGAAAAACACACTATTTATTTTTTTTTATGATGTGTTTTAGTATATCATGTCGGACCGAACACTTTCCTAAAGATATTATGAACTGGTGCTTTTCCAGATTAAGAACCTTTCTCTGTCTCTTGCCAAATTATTCTATCGTAAGCAGTTTCAATATCATTTGTGTTTTCTAAATCACTCCCGCTTTCGTAACTCAATAATAACCTCCTTCTCTTTTGTCCTCGACGCTTATTTATAATATTTACCACTTACTTGACAGCCTATTGCTTAGGTTCATTTTGAATTGCCAAAGTCACGTTGAGGTAATATTTCCTATATGCTGTTAGGCGCAAATGGTTGTCAGTGGCGCACCAAATGTTGGTGAACGCGGTGACGTCAATGAGTGATGCACAGGGTTAAAAGTTGTTTGGATTTTAAGGAGTAACTGTTCGTAAGAGTTTGAGATATATTGTGTTTTGTCTGAGTAATCAGATATAGTTTAGTTGAGTTTACCTCCTAACAATACTAACTGTGTATAAGTCTTTAGATGAGTAAATACCATATGTCTCTTGTATTTCTTGACCCACTAATTGTGTTTTTCGGTGAAAGAGAATCAAATTATGAAAAAATACTGAAAAATACACGGTAGCATATTTTAAGAAAAGTCGTAAATTTTGATAGTGTAATTGTAGCAAAGTTTTAAAACGGTCAAATTGACCAACAGTGGTAGGTTTAGCGTTAAGCAGAAAACCCTTAGCTACGAACAATTTATGAAATTTTTTTCTTTTTATTTGTTTTCAGACATTAACGAGTGCGAAGATCCGGCCATAGCATCTCGTTGCGTTGAAAACGCGGAATGTTGTAACATTCCAGCTCATTTCTTCTGCAGGTGTCTTCCAGGCTACCAAGGAGATGGAGAAATTGAATGTCGAGGTAAATAAATTGCACTCCAAGTATTAAAAAATAAAAAAAAATTAAAATAAATAACCTTCGGTGATGATAATTGCAGTAAAGAATTTAAAAATGTTGTCATGACTAATCGAAGGAAATTTTTTAACGTTTTTTTTCTAATATGGCGGACAATGATAAAAATCTGCAGGTTTTGCGGTTAGTTTATCTTTATAAAACCTCGGAATTTAGAAAAAAAAACTGTAGAAGAAAACTTTAGCAGACTGATGATTCCAAAACCACTAACTTCTGCTAGCGTTAAGTCTCAATTAAAATTCTTTTTTAATTTTTTGTGTGTTTGAATTTTCATTTTAATTTTTAATGATTTCAAGTCTTCTCTCTATCTTTTACTTTTTTCCTCTTTCTTTTACTCGTCAATCATTTTTTATAATTTGTCCCATTTTGTGGACTTGTCATCTGGATGCGTTCTCTGTTACGAAATTTTAGACTTTAACACGGATATTAAAATGTCAGCAGTCAAAGCAGTGAGGAGCGCAACAACTGTTGCTCGTTTGTCTTTGGTTCATTCGAATCCACGCACATCGAATGAGAGCCAGTTTTAGTTTACCATATAGTTTTCTTTTTTCTTTTTTTAAATAATAAATGTAATTGGGATAAAACTAAAAAAATTTTTTAAATTATTAAATCAGCAAAACGTTAGAAAAACGTTTACACGAAGCTTCAAGTCGTTAAAATGATCGTTTGTTTTTATTTCTTCTACTTCTTTTTCTTTTCCGAAAGCCTATGATCCTCGGATGAAGAATCATTGACGGTCAATAGGTACCTAAAAAAGGCACTGAAAAGCTGTTGAAACCCAACACAGTATGCCTAAAATAGACTTGGTCCAGCCGTCAAAGTACAAAATAATCTTCGTCAGCAATGGTGTCGTTAGCATTGAATTAACTCTCATTTTTTTAAAGCTGTTCTAAAGGTTTTAGAGGAACTTTGAAGTGACTTGAGCACAAAAAGAAACACAGTTTAAAGTTTCAGGAACTCGTTTGGGGAAATTAAAATGTAAAATTTAATTTTAATTTTGGAAGAGGAAATCATGTTAAAGGAGATTGGCAAAACAAGATTTGAGTTTTTTAGATAGATATAAGCTTACTGTCGCCTGTTTCATCACACCACCTGCAAAACCACCAGGCCAAAAAGCTCGGATGAGTTGACTCAAAAGATATTTCTTTTAAATAATGGAAAGAATGCGGATCAAAGCCCCCAAAAACAAACTTGTCATTTATAAAAACATGTAAATAATTTAGAGCTTAAGAGTTGATTGTTTGTTAGAAGATGAAATAACTTTTTTGAGGTTCTTTCTTGTCTAAAAAAGACCAATAGATTGAAGAAGGAAGACAGAAGACGAAGGAGGGAACTCTACAACACCTTGGCATAAGACCTTGTTGCTGATTCACGAAATGTGTTAAAGGATGAGCTCATGTACCTTAAAAACTCAGATGTTTGTATTTAACCAAAATGAGTAAACTAAGCTTAATGCACTTGGTTTGTATAAAATAATGATGATGATGATAGTTTTAGAGAATGAGTTTGCGTTCTAGTCGGGGTTTTGACCATCACTTTGAGGACGAATGTTAAAATTTGATCATGTTCAATGTATGGCATGATGAAAATGTGATGTCGGACGTCGTCAAGGTCCACCCCCGCATCCTCCTTTCATTTCCTTTCTCAAAATACAGAAGTCTGGAAGTTGACGAAAACCTACAAAGTAGTTTTCAAGCTCAGTAATGTTACCGCACCGCCACTATTCTTTAGATAAAATTATTCATTAATAAAACAGATAACATGTTAAGTTAAGCTTCCATGGCAGTCAAACTGAACTAAAACCATTATACAGTGGGTTTTTACGTTTTGAAGGTTTGAAGGTTGAAGGCACGTGGGTTTTTTTGTTTGAAGGAGAAACCAACGTTTCATCCTCTTCGATAGCTGTAGTGATAGCAGGGTGACAAATGTCACCCTGACGATGTCCACATGTTTTAAACATGCTCAATAAGATTTAAATTAGAAGCTATTAAGCAATGAAAATAATTTTGGGAATGGGTCTTCTGTGGTGACTGACTAAAAGTTTTGTTTCTTCTGTTGTAATGGACACATTAAATCCGCTGCCATGAGTTCTATCGATGACTCATGGCTAATACATCGGCGGACAGCGGGCAGTCAAGTGTGCTCTCTGAAAGCGAGAGCCTCTCATTTTATTATTTATTTTTTTATTAATAAAAACTGAGTTTTTTACCTCATAAGTGAATTCTTTTTCACTATGTTGTACAGAACACGGGGTTTTGAATGTAAAACCGTTTCAAGGTTAAGATTGACGAAATAAGATATTTTGTTTTCTAAAGAGAAACGAATTTTTCTCCACGGTTGGCTTGTCCTGGTCAAAGGAGCAGGTATTTGTCGAACGAAGCCTTCCAAGGCTTTGGCTTCGCCGTTAATTACTCAAATTTAGACATTGCCTTGTGGACTTGGAGGTACGTTGGACCTATCAACAAGGTGAGGATCTGTCGAAAGTTTGCATTTCGCTACCAACATTATTATTATTGAAAAATTATTATATTGTAATGATTCGATGACAGCCTTTAAAAAATTGTGATTATGAATTGACTTGGTAGTGGAAAAGTCTGCAGAAGTTGCCTCACATACACCTGAAACCATTCTGCGAAAGGCAATTTCTCTCTACTTTCTTTCCTATGTTTTGAGTCTCATTCTATGAGAATATGCTTTTCGAACATTTTAAATTTCTTTTAAATTTACATGTCTCATGCTGTAGATATGTAGAGCAGTTACAAATATGAGAGAAGAGGTTTAAATATAATTCTTTTTACAGACATAAATGAGTGTCTAGAGCCCGACGCTTGTGGTCTTAATGCAGTCTGTCATAATGTACCTGGAAATTACAGTTGTAATTGTTTACAAGGCTTTGAAGGAAATCCTTTCGAGAGGGTAACTATCGGTTTTATCTCAGTCCAACAGAATACGAAAGTCGACTTTTGATGCAATCATATTTTAATTAATAAAAAATAATTTTTTAGTGTGTAGATATAAACGAATGTGACCACGAAAACATATGTGGACCCGGAGCCAGATGCGTCAACTTAGAAGGAACATTCAGGTGCGAGTGTCCACCGGGTCTCGGAGGGGACCCATACACGACCGGATGCTCAAATGCAGACGAATGTGCGAGAAATCACTGCGGACGAAATGCTGTCTGTCAGCATACCACTGGAGGATTTCGATGCAGTTGTCCACCGGGTTTCACGGGCGATGCTTTGCTTGAATGCTCAGGTAAGACCTCTCGAGGTAAAAGAGAAATGAAGACTAAAAAGGAGGAAGAGGAGGCGAAGAAATATGGAGTTCCCACACATTAATTCACCATATTTTAATTGTAATTAATTCGCATTAATTTTGACTCATACAGTATGTGTATGTGTATGTTAGACTAATATGTGATTTCACACGAGTTCTTTTAACGGTTTTACACGCTCTTCTTCATCCCCTACGTCTCTCCTCTCTCACCAGTTCTAGATTCCTTGAGCAAAAACAAATTGAAAATTTAACAAAAAATCCTTCCTCTCACCCCCTCCCCAGACTCAGTGTTTCCTTTCAAGAGGAATCCTTAGCTAAGGTTATTAACATGTTGACAGATGTGAACGAATGCGAGAACAGTCCTTGTGGGTCGAACGCGCAATGCGTTAACAGGAACGGAAGTTTCACTTGCATTTGTCCAGAAGGTTTCTCCGGGCCGCCGATGCAGGAATGCCTGGACATAAACGAATGCGGAAAGCCGAACGCGTGCGGAATTAACGCCAAATGTATTAACGTTCCCGGAAGTTACAAATGCATTTGTCCAAAAGGATTTAACGGTCAAGGAAATATTTTCTGTGAAAGTTAGTCTTGATTTTGATTTGTGGTGAGATGAAGAGTTTCCAGTTTTCTTGTCGACCTTTCTTCTGCATGAGGTTTCCTTTCAATTTCTGTTTCGTTTCCTTGGGCTGTGTTCTTTGTTTTTGTTTTCACTTCGCCGTATCGAGACTTTGCTGAAGATAGTCCTTGAAGCGACTTCTGTCTTTCCTGTTTTTTTTCGCCTCAGCAATTTTCACGAGAGCATTTTAGAAAGTTATTATTTTCGTTGCACAAATAATTTGTTCTCTGATAGTAAATCAACAACATGTCACGCAAGATCACAAAGGATTTTCGGAAGCAAATTTGCATGTGTCTGGCTGTTTTGTGCATCCGCTTTGCTATGAAGACAATGAGAAGAGATAGAACTCAAAAGGTTGCCGTATTCGGTTTTTGATTAATTATTTTCTTTCTTTGTCCAAATTCTAGACGTCAATGAATGTCAGCACAACCCATGCGGACCGAATGCTATTTGTACCGACACCGTTGGAAGTTTCACTTGCACATGTAAGGAAGACTACACTGGCGACCCGTTCAAAGGATGCGTCGGTAAGATTCTGCTTGAATTATTATTTGTTAAAATTCTGTTCATTTGTCAAATTCTTTAAAATCATGTTGTCTTATTTGGCCAGATATAAACGAATGTGTGGCTCTTGATCGACCTTGCGGTTCTAATGCTGTTTGCGAAAACGCGGTTCCCGGTTACAATTGCATATGCCCTCAAGGATATACGGCCAAACCCACTCCACAAATAGCTTGCGAACAAGTTGACGTAACAATACTATGTAAATCGAATTTCGACTGCACGAATAATGCTGAATGCGTCGAAGGACAATGCTTCTGTCAAACGGGATTCATTGCGCAAGGAGCTTCTTGTGTGGATATTGACGAATGTCAGGCCGCACCATGCGGGTCTTTTGCCACTTGCACCAATTCACCTGGAGGTTTTCATTGTGAATGCGAAAGCGGTTACATCGGAGCTCCACCACGAATGCCGTGTAAAGGTAAAAGAGCTTGAAAGTTTTATTCCTTTTCTTCTCCCCCGGTAGATCACTGCCTACCTTACTATCTAACAATAACTAAACTGATTCCAGCACCATGCGAAGGCGTTAGTTGTGGTCCACATGCGTTCTGTAAGCCAGATGGACAGGAAGCTTATTGCATATGCGAAGAAGGGTGGACTTTCAATCCGAATGATGTAGCAGCCGGTTGTGTGGGTGAGTAGCAGATCATTCCAAGCTGATCCGAATTTTTCACTTAATTGAAATTCATTACTAATTAACCGTTGGATCGGTATTTAGATATTAACGAATGCGACAAGGTACACGGACCGTCTGGAAGATGCGGTGCTAACGCCCTTTGTACGAACACTCCTGGAGGCTTCAGTTGTCAGTGTCCTCCTGGGTTTTCCGGAAATCCTTTAAAACAGTGTTTAGGTAGGATTAATTATTAATGTCACATATTCTTTGTTTCTTCTTTTCCCCCTTCCCTTTCGTTTCTTTTAAAAGTCAAGCTAAACAACAACCCTTGTTGTAGATATTAACGAATGCACTAACAGAGACGCTTGCGGACTTGGAGCCGTTTGCATTAATCAGCCCGGAAGTTTCTCTTGTCAGTGTCCGGAGGGCACGATTCCAGTACCGGATCCTCACACTAAATGCGTTGGCGTTGTTACATGTAAACAGAATTCTGATTGTCCAGGAAATGCTATCTGTGATCCGCAACACCGATGTCTCTGTCCCGAACCAAACATTGGAAACGACTGTAGACGTAGGCATTTTGAGAAGTCTTTTTGGTGATTAATCTGTGAGACTATGGTTGAGCCTTTTCAAAATGAAAAAAAAAATGATTTTGGGTTTCAGATCCTTGTGAAACAATTATTTGCGGACCTAATTCTCAGTGCATGCTCATCAACAACGAGGCGAAATGTTTATGCAGTTCTGGATACACGGCCACCGCTTCCGGAACTTGCGTTGATATAAACGAATGCACTGCTAATCCATGTCCGCCGGGAGCTATTTGCAACAACGAGCCTGGAAGTTTTACTTGCCAGTGTCCAGGTACAGATGACCTTTTTCTTAAAAACTTTTTTTTGGAGTTTTTTTGTTAGCCATTTACTGACAGAAGATTTTCGGTGCAGGAGGTTTTGCTGGAGATCCTTATAAAGGAGGCTGCTTAGAAAAAAGGACTGCCATTCACATGTAGCGCTGATAAACCATGTCCACCTGGAGAACAGTGTATTAAAGACGAATATGTCGGTGACAGCATTTGCATATGTTCGAGAGGCTACGCGCGAGATCCTCAGACTGGACAATGTCGCGATATTGACGAATGTACGGAACTTAGAGAGAAACCGGCTTGCGGTCTGAATGCAATCTGTAAAAACATGCCAGGAAGCTACGATTGCCAGTGCCCACCAGGTTTCAATGGAAATCCGTTTTCATCGTGCGAAGGTGAGGAAACGAACGGTTTACATTTTGCACTTTAGGTGAATGCATTTGTCATTTGGGATTTTCATTTACAGAATGCAACAGCCTTGAATGTCAATGTCAACCACCTTATCAAATAGTAAACGGAAACTGTATACTTGCGGGTTGTTCGAAAGGAGGAAAATGTCCTCAAGGAGCTGAATGTATCACCATCACTGGAGGAGTTAGCTATTGCGCTTGTCCCAAGGGCTTCCGCACGCAACAAGACGGATCCTGCGTGGATGTGAACGAATGTACTGAAGGAAGACCGGTTTGTAGTTACGGAGCCGAATGCATTAATCTAATAGGAGGACACAAATGTGTCTGTCCAAAAGGTTACACTGGAGACCCTTACAACGGAATTTGCACTCCGGTACAAGTCAAATGTGTACATAATGGAGATTGCGGCGCCAACGAAGAGTGTATCGAACCTGGGGAATGTATTTGTCCTTTGCCGTTTTACACAGACGTTTTCGATGGAAACAAATGCAAAAGTAAGTAGTAACGCCCCGAACAAAAAGGTCTTGAGTGGTTTAAAAGAATATAACAAAGCGACTAAACGAATTTCAATTTGTTACAGCACCATGCGACAGGTTCCCATGCGGTATCAATGCCGTATGCACTCCAAGTGATCCTCCAAAATGTCTGTGTCAGCCAGGATATCAAGGAGACCCTTATCAGGGCTGTACGGATATCGATGAGTGTGCTTCTGAGCCGTGTGCATATGGAGCTCATTGCTTGAATGAGAAAGGAGGGTTCAAATGCGTTTGTCCACACGGATGGACCGGAGATGCCTACAGATCAGGATGTAAGTCCTCTTTCCTTAAGAGATTCCTAAAGGATATGTTCGCAAAAAACAATGAATTTTTTAAATTTTGCAGGTGTTACTGCCGAATCAACAAAAGCTGAATGTTTCTTGAACTCCGACTGTGCTGGTCAGCTGTCCTGCGTCGCGGGAACTTGCGTAAATCCGTGCAGTACTCTACCATGCGGGCCCAATGCCTACTGTGAACCAGATCAAAATCACCGAGCTTGGTGTAAATGCAAAGTCGGTTATATAGAAGGACCCAACGGAGAATGCGTATCACGTAAGTTCTCAAAGGACCTTTTCCGACGTGATAAGATTCGTATTCCACAGAATATGTGAAAGCTAATTTTTTTTAAATTTCAGAATGCGATAATCTGCTTTGTGGTAAAGGAGCTCAATGCATTGTGACAACATCCGGTCCGACCTGCAAGTGTGTAGAAGGTTTCATCGGTAATCCGTTCCCCGGAGGCGAATGTGTTCCAGATGTTTGCTCTTCGTCAAACCCATGCGTGGAACCCAGTATCTGCATCGGGGGTCGTTGTAAAGCCAAATGCGAGGGTGTTGTCTGCGGAATCGGAGCAGTTTGCGATCGGAACACTAACAAATGCGTGTGCGAACCTTTCTTCATTGGCAATCCTGACTACATTTGCATGCCACGTTAGTATCAAACTGAAGTTGTTATGCGTACAACTCAATTCGAAATGGCTCAACTAAAAATGTTATTTGTTCTTTGCAGCAATAATCGCGCCCGCTTGCGAACCTGGATGCGGTAAAAATGCTCACTGCGAATACGGAATCGTAAATCGATGCGTGTGCAACCCGGGGACAGTTGGGAATCCATATGAAGAATGTGGGCCTCTCAAGAAAATGTCCTGCTCGGCAACATCTTGCGGTATAGGAGCGGAATGCAGGCAAGGATACAACAGTATTGAGTGTGTTTGCTTGCCAGGATTTGCTGGAAATCCTTACATACAGTGTCAAGGTAATACCTGAGTTTGATTCTGGGTTTTGACTGGAAGAAATTACAAAATATAAATGGCTTTGTGGTTTGCTTCGTTCCTTTTCTAGATATCGATGAATGTAGCAGAAACGCTTGCGGCACAGGAGCCGTTTGTATCAATGCTATAGGAAGCTATGACTGTCGTTGTAAAGAAGGTTATGCTGGAAATCCATTTATCATGTGCTCTCAAATCGATCGCGGAATCTGTAACAACCCGATCACATGTCAGTGCGGTAACAACGTTCACTGTCCCGTCGGATACACTTGTCAAAAAGGAAAATGCAAAAATCTGTGCGACGGCATTACATGTGGCCCTAGAGCTGGATGTAACAATGGAATTTGCGTTTGTCCACCAGGACACGTGGGCGATCCAAATGACCTCAAATCCGGATGCAAACTCGAAGGACAATGTCAGAATGATCTTGACTGTCACACGACAGAAATCTGTTTCCAATTCGGAAAAGGGGTTCGAAAATGTCTCGACGGATGCTCCAAACTTCAATGCGGTCCGAACGCTTTGTGCGTCACCGAAGCTCACAGATCCTCTTGTATATGTGCGGATGGCTACGGTGGTCATCCCGGCGATTTATTGAACGGGTGCAGGCCCGAAAGAATCGCACCAAAGGGAGAATGCGAATCTCATACTGATTGTCCTGGAGGTCTCATCTGCGCTATTTCCGTCGATGGACTCAAAACCTGTGCTAATCCATGTCAGGCTGTCGCTTGCGGTTCGAACGAAGCCTGTTTGTTGGATCCCAACGGAAATCCTGTTTGTAATTGCATTGATGGCTTTGTCTGGAATCCGATCAAATCTGCCTGCGAGAAACCTTCGTTGCCGGATTGTACCAAAAACCAAGACTGTCCTCAAATTTCCGCTTGTCAACCTGACGCTTTGGGAGTTCTTAAATGCGTTCCTGTTTGCACAGAATTCACGTGCCCGACTAATGCGGTCTGCGTGTCTATAGCCCACGAAGGACATTGTCAATGCTTACCGGATTTTACCGGAAATCCAAATGATAGAAACGGGTGTCGACCAATTTTAAAGAACCAATGCACGACTGATGCTCAGTGCTCTGAATCCGAAACCTGTCGATTGGATTCGAAAACAAACGTCTTGACATGCAGACCAGCTTGTGAGTCTGTTGTTTGTGGACCTAACGCAGTTTGTCTTGTCAATAACCACGTCGCCCGATGTCAGTGTCCGCCAGGCCCCTATGCAGGTGACCCCAACGACTCGTCATCCGGATGCAAAACAGTGCCCTGCGTTTACAACATCGATTGCCCGGGTCATCAATTGTGCAATCGATTAACTCACACTTGTTATGATGTTTGCGAAGAAGATTCATGCGGGAACAATGCTGTTTGCATTGCGGAAGATCATCGAGCCACCTGCCAATGTCCACCCGGCTTCAGAGGAAATCCACTACCGGAAATCGAATGTGTTCCAACAGAATTGTGTAACCCGAATCCCTGTCATCCGACTGCAGTCTGCGAAGCCTCTCCCACCGGCCACACTTGCAGGTGTCCACCAGATACGATTGGAGATCCAAACACTTCCGGCTGCAGGCCCAAAGGCAATTGTCCAAAGGGTGATATTGATTGTCCACCTCAGTCTGTTTGTCTTAATAACCGATGCGTTAATCCTTGTGACGGTTTCTGTGGACCCAATGCTCACTGCTCATTGGTTGATCGAAAGCCTGTTTGTTCTTGCCCTCCGCGATTTAAAGCAGCTATTGGAGGACCCGCAATTGGATGTATTCGATCTGCTTCTGCTTGCCAGTCTGACGTTGACTGTGGTGGTGACGTCTGCATAAATGGACAGTGTAAAGGTAAATTTTCCAGTCCAATCATGTTTTTATTACTCATAGTCATATGTTTGGACAAAATCCAAAAATTCGTTGCAGCTGTTTGTAGAAACGCCGCAGATTGTTCTGCCGGAGAGAAATGCGTATACGGAACATGTGTTTTGCCGTGTGCTGCTCATTCTCAATGTCTCGAAAACCAAGCTTGTATAAATGGCATGTGCACCATCGGATGCAGAAGCAACAAGGATTGTTCCACAAATCAAGCTTGCATCGCCTACAAATGTCAAGGTGGGTCCCAGCTTAAAAAATCTTTTCAAAATTTCTCCGGATAGGGTTTCAGCTTCTTCACTCTCATCTTCTTTTTCAGATCCTTGTAAGACGGAAGGAGCTTGTGGACCTAATGCTATCTGTAGTTGCGAAGGTCATAATACCGTTTGCACGTGTCCACCTGGGTTTGAAGGAATTCCAGAACCTCAACAAGGATGCGTTAGAGTGCCACAACCATGTTCTCACAGTAAACAGTGTCTTCCTGGCCAGGAGTGTTTGTCCAACCTCTGCACTCAGCGATGTAACGCCAATTCAGAGTGTGCTCTGGGAGAAAGATGCTTCGATAATTCCTGCGTTAAGGTTTGTCACAGTGACGGAAACTGTTTGGTCGGGGAAATATGTACCGAAGGAATATGTCGACCGGGTTGCACCACGGATAGCGACTGTACTGCGGGGCAAGTTTGCATCAACAACAAATGCAGGTGAGCGTTCACACCAGTCGAAAATGTTCATTACCAAAACACATGCAACACGGAATCTAAATGTTGTCAATTGTGCTCTTACAGATGCGGTAGCGGATTTATCAATTCCGATCACGGTTGCCTGGATATCGACGAATGCAAAGAAGCTCCATGTCATTTTAGTGCTATTTGTAACAACGTTCCAGGCTCGTTCAGATGTCAGTGTCCTTCCGGAACTGTTGGCGATCCTTACCTCGAACCCGGCTGCTTGCTACCTAATCAGTGTTCTAAGAACTCCGATTGCATTGAGTCTTTGTCATGTGTCGGTGGCCAGTGCACGGATCCGTGTCTGAACGAACGCGTTTGCGGTCCGAATGCTATTTGCAACGTTTTCGATCATCTTCCGACTTGTTCTTGCCCTCCAGCTCATCTTGGAGATCCTACGGATCTTCACTTGGGTTGTTTCCGTGTTGAATGTATCGTTAATGAAGATTGTTCTGACGATCGTTTCTGCGATAAGCAGAGCAACAAATGCGGGAGTAAGTCTTCTAGCCGAGGATCGCATGAGTATGTTTGTGTTTATGAGATTGATAATTAATTTTGATTATCTTTCAGACCCATGTGATTACATTAACTGTGGCAAAGGCACATGTCAAACAGTTAACCATCGCGGATTGTGCTCTTGCTTCGAAGGCTATGCTTTCATTGATGGCAAATGCACCGACATCAATGAATGTCTCACGAAACCGTGCCACAAGACTGCAGTGTAAGAAAGAAATATCCAGTTTTGCATGCTCACTTGTTTGTTTTTTGTCTTGCTGTTATCACTAATTCAATTTTTAGCTGTCAAAACTTACCTGGAAGTTATCAATGTTTCTGCAGTGAAGGACTCGTAGGAGACCCAATCAAAGGAGGATGTCGCAAACCCGGAGACTGTTTTACTGACTCCGACTGCCCATCAACAGCAGCTTGTATCAATAACAGATGTACGAATCCATGCGGAGCTCCCGGAATTTGTGGAAAGAACGCCCAGTGCATACCGACAGCTCATGCAGCCACTTGTAGATGTCCACCACAGACAAGAGGCGATCCGAAGGTAACTTTGAAGCTGAAGGTTCATAATGTCGCGTGAAATGGCATTCTCAAGTAGCACTCTCAAGTGATGCTTGTTTGCATTTTTGCAGAAAGAGTGTCTCAAGCTGCAGTGTACTGATAGCAATGACTGCCCGCTGACCAAAGCTTGTATCGATTTCCGATGCGTCGATCCTTGCTCTTTGCCCAATGTTTGTGGACGACATGCCGATTGTGTTTCTGCCAATCATATTGGAACATGTACTTGTCAACCTGGATACACAGGTGATCCTCTTTTGGGTTGCGTTCCCGTTCAGTATTGTAGTCATGACGTGCAGTGTTCGGCTGGAACTCGTTGTAATAACGGAATATGTACAGGTAAGCTACCCATCGTTTTCTTAATAACTTTTCATGTCACATAACAATATTGAAATCTACTAAGGCCTGAAAACGTTTTCACAGCTGAATGTCGAAGCACTCGTGACTGTATCGGTGACCAACTCTGCATCAACAAACTATGCCAGCCGACCTGCAGATCTAACACGAGTTGTCCAGATTTTCAATTCTGTCAAAACAGCATTTGCGTTCAAGAACTACGCTGTCGTTCAGATTCTGAATGCGACGAAACGTCCCGATGTCTTCAGAACACTTTCGGTCAAACGGAATGTCAAAACGCCTGTGATGACGGTTTGGTTCTTTGCGGTCGTAACGCCGAGTGCCATACTCAAAACCATCAAGCCGTTTGCACTTGTAAGAAAGGCTATCAAGGAAATCCCATCGATGAGAAGATCGGTTGCCAGCCTGTCGAATGCCACACAGACAGTGATTGCTCCAATGATAAACTATGTGATGGATACACGTGCAAGATAGCTTGTTTGGTGTCCAATCCTTGCGGAGAGAATTCTCTTTGCTCGGCTGAAAGGCACCGACAAGTTTGCTATTGTCAACCAGGCTACACAGGAAACGCCTTGAAGGGTTGTAAATTGATTGATTTTTGCGCTGACCATCCATGCGGTCCCGGAGCCAAGTGCGATAACTCACACGGATCCTACAAATGTCACTGTCCTCTTGGAACCGTAGGAGATCCCTATAACGATGGCTGTAGAGCTCCAGTTGAATGTGATAAAGACTCGGACTGTCCACCCCAAGCCGAATGCATTAATTTCAACGACGTGCCCAAATGCAGAGGTGAGAAGAGCCTGAAGTGGGCATGATGTCTGATAATGAACTGTCCTAATGTCTTCATGATTCCTATAATCGCTCCTCCATGATTGCAGATGTATGTGAGAAAATCGTTTGCGGAGCTAATGCCGAATGCCGAGCCCATAACCACGTGGGATCCTGCGTCTGTAGGGAAGGTTACGAAGGGAACCCGAACGATGGAGCCATTGGATGCAGACCGAAACCCATTCCGTGCTCATCTAACTCCGATTGTCCTCTCAATTCATACTGTTATGGAGATATTTGCAGACGTAAGTTCACCGCCAGTGAGGTTCGTCTCAGCTCAAAGACAGTTCCTTCATTATTCAATGTCTCTCTCTCTCTCTCTCTTTCTCTTACAGCTCCTTGTCGATTCGACGAGGAATGTAGCTTGACGGAAAAGTGCATTCAAGGACAGTGCAACAACCCGTGCGATTTGAAACAGGCTTGCGGTATGAACGCCGAGTGCACGGTTTTGAATCACTACAAGCAGTGTTCCTGTCCTCCTGGTTTTACAGGAAATCACGATATTGAGTGTGTCAGAGGTGAGTTTACAGCTCAGAAAAAGTGAGTAGAAGGAATAAAACGAACTTCAAAATTGTTCACGTGACTGTTTGTTTCAGTGCCCTTGTCGTGCAACAACAACTTCGATTGCTCCGAAGGCTACACTTGTAAAGACAGCGTTTGCTTACCTATTTGTAGAGGCGATAACGATTGTGCTTTCAACGAGAAGTGTATGAAAGGAAACTGCATGCGTAAGTAGCGTTTTAATAGCCTACAATAATGATAAAATACAGAAGGTCTTATGTTCGAATTTATTTCTAGTCACCTGTCGGGTAGATAATGACTGCTTCCTGGGTCACATTTGCCTGTTCAACATGTGCTTGTTCGGTTGTCATTCCGACGAAGATTGTTCCGCAAGCGAACAATGCATTAATAACAGATGCACAAATCCATGTTCTGTGAATCCTTGTGGTCCGAACGCACTCTGCAGTGTTGCCAATCAAAGATCTAGTTGTTCTTGCTCAGATGGGTTCGTTTCCAGCCCAACTGCCAGAAGTAAGTTTCATCTGCGTCTGCTTTCACACATTATCCTCAGAACGAAATTACAAAAAGGAATTTTCCTCATTTCAGTTGCCTGCGTGAGGTCACCAGCTCAGCCCTGTATTGAAAATCGAGATTGTTCCATTGGGTCCGTCTGTCACGAAGGTTCTTGTCAACCTGTTTGTTCTTCTAACGACGGTTGTCTCAGTAATGAACGGTGCGATCTCCTCTCAGGTGTTTGCAAGCCTCTCTGTCGACGGGATGATGACTGCCGAAGCGGAGAAGTTTGTGAAGGTTTGGTTTGTGTGGTGGGCTGTCGTAGCGACGCAAGCTGTCCTTTCAACAAAGCCTGTGTCAACAACAAATGCTTTGGTATGCATTATACCTTTTGTAATAAACTGTTTTGGCCACCATATTTCACCTCTGGTGTCAACAAAAAAAAAATAATAGTAATAATAATCAAAACTAGAACAGCAGAACCGTGTTGTAATATGCCTATGCTTATTGACAATACCACAAAATAAGCATTTCCACTATTGTGTATAATGTATATATGATATTTGATCAATATAATGTTATTATTTCAAAAACAGCAGAACAACCAACAGAAAATGGATTGTTTTCCGCAAACTCGTTGCTCAACTCGGTAGATTTCTAAAGCAGTTCCTCTTTAAAAGGAAATTATGCAAAAAGGAACTTATGGAACATAATTTGTAAAATTTCTTCCCTTTCAGACGTCTGCACTTCGCCTACAGCCTGCGGTACAAATGCTGTCTGCTTAATGAAGGACCATCAAAAGCAATGTCATTGTGAACCACCACTAATTGGAGACGCCAACGTTAGCTGTCAACTTCCTGTTACTGCCTGCAGGACGCAGAGCGATTGTCCTGAATCTCAAAGTTGCTTTGGTGGTTTGTGCCGAGCTACATGCAGAAGGTGAGTTAGAAAACTCTTTTAAGTTACCTCTCCAAGTGTCGATTCATCAGTGAGACTAACCACCATGTTATTACACTATTAGTGACTCCAACTGCTTGTCTGACGAGAGGTGCGTCAAAGGCATCTGCAAGACAATTTGCAATAGCGATGCTAAGTGTGGTCGATCCCAAATCTGCGAAAATCGTCTGTGCGAAGTCGGATGTCGAAGTGATATAGTTTGTCCGGACCATCAAGCCTGCATCGACAAACAGTGCAGAGGTATTACAGGATACAAACTTTTTGACGACCCCTAAAGCTTTCTCCATTCAGATGATTCATAACTTGCCTTTCCACAGATCCTTGCGAAGGTTCAACAGCCTGTGGTTCATGCGCTCAATGCAGCGTCATCAATCACGGCATTCAGTGCTCTTGTCCGTCTGACTTCATTGGCAACGCTCTCATTAGTTGCACCAAAGTACCTCTCAGATGTCAAGGAAGACAATGTGAATGCGACGAAACCGGATATTGCACAAGATCTTGCGGAAAGTCTTCAGACTGCGACTGCGGTGAAAAATGTGTTTCACGAAAATGTAGACAGAAATGTTCAGCTCACAGTTCTTGCCCACAAGTAAGTTGTCTTTTCGTTTATGAATTCCAGCGGACTACTTGGTTTGCTTTCTAATTCAGGTTTTTATTTGTTCTCCCGTGAATTTTCTTTTTCAGGGTCAGATTTGTAGCGAAGGAGCTTGCATTCCTGGTTGCAGAAGTGATTCAGACTGTGCTAATGATCAATCTTGCCGAAACAAACAGTGCAAAAATCCTTGCACGAGCGGAGAGTCTCCTTGCGGTGTGAACGCCCTGTGCAAGGTCTCTCAACACAGAGCCCTTTGTCTCTGTCCTGACGGATTCAAAGGTGAACCCAGTCAGTTCTGCCAACCGTACGAATGTGACCGAGACGAAGATTGCGAAGCTTCAAAATTCTGTAGCTCTGACAAAGCTTGTAAGAATCCCTGCCTCGAAATAGGAGCTTGCGGTGTGAATGCTCAATGCAAAGTCATTAACAGAAGAAAACAGTGCTCCTGCCCTCCCGGTCTTATTGGAAATCCTGAAGTCGAGTGTCGGCAAAGTGAGTAGGCCCAACAGTCATTTCTAGGGGGTTGGAATCGAGTTAAAACTTGGCTAACGATTCAACATCTTTCCAGGTGGTAAAGAATGCTTGAGAAACCCATGCGGAGATAACACAAAATGTCGCGACATTCCTGGCGGATTCGAATGTTCCTGCGAAGCAGGATGCACTGGAGACCCATACAGAGGCTGTATCTGCCAGGGAACTTTAGTCAACTTGTGCCGAGATCTTCACTGTGGAAACTTCGCTCAGTGTCGCGTCAAGGATAATCTCGAACCAGAATGTTTTTGTCCTCCCAACTATCCACTCGGAGATCCTTACGTCGAATGTAAGTAAAAATTAGACATGACTTATTATGATGAGTCCAAAACTTGTGTCTCATTCATGATTTGAATTTGAACTTAATAATTGTCTTCTATCGGGCCCGCCAGAAAGCAAATCAGCCTTCTTATAAACAAGAATTTTCAAAATTTTATGCAAAAATGAAACCTATTCATATTTGGGAAATTTCTGCCAACAGGTTCACCTGACAAAACGCCAATCGATTGCCGTACGAAGGGATGCGGTAAGGGTTCAGAGTGCATCAGAGAAGGAATTGTCTTTGTCTGCAAGAAAGGTAAGTACACTCTAAACTGTAAAGAATCTTTCGAGTTAACTGTGCATGCGTTGATGAGCGTACCTAAAACGCACGTTTGTTTAAATATTCAAAAATCATTCTAATTCTAAATATCGTTTCATATTTTGTGTACTTCCGCACCTGGTTCCAACTCAAGGACGTCGCAAAACTCAAGAAAAAGCGGGGATTTTTCTCCCGGACACCTTGTCACGCAAGTGTCTGTGGCGTTTGACCTGAAATCTTGACTTGTGACGATCCTTTCCCTCTCACACACCCTGTAAATACTTCCTTTTGTGTATAAACAATGTAAAATAGTATAAAATCAAACTAATCATGTTATTTTGTTCCAAAGGGTTTTTTTTTGTTTTTATGTATTTGGGTCGTGAAAGGGTGGCAACTGTTTTTTAAAAATATTTTAATAACAAAATTTGGCGAATTGTGTAAGAAAGGTACAGTCGAACGTCAGCTAACGACTCACCCCGGAAACTGCCCACGTGAGGTATCTCACTATGGTCCGGTAGAAGGGGGCTCGAAGCGTTCACTAGCCCCGTTCGACTGTAACCGAATCAATAAATGGATGGCTGAAGGGTAGTTGACATGGGAATCAGCTTATTACGTGTATAAATTGTTTTTGTTTTTGAGGGGGTTTGGGATGAGGTGAATGTAACTGAACAGGTTCCAATCTGCCTTGAACGGCGCCGGAAGGACATTCCGAGATTTTTCCCTAAGGGAATTTTTTGGGTTTTTCTTACAGATGGAAGAACGTTTTAAATGGTTTTAGCAATATTTTTTTTGCTGTCCTCCCCGCTACAACTTGTGTTATTGATCTGAGCTTTGATTCGAGTGAGGGTTGATCAAAAAGTTGACGTTTTCTGTGATTGTGTGCGAAATTTTGAGATACAGTATGTGGATGTACTTTTGAGATTGCACTTCCTTTTCAATATAATGATATAGTGATCTGGCGCTATTTCCGGAATCTTCCACGAAGTTCTTGAGCTTGCTGCTTTTTCTTAGCAGGTTTAATGGTTCAAATTATAAGGCACATTAGGTTGTCTGTTATAGTTAGATTCTATCCAGCTTTCTAAAGTCCATTGTTATCTAGAGAACCATAAACAAAATTTTCTTAGTGGCTGTTGCTACTTGATGATGTCAGTGGAAAGGAAGTTGTACCCAGTTTCCTTGTAGGGTATATTGAGAAGTAGTGCCTGTAAAGAAGTGTAGAAAGGTAGTGCCGTAAAAATTAGCATCCTCTCTTTTGTTGACTTGCAAACTATAATGTAAAAGCCGACCGATCCTAGGCCTGTTAGCTAACTTGTTGGATTTATTTCTCAATACGAGTAGTCTTTTGAAACAACTTTTTGTCAGCCCTTTCTCTTAGTTTATTGTTAAGTTTTCTCTCATGTGGACGCCTACATGAGATGAGATAGATGGGAAGTGCTGAGTCAGTAGTGCCGCTTTTTGTTTTTTATCTGTTTGGTTTTTTAATTAAGAAAAAGTCAGATTGGGAACTGTGAAAGGAACATTCTCACACTTGCAGGTAATTAAAAAATTTTTTCTTACACTTCTTTTGTCTTGGTGTATTCTGTCTCTCTGTCTGTCACTTGCTAATTTTTTTTTAAAATGGTACACCAGCATGCATTTGTGAGAATACCTTTCGCAGTTCTTGTCGTTGTCTGTACTTTCTGTCCCTTTTGTCCCCCGTTTCCCCGTTTTGAAACTGTATCATCTTTTTGAATGATTAAGAAGTTGCTATTTCGATTCAGGGAGATGATGCGGTTGGTTCATTTGTTAATATCTTAAAAAATAATTTCTCCATTAGATGAAAGTGAATGTACAAGTGATTTACAATGCCCCAATGAAAAGGCATGTATTAGTGGACGCTGCATTGATCCGTGTAGCCTCCGTGGAGCTTGCGGTGAAAACGCTCTATGTCGAGTTGTCTTGCACAAACCGAGATGTTCTTGCCCGCAATGCTACATTGGAAAGCCTTTCACCGAATGTCGACCGGATCCAAAATGCGAGAAAGCCGAGCCGAGGCCAGCCTCGACGACGATATTATGCGATTCGAACGAGGATTGTCCAGACAACAAAGCCTGCGGAACGTCGAGGCGATGCTCTGACCCCTGCATCATGTACGGAATCACTTGCGATTCGAACAAGAAATGCGAAGTCCGAAACCACAAACCGGTGTGTGTGTGCAAGGGCTTCGTCGTAAACAATGCAGGAGAGCTCACGTGCAAACCAGATAGAACGGAATGCAATAGAGATAACGAATGTGCTTCAAATCTGGCGTGTATCAATAACAAATGTCAGAACCCTTGTCTCACGGGGAAAAACTCGCCCTGCGCCAAGGACAAAGTCTGTGAAGTCTTAGATCACAAACCTGTTTGCATTTGCCTCGACGACTGTAATCCGACCTTTTCCATCTGTCTACGGGACAGTGGATGTCCTTCACATCAAGCCTGCAAAAACTACAGATGCGTCAATCCGTGTCAAAACACCACCTGCCCGCAGAATGCACCTTGTTACGTTGAAGAACATGCTCCTGTCTGCAAATTCTGTCCTCCTGGATTCGTTACTGATCAGAGATACGGATGTCTTAAAGGTAAACTCGGAAAGGCGACTTTCTTCTTTCTTAGCTTCGTTATAAAAACCCTTCAAGAGGAAACAGAAAAAAAGGTTTTGGGCTGACTTCAAACGAAAAATTTATTTAGTTAAGGCTTCAAATATTAGAAGTGTGGCCAGATTATTTATTTATTTAAAAAAAAAAATCAGGCGATTTGTATGCTTCAGTGTGGCTCTAATTGCGTCATTCTAGCAAATAATTAAATTTTTTTATCGCCGCTTTAATTAATCAGATTGCCAGAGAGTAGAGCCAATCAAAGAAAACAGTCCCAAATTTGGTTTTGGTGACTAGACACCTCATAACGGACAAACAAATTTTTCAAAACTTAAAGCAGCCCTGTCTTGAAATTCCATTTTTCTTTCTTTTCTTAAATTTTTTAGTTCTATGCACTAAATTTCTTTCTTATGTCTTAATGAATCGTAATGTGATTGGTTGATTGAAGTTTATTCTGGTTTTTGGTTGACTCCCCCCACACACGAAATCACGGGCGCAGTTACTGCCAAAGTGAAACGATTTTGGTGGGTTTTTAAAGGATTTCTTTTGGCAAAAATTGCGCTCACCTTCTTTTGTTGGTTGGAGAGCCCACAGGAAACAATCTCACATTCCGTTTCCTGTTTTTAACTTTTAAATGAAGAGGAGAGTGTTGGCGGAAATGCTTATTAATTAATATTAAAGCTCATTCCGAAGGGTTTTCTTTGGTAATTACGATTCAAAAGACTTTTCTTGTGCACCTATTTTTCTTTTTTTTTAAATTGTTTTATAGGATAATTGTGAATGTGAATATGTTACATGAATATGTTCGTTGTTTATTTTATTTGTAGAAAAGGGATGGATTTTGGTTTTTTTTAATGTTCTTATGTTTCTCCTGTTTTGTAATATATAATTTTATTCGCAGTAAATGTAAGTGGATGCAAGGAGGAAAAGGACTGTGAGGGCACGGAGACCTGTATTCAAGGTCTATGTCTTGATCTCTGCGCACGAACATCCTGTGGTCAACGAGCAGTTTGCAGAGCAAAGGCGCACAAACCATTTTGTTTTTGTCCCCCGGGTTTTCGTGGTGATCCCAAAATCCAGTGTCATCCCGTTTATGATAAAACCGATATGAGAGTTACACCCGCCTCGACAACCCCGATCGCTTTTGACGAAACCAAACCTAGTCAGTTTCCTGTTTACGTACCTACGTCTCTCTACAACGTAACGCGTCTCAAGACAAAACCTGCTGAAACTGCAATGACGACTTCTAAAATTTTTACCGAAAAAACTTTAAAAGTGAGCGAAGTCACAGGTTTAAACTTCACAACTACGTCTAAAATTGAAATAGAAACAACCACAGACAATAAGCAAATTTTTAATACGAAGAAGGCAAAAGATATGACAAAACAAACGGAAAAATATCCTCATGCTCAAAACTCTACGACAGTGGAAAATGACCAAACAAAAGTAACTCCATTTGACATACCTACCCAATTCACTGTTGAGTATCAGACAACGGAACAGAACACTCACATGGCATATACGATTACAGCTCATAAACCAATTACATCAGTATTTACTACACCGAAAAATGAAGATGCAACCATTCTTCAGCGCGTAAAAGACGAAGAATTAAAAAAATTTACAAAACAAACTGTGAAACCACTCAACATGACTACACAAGAATTATATACATCAAAACAAAATAAAAACATCACAATATCAATAACACAAAAACCTCAAATAAAACATATAAGCATACCAAACGAGACACAAGCAGAACTCAGCACTAAAAAAATTATTACCAGCTCAGAAAAAAATTTCACAGCCAAAAAAAATGAAACAAAAAAAGACGAGAATGAAAAAATAAAAATAAATTCAGTAACGACAACAAAAAAAAAACCAAAAACCCAATTTTCAAAAACAACTCCTAAAAATTTCATCGAAAAAATTACTCCTACAACTACATTCAATAAAACACCTGAAAGTACTTACCAATACCCCCATTTCCCAGCTACTCCACTTGGTGAAAAGGAAACTGAGAAGTATCCTGAAACCAGTCCTGCAAGTACATCCAAATATTCTGGAACCACTCCCGAAAGTACATCCAAATATCCTGGAACCACTCCTGAAAGTGCATCCAAATATCCTGAAACCACTTTTGAAAGTACATCCAAATATCCTGGAACCAGTCCTGAAAGTACATCCAAATATCCTGGAACCACTCCTGAAAGTACATCCAAATATCCTGAAACCACTCCTGAAAGTGCATCCAAGTATCCTCATTTGACATCTACTCCACATGGTGAGGTGGAAACTGAGAGGTATCCTGGAACCAGTCCTGAAAGTGCATCCAAATATCCTGAAACCACTTTTGAAAGTACATCCAAATATCCTGGAACCACTCCTGAAAGTGCATCCAAGTATCCTCATTTGACATCTACTTCACTTGGTGAGGTGGAAACTGAGAGGTATCCTGGAACCACTTTTGAAAGTGCATCCAAATATCCTGGAACCACTCCTGAAAGTGCATCCAAATATCCTGGAACCACTCCCGAAAGTACATCCAAATATCCTGGAACCACTCCTGAAAGTGCATCCAAGTATCCTCATTTGACATCTACTTCACTTGGTGAGGTGGAAACTGAGAGGTATCCTGGAACCACTTTTGAAAGTGCATCCAAATATCCTGGAACCACTCCTGAAAGTGCATCCAAATATCCTGGAACCACTCCTGAAAGTGCATCCAAATATCCTGGAACCACTCCTGAAAGTGCATCCAAATATCCACTCCTGAAAGTGCATCCAAGTATCCTCATTTGACATCTACTCCACATGGTGAGGAGGAAACTGAGAGGTATCCTGGAACCACTCCTGAAAGTGCATCCAAATATCCTGGAACCACTCCTGAAAGTGCATCCAAATATCCTGGAACCACTCCTGAAAGTGCATCCAAATATCCTCATTTGACATCTACTCCACATGGTGAGGAGGAAACTGAGAGGTATCCTGGAACCACTTTTGAAAGTGCATCCAAATATCCTGGAACCACTCCTGAAAGTACATCCAAATATCCTGGAACCACTCCTAAAAGTGCATCCAAATATCCTGGAACCACTCCTGAAAGTGCATCCAAGTATCCTCATTTGACATCTACTCCACATGGTGAGGAGGAAACTGAGAGGTATCCTGGAACCACTTTTGAAAGTGCATCCAAATATCCTGGAACCACTGAAAGTGCATCCAAGTATCCTCATTTGACATCTACTCCACTGGTGAGGAAACTGAGAGGTATCCTGGAACCACTTTTGAAAGTGCATCCAAATATCCTGGAACCACTCCTGAAAGTACATCCAAATATCCTGGAACCACTCCTGAAAGTACATCCAAATATCCTGGAACCACTCCTGAAAGTGCATCCAAATATCCTGGAACCACTCCTGAAAGTACATCAAATATCCTGGAACCACTCCTGAAAGTGCATCCAAATATCCTGGAACCACTCCAAAGTGCATCCAAATATCTGGAACCACTCCTGAAAGTGCATCCAAGTATCCTCATTTGACATCTACTCCACATGGTGAGAAACTGAGAGGTATCCTGGAACCACTTTTGAAAGTGCATCCACATATCCTGGAACCACTCCTGAAAGTACATCCAAATATCCTGGAACCACTCCTGAAAGTGCATCCAAATATCCTGGAACCACTCCTGAAAGTACATCCAAATATCCTGGAACCACTCCTGAAAGTGCATCCAAATATCCTGGAACCACTCCTGAAAGTGCATCCAAATATCTGGAACCACTCTGCAGTACATCCAAATATCTCTGAAACCACTTTTGAAAGTACATCCAAATATCCTGGAACCACTCCTGAAAGTGCATCCAAGTATCTCATTTGACATCTACTCCACATGGTGGAAACTGAGAGGTATCCTGGAACCACTCCTGAAAGTGCATCCAAATATCTGGAACCACTTTTGAAAGTACATCCAAATATCCTGGAACCTCCTGAAAGTGCATCCAAGTATCCTCATTTGACATCTACTTCACTTGGTGAGGTGGAAACTGAGAGGTATCCTGGAACCACTTTTGAAAGTACATCCAAATATCCTGGAACCACTCCTGAAAGTGCATCCAAATATTCTGGAACCACTCCCGAAAGTACATCCAAATATCCTGGAACCACTCCTGAAAGTGCATCCAAGTATCCTCATTTGACATCTACTCCACATGGTGAGGAGGAAACTGAGAGGTATCCTGGAACCACTTTTGAAAGTGCATCCAAATATCCTGGAACCAGTCCTGCAAGTACATCCAAATATCCTGGAACCACTCCTGCAAGTACATCCAAATATCCTGGAACCAGTCCTGCAAGTACATCCAAATATCCTGGAACCACTTTTGAAAGTACATCCAAATATCCTGGAACCACTTCCTGAAAGTACATCCAAATATCCTGGAACCACTCCTGAAAGTACATCCAAATATCCTGGAACCACTCCTGAAAGTGCATCCAAGTATCCTCATTTGACATCTACTTCACATGGTGAGGAGGAAACTGAGAGGTATCCTGGAACCACTTTTGGTGCATCCAAATATCCTGGAACCACTCCTGAAAGTGCATCCAAATATCCTGGAACCACTCCCGAAAGTACATCCAAATATCCTGGAACCACTCCTGAAAGTACATCCAAATATCCTGGAACCAGTCCTGCAAGTACATCCAAATATCCTGGAACCACTCCCAGTGCATCCAAATATCCTG